>CM029275.1:600000-1013012 GCA_016920895.1 Vaccinium myrtillus
CTCCTCATTTCCTGTTGCTAAAGCCTTTATTAAATAACTCAGGTGTCTTATGCTAATTTATACACATCTCAACTAATTCTTGAAAATTCAATTCCATCAGCCGCTAGTGGGGCTCTCAATCATACGCGAGACAAAGTCGTTTATGGATTGATTTTCTTAAAAAATGATAGCACCTGAGAGACCTTGAATATGTGACTCCAAGACTTATGGAATATACATGACACTTAGTCACTTGGCAACCCCAACTTGCGAACTTCAACTATGGGCCAACCCAAGGGGTTCTACCGCTAAAGTCAATAGATGGGAGTGTGATTAGCCATGTTCAAAAGTAAAATAAACTCAACTATTTTATTTTGCATTTTGTTAAGTAATTGTTGTAAGATCACTGAAGGAAAGGTTGGTACCAGCCATTTTCACATTTTCCTATGTGATGTTCTCAATATAATGAGATCATTATTTCTCTTGTTATTGGTTGAACCATTTATTTTGGAGTCATAATAAGATTTAAATCATTCATGATGGTTGAGTTTTGATCGGTGATCTAGATACATATAATTTATCGTAATGGCTATTGCTATAAAATTAATTTAATTATGGCATGAACGATTCAACCATCTAAATTCCCCCCCCCCAAAAAAAAAGATTGAAAATGCTAATAAATCAAATCGTAAAAGGCTCTATTTTGAATCATACGAGGCGGTTGAAAACTACTATAAAATGGCTTTGTTCGGGTTGGGTTTTGAGGGAGGATTTTGGGAGTAATGAGTAGAAAGAGATAAAAAGAAAATTTTATTGGAAACTGTGCAAGGTGGGTCTTGAGATCCAAACCGAACAAGACGAATGAGAACTAAAAAAACTCATTTGGTGCTGTTTCCCGAATTGTCTTAATTCTTTAATTCTGAAAATGTATGCAGAGCCTGAATTCTTTATTTGCTACCCAACCAACCAAAATCTGAAAAAATGCAGTATAGAAAATTTGATAACTATAACACGAAGTCAAAACAGCTCCATTATCCGATTATTCATATCTGCGTTCCAGTGTAAGTAAAACAGTTGGCAAGCTGACAGCGGCAACAAATTTAAATGGAACTGAAAACGAATCTCGCCAACTGAGTGAACACGGCTGTCTTCTCGCAGAGATTCACCTTCAGGTATGCGCTCTTAACCGTTCGATTCAATCTTTGGATCCAAATTCCCACACCACTATGCCCTTCTTCTTGGGTTCGGTTCTGTTCATTCTGATGTAGTAGTAGTAATTAAGTTCTGGGCTGGTGGGTTTTGTTCAATTTTCTGTTACCTTCAATAACCAAGAAAAGTTTTTTCTGCGTTCTCTATTTTTCCCCTCTTTGATCCTTCGGAAAATTGTAATCTATTGTGAAGAGCTTGTAGTTCAAAACTTCAAACTTGCATTTGCCTCCAAATTTCTTTACCTGACATCTAGGTACTCGTTAAGTTCTCTATTTGCAGTTTCTTAGTAGCTGCAAATAGAGAATTGGTATATGTGATTTTATAGTAGATGTCAACGAACACCTTTAGAATCTCAAACTGTGGGATCCTCTTGAATCTTGTTTATTGTGTTGTTTTAATATTCAAGGGCAGCTACTAAGTGTATATATGAAGTTAAGATTGGATCCAAAAACTGGGCTCTACTGATCCTTCTATAAAGAATCTTTGGAACTCAATTCGGATCTCTGGGTGTTAGAGCATCCCGAAAGGCTCACCAAAGGAAGGCATTGTTTGGCAAAATAGCCAACAATGAGTTGTTTTCACTACTCTAACCGACTCTAATTGTCCAGGTAAAATGCAGCTTGCCCTTTTCACTGTTTAAATTTAACCAGTCATTAGAGGCTAGGCAAATTTGGTCAGCCAATGGAAGGATGACGCACTGCAACTATGTTAAATTACTTGAAGTGAATAGCCAGGGAGAGTAGTGTTGGAATACACCAATGAAAAGGTAGCCAGACAAAATGAAAATTTAAATTTATTTTATGAACTTTGACTAGGCAATTTCAATTTTTTTTGGGGGGATCGTCTCGGCAATTTCAGTGTCGGGGATGTTCTTATGCTCTGAAGTCCCTTGCTTGTGTAGGAGTGTTTAATTTCTTAATTTCCTACTTTTTGGTTGGTTATAGAGATTTCGGATTTGAGTGCTGGATATCACTTCGATTGACAGGTTTTGTGTGCATACAAAGTTTTACTAGCAACTTTTAGAGCCGAAGTTTAGGGGTCATGGCCAGGATCAAACCTCAAGCTCTTCTACAACAAAGCAAGAAGAAGAAGGGTCCTAGTCGTATCAGTGTCACTACAGTTGTTTTATACAGCTTAGTTATAGCGATGCTGTTTTTCATGTTTGCCACTTACAGACATTGGACTCAGAGGTTTGTTGGAGTCTTCTTTGTTGAACTGATACGTTTATCTCGATGAAGTGGATTGAGTGATTGGCAAAATTCTGTGGATTGGGACCCCATAATTTTTTTTTTTGGGTTGAGGACCATTTGAATTTTTCAATAGTATTTGTTTGAAGATGGCAGGGATAGTTAACCTAAATTTGAAGAAATTTGTTTGGAACGGTCTCTGGATTCTATCATTTGGTGGATGACGGGTATCAGTTTACTACTATTCTGGAACTGTTAAAGTTTGAGAAGATATCTGAATTCAAAATATTAGGAATGTTCTAAATGAGTTAGTGATTAGAGAACTTTAATTCAAGCCAGGTGCTTTAAAAAACTTCAGGATTCCTGTTGCAGTTGTAAACATTAAATTAGTACGATATTGGAACAGCTGGAAAGTACCGTTTTATTGTGACCACAGAAAAAGGGCATTTTGTGGCTTTAACTTCTGCATGCTACCTTGTGTGTAGGTCAATAATTCAAACAGCGGATCAGTCAGCAGTTCTTGAGGTATAGTTTTCGTGGAGAATTTGTTACTTGCTTATTTGATAGTTTTAGCTTTCTCTAGCATGAATTTGCTCACTGGAAGTTTGCAGATCGCTGATGGCTTCCTCTTTCATCACATTAGCTTGACAATTGAAGATGAATTTCACTTTTTTCACCTTCCGTTTATGCATTTGTCGATTATAAATCCTTATTCCTTTCAAGCAACCATGAACAATTCTACTTTATTTTTATCAATGTTTGTCCGTGTACATACTACAGGGTGAAGATAATTTTGCAGATGAAAGCAAATCTGGTGTTGCCAGATATGCTGTAAGTTTCTTGATATGCTGCTTAACTGTAAATGAACTTTTCTTGTTTTAAAAGTTGATCCACTGGATTGGAACTGATTTTAAACCAAAATATGCTCTGGAGAAAAACAGTTTGTTTATTGGTCTGTTAGACATTGCTACAACCTTTAGATACAAAAAAGTCGTGGGGAGCTACTATTTTGTCCTTTCTCCATTAATTTGGTTGTTGTTTGGCTATATTGGGACGCGTGTGGATTTTTTGTTTGGTTTTTTTATTTTGGTGGGGGGTTCAGGTATTCTCTCTTTGTTCTTCCTTATTGTGCATTAATATGATTTTCCTATTTTAACAGATTTTAAGTACCACAAAAGGCTCAATAACGGTCGAGTTATACGAGGAAGGTTCTGCTGGGGTGGTTGATGAATTTATCGATTTATGGTGGGAAATCCACCGATCTCTACAAATTTATCCATTTTGTGGATTTGTATTCACACAATTTAATTGGATGCCCTTGTTGATTGCCTAAATACTTATTTGTCCTCAAGTTTCCTTGTACAAAGTTACTCATGTTCATAAAAGTAGTAGCCTGTATTGGGATAGGGGTTTGGTGTTTTTATTTCTTTACAATTCTCCAACATGGCATTGAGTAATTTCCTGTTATCGATTATTTGACCATGTAATTTAATAATTCCTAAATTCAAATGATTTTTCAGTCAGAGGGGTTACTTCAAGGAGATGCCTTTCCGCCATGTAATTAAAAACTTTGTGATTCAAGGAAGTAGTTTTGATGGACCTGGAGGTATAGAAAAATGGACTTTGAGAGGAAAGCATAACAGCCGGCATGATATGAGGTTTGCCCCCCATGCCATACCACTTGGTGGAGTAACCTTTTCTCCATATAGCGCTTATTGTTTCTAACTTTGCTATCGAATTTGTGATTCTTATCCAGCATGAAGCGTCAGACTTTTGTGCTTGGTACTTCAAAGGCAAGGCATGACGAAGAGGGATTGGAGCTTTTCATTACGACTGCACCAATCCCAGCTGATCTAAGTGAAGAAATGATTGTGTTTGGGCGGGTCATTAGGGGGGAGGACATTGTTCAGGTTTTGAGCTCTCCTCGCTTTCTCTCTTTCTGTCTCCCTGCCTTACTTTCATCACCAATTATTAACATGCGGATGTTTCCTGATCGCATGGATGTTCTAGTTTGTGTGCTTGGAGCTATGTAGCATTGACACTCCTAGAGGCTGGAGTGTCCCTATGTCCGACATGGGGACATGCCAGGGACACGACTCAATACGTATAGGACACGCCACGTGGCGTGTCCCATAAATTTAATTAATTTGTTAGGGGGATACAGCGGGAACATTTTGGGGATACTGCAGGGGTTAAATATGCAATCTTTTTTAAATTTTGGTGGGTAAATGTGTATTACTTCAAATATTTGGGGTTGAAAGTATAAGATGATGTGTATATGATGCTTGTTTATCTATATTGAAGCTTCATATTTATACATGTAACTATTTTTCCATTGGTATAAAATAAATATTATTTATTTTTGCAGTGTCCCTGCCGTGTTCGTGTCCCTTTTTTAGAAATCCTGTGTCCCGTATCCTTATCCTTGTTAGTCAGTGTCTATATCCGTATCCATGTTCGTGCTACACAGGCTTGGAGCATAAATCAGTCTGTTCTGTTTGCACTTTGGAACCATGGATCCCATGTATTGTAATTAATGATCGCATGCTACGATTGAGGACCGGTGGTGTAGTCGATGTGGATACGAGATATTCAACACAAAACAGCTTCTTCGCTAACTGTAAAGTCTAATGATACTGTAGCTAAATTAAAAAGGAGGTCAAAGCATATTTTTTTCACTAGATGGTGTACATTTGCAATTTTTTGTCACATGTATGAATCCTAAATGATGTATCATATGGTGTGTAAATTTTTTGACCTGGATTCAGGAATATGCTTAATTAAAAGAGAATTTTGAGGAAAGGGAGATTCCTATCTCCCATCAATATGATGGAGTAGTTCATATGCGTACTGTCCAATGCGAGTTTTATTTATTCTTCAGAAAGATGGCTAAAAATCAAAGGACAAGAGTATCTAGTTTGGGTCAGTGGTGGATGCTTATCTCATTCCTTACCTTGTGCACTGGGGTATAGTAGAGTTTCTGTAATGCATATGAAGGCGTAGTACTGACTGAATTGTCATAGTAGCTGTTTTCAAGCCAGTTGGTATCTCTAATATTTCCATATACTATTATAATCGGGAGTTAGAATGATGCTAAGTTTGGGGAATCTTTCATGCTTTTAACTTTCTACATTTTTTATATTTGCAAGATGTTTACACTTGAGATATGTTGTTGAATGCATGACCTGCTGTGAACCAGGAAATAGAAGAGGTGGATACGGATGAACATTTTCGACCTAAATCTCCAATAGGGATTACCAGTGTCACCTTGAAACAGAAGTTCTAAATGGATGTGTTTTTAATTGCTCCAATCATCTAGCAAGCAAGAGGTATATGGTGAACCTAAGCATTTCTTGGCTTCTCTTGTATGTATTTTTACATATAGATGGAGTCCTCAGTCCTCACTAGTTATAGCAAGAGAAGGTTGTCGATTATGCTTTGTAGGATTCTTTCTTCAAACTTTGGTGATATACTAAGTTGCGTTATGGACTTCAGACAATGTTTTGCTTCAATGGCTGTAGACAAAGTGCAGCGATGTGAAATTATGTTGCTATACTGGTTTTGCTTCTCATCCTCCCTCTTTCAAACAGAAACACACCCGCCTAATCGTTCTTTCTTTCTTTCTTTCTTTCTTTCTTTCTTTCTTTCTTTCTTTTTTTGGCTGTGTGGGTTTTGCAGTCAATTTGCTTCCTTTATGGCAACTTAGTTTTGTTTCTCTTTGGACCAAGGCACTGCTCTGTTCGTTAGCTGCCTCAAATATGAACTCAGCTAAGTGTTTTACTGTACTGCATTCCCGTATTTACTTTGGGCTCTAATTGACATTCTTTCTCCTTACCCAACAAATGACAAGAAATCAAATTGTAAATGCAATTTCCTCTCCAAAAAAGGAAAAACAATAACTTACATGCTCTCCACAAACAAAATCAACAAAGTGAAATTTATACTGAAAAAAACTCCAACTTTCCACTGCTACAAAAAACCTAAGAAATGGAGTCATCATTCGAGTGTGACTGTTTGTGATGTCAAGACGTTAGGGCACACCATTTGAAGCAAATTCTCCATCTCCGAGTTGATTTCAATACCATCCTCCTCCATCCTCTTACGCATATCAGGCGCTGGCTTGCCAGCAGCGGTATAAATGTGAATCAAAGAATGGTAGAACTTGGAATCAAGATGGTTAACCATCTTGACCATCCGGCTCAACTCTTCAGCTCCATCAACGTCTCTCTTTTCCTCGAAATACTTGAGAAATTTATCGAGACTCACATGGATCAGATGCCATTCATTGTCCTTGACATCTGCTATCGCATCCTTCAAGAACTTCAAAGCAGAATCGACTTGATTTTGCTTCAAGAAGAATGTTATAAACAGATTCCGAGCCCAAAAACATGGTCCCTCTGATCTCTCGATGGCCTCATGGAACACTGATTCAGCTTCCACCAACATGTCGTTTTTCAAGTAAGCACGTATAGCAACATTTGCTAACCTTGTGTCATAGCTGGAGCAACTCGACTTCCATTCCTCGAAGCACCGCCTTAAACCATCAACGTCATTAAGTTTAGCAAGAGCCTGAAGAAAAACAAGATAACTGATATTGTTGATTGTTGGAAAATAGGTCTTCAGGGAATTCCAGACCCGAAAGACTTCACCTGAATTGGAGGTACCAGCGTACAAACTAATCAGATAATGGTAACCCAAACGATTAGCAGGTCCCATTTTTTCCTCCAACTTTTTAAGGGCAGACTCAGCTTTCTCATGAAGTCCAGCCTTAACATAAACAGCAGCCAAATTACTATACGTCGTCCAATCACATACTTTTTCATTTCCATTCATCATCTCATCAAATACTCTTTCTACTCCCTCCATGTCATTTAAACACGAGTAGCTCTGCATCAAGATATTGAAAGAAAATGTGTTTGGTGGGATGTTCCTCTGTCTCATCTCCTCAAACGAGGGAGGCACCTTCTCAGGCTGGCCTAATCTCATGTAGAGTGACATAAGATTGTTATACACCAAAGTAGTGGAGGCAATGTTCATTTCATCCATCTTCTCAAAGAGAGCCAGTGCCTTATCTGTCATTTTTTCCTTACAATAGCAATTTAGTAGGGCGCCGTATGTAAATTGATTCTTTGCAGGTTTTGATAGGCTGCTGAAGTAACTCTCGGCTGCAGCTATTCCCCTAACTTTTGACACAAGATCCAAACGTATTGCATAATCACGGCATGTTAAGCCAATGTCCCTCATCTCCATCCACTCAGATATCTGCATCAAACAGATAAAAAAGCAGTCAAAGACTTTGACATACAAGACCAGATTTGCATTATCATCAGTACTTCGATAGCTGAAATGTGAACTCAATTAATATTGAGTGGATCATAAACAAAATTTAAATTCAGTTTTTCCATATTCACAGCGGGTTCCGACAACAATCAAATACAAATCCAGAAGTGAACTTGCAAACAGGAAATTTTGACACCGTCCTGGACTATTGGTTGCTAACCCGGGGTATTGGCTTAGTCCAAGCGCGCACAAGCAATGCATACTGGTATCGGTCAAGAAAAATTAAGTCAATACATTCTGGAGAGAGAGAGCGAGAGAGAGAGAGAGAGCTGCAAAACCTGGAGAGCATGCTGATATCGACCGTACTTGCGGAGTTCCTTGATGCATCGCTCGAGCTCATACTTCTTGACCATTCCACCCTCCCTTATATACTCATTCAATGCCTGTCCCGCTGTTCCACCGGTAATTCCCAATGCCGACAACCTCCGGTAAAGCCGCCCTTGCTTTCCCCGTTGCTTTACCGCCGCCACAATATCCACCTCCGTTTCCAACGTTCCCGTACTAATCCATCTCGCCAGCGACGATCCGACGGAGGAAAAACGACTGCAGTTCATCATCGATCTCTTTTCAGAAGATCGGCCTTGTTGTTCCGCTGCACTTTACAGTTGGGTTTTGTTGTTGTTAGGGTTTTAGTTACTCATGGTTGAGACGAGAGAGAGGAGAAGCAGATAAACCTTCCCTTTAACTGGTCTACGCCACGTGGTGAAATCAGCGAGTTGGGTCCCACTTTAAGTCAGGGGTATTTGGTGGGAGTGATTTTTTCACCCCAAATAATTATAAATCAATTACTTATCTGGTGGGTTTTTTTTCCTATTACTTTTCTCACCAAAATTGCCTTTTCTCCCCTTCAAGTTTCTCAAGAAACAATTTTTTGCTTTTTAGTCCTCTACATTTCTCAAATTTGCTTTCGCTTTTCTTCTATTTTCCTCTTGTACCCTTGCTTAGGAGGAATGTTTGATGTACTTCATCTATAATTTCGTCACGTAAGGTCAAATATGGTCCAGCTTTGTCCAACTGGTTACACCATTCTTTTCATTTCATTCTCGTCTGACGTTTTGAAAGTTGATGCCCGCTACATATGCTAATCATGCCTAACATTCTCTCTCGTGCTAATTATTCCTAACTCTCTTTAAAATAAGTATATAATAATTATGTGGAACTTGAAAGTCACCAGTATATGGTTATAGTCGTATTATTATGAGAGGGATAATAGTTAAATTCATAAGTCATGGGGTTAATTCACAAGAAAAGTAATTTGTTGTAACGCTGCGAGTATTAGTTGGATGTGGGAAGGTCGAGAATCAAGGGTAGCTCCTCTCCAGACCAATTTGATACGTGCTCCTTCAGCCTATCCACTCGTCAACTAATCCAATCGCTCTTATCTTTTCAACAAAACAAAGGACCAACTTCACCTTCTTTATTTACTTAACGGAAGTTCATAGCTACAATTTTTTTTTAAACTTTCATTAATTACCACTTTCTCTTCCCTACTCTCTCTGTTTTATTTTTTTTGGTACAATTTCCTACTATGTTTTTTTATCTGCATTTCCTATTGTGTTTTGCATAAAAGTTAGATCTAGTTTGGCTTAGAAACAAATTTGGATTATTTTTAATCTTATTTTAATTTTTTATGCATTTGTTGGTTTCAAGTTAATTTTTTGCAGATACTTAGTTCGTTTCGCCGAGAGAAATTTAACGAGTAAGAAATTATATTGACAATCAATTTTTTTTTTGAATAAAGATAAAAAAAAAAAAAAAAAAAAAATTTGGAGGGGGGATTATTGTTCTTTATACAAAAAAAAATTTGTGAACTATTTTTTAAAATTCTTGTCGTCCAAACAAACTAATAATCCAAAAAAAGAAAAAGAAAAAAAACTCAAAACTAATTACCCTGTGCCGCCGATATAGACTACAACTTCACCCATCTCCTGCTCTAAAACAGTGACGTGACTGACGCCGATGGTCTTTTACCGTTACATATCGTCCTCTCCGTCAAAGGCGCACGTTAGGCCGACAATATTTAAAAGCATGCGCTTTCATAGAAAACCAATAAATTACAAACCCAAAAAAAAGAGAAAAAAAAAGCTAACCAATGCCTCCAGTACTGAGAGAACAGTGAAGAGTGAAGCGAACGTTTTCTCTCTCACCAAAGCGCCATAATTTCCCCTCTCTCTAAAAAAAGAGAGATTGAATTCTCACAGCTCGGAAAATGGCATTCGCCTCTCGAAATCCCCGATTTTCAATTAATATTCTTAACGATATCATGGCCTTTCGTTAAGCATTCAAAGGTCTGATACAAATGGAAAAAGCTCATAGCGTTTTTTGTTTTTTTTGGTATTCAAAAAAAGCTTCTTTGCGTATACGGAGGGGATCTGTGTGTCGGTGTGCTTGAACCTTTCAGATCTGGACGCTTCTTGTGAGCTGTATCGGCGATGTCGGTGCACCCGATTTTCACCATAGTTTGCAGCGTCAGTGGTGAGTTCTTTCTCTTCTTATTACTTCGGCTATTTCTTTTGTCTTGTAGAAATTAGGTTTCAATTTTAGTGTTTAGAGCTTCGGTTTGAGAGTCCGACAAATGCGGAGCATTTGCTTGATTATATATGTGATGGGTAATCTTCTGTAATTTCGGAGTTGCTTTCGCTTAGGGTTACTGATAAGGTTATGTTTCTTCACATGGTTCTTTGATAGCTTGCGTAAAGAATTCCTTTCCTAGTTTCCTTGCAACTAGACAAATTTTCGCTTTAGCCTGAAGCGAATGGAAACAAATGAAATTTTCATGATTGATTGTTGTTTGTTTAAACGGACCTTTTTGGTCCTGGGAAGTAATGGGAAGGAATATCTTGAATCTTGAGCAATGATTGATTGTTGTTTGTTTAAATGGACCTTTTTGGTACTGGGAAGTAATGGGAAGGAATGTCTTGAATCTCGAGTATTTCATTGTTTTGCTCTCCAGAAATTGATAACTCGAACAAAGCAAAAAGATGAAATACGAGGTTAATATTTCTTGTAGTGAGTGGGAGACTTAATAGGTATGATCTTCAGGTCTCGAATCTGAAACAAAAGCAGATTAGTTACTGTAGCTATTGTTGAAGACTTCTAATAGATACTTTTTCCTTCTCAGCAATTTTTAGTTTCAGACGAGAGTGGTAGCTTTCTTGTGAGGTGTGGATATATGGAGTGGTTTCTGTGTATATGAATTTGCTCTATCAGTGATCTCTGTGGATGAAGAAGCATTTAGAGATGCGAGAATCCATATGCCTTAAAGTTCCTTTCCATTGTTGCTTGTATGGTTGCATTCTCTGATCATTTATTAATCTTTTCCTCGTATATGAATTGCAGGAGCATTAAACAAGGTCCAACGGTTGGTACTGAAGCAGTTGCTTGTTTTGTGTTTTGTTTTATACATCACTGGTGCCGACTTACTCGATGGCCGATTGGAAGGAAGCTTAGTTTCGCCAACAACAGCTCCTTCAGTTGCACCTGCTATTCCTGGTCTACCCCTGCCAGCCAATCTGCCTATCTATAAGCCAGTTCGGAATCGTTTTTCGCCTCATGGTGCTCCAAAGCTTATTCTAGCACCATCTCAGCCTCCAAATTATCGCCCGCTGACAACTTCCATTCATCCCCCTTCAAGCTCACGCTTGTCGAAACTATCAATTGAGAAGAGCAGTTTAGTGTCTCCCAGTGTCGGCCTTGCATCTCCCCGTTTGGCTGATGTTGCCCCATCACAGTCTCGTGCTGGTACACTTCCAGCCAGCTTACCTCAGCCACCGTTATCTCCATATGCTTCCAGTAAGATATATGTTACTGCTTTTTTGTCTTTTATATACTCCGTAATCATTTTGTAGCCATTTTTTGTTTTGGCTAGAAATCAACTGGAAAAGTCTTAACGAAAATTTTCCCTGGTCAATTGTTTAATCAACTGCAAAATATAAGTAGGAATCAACTTCTGTGACTGCCATTCTACTTTTATGAACCCCTTGTTGTCCTTTCTTCTGGTGTTGGTACTTATGTGGGCATTCATTTCTCATTCTCCCAGATTGCTGTGGGCTAGACATGGTGCTGAAACGAGGGACCCATGACTGCGAGTGCGTATACCCGATAAAACTCGACCTTCTCCTGATGAATGTCTCATCAAACCCAAATTGGAAGCTTTTTCTGGAAGAATTTGCTTCTCAACTTGATTTGCAGGTTTCTCAGATCGAGTTGATCAATTTTTATTTGGTCGGTATTTCGGGACTTAATATTTCAATGGATATTACTCCTCTTATTGGAATAAGTTTCTCTGCTAGTGAAGCTTCTGCCATAAACTCTTCACTCTTCATGCATAATGTTCATCTGGACCCTACTTTAGTGGGTGATTACGAACTTCTCAACCTGACCTGGTTTAAGCCCCTTGCTCCTTCTCAGGGTACGTTTTTCCTTGTTATGCTTGTTGGATCTCCCTCATAATCATGCTGTCCAATAAGCTAACACTTTATAATTGTTAGATGACTTGAGGTACCCTTGTATAGAGGCTACAAATGTTCGTCTTAATCTGCAACGAGATTCTAGAAGGGGAATTATCAGAAATTCAGAATGGTTACTTTTTGTCTAATTCTGCTTGGATGTTGAAAAGAAAATTTGCTATTCCCCACACGCTGTGTTATGTGGTAGCTCTGTTTAGCACAAGTTGTATAAGGACTAAGTTTGCCAGCTGAGCGTTATATGGCACCTCTTTTTTTTTTTGGGCTTGGCGCGTTATATAGCACCTTTCCTTTTGTTGCATTTTCTTATGGTGCCTTACCAAACTTTATTATATCTATACAGCTCCCCATATTGCTACATCACCGGCACAAGCACCTCCACACCAGCTCTCAACTCCGACATCACTTGTAGCTTCAAGCAAAGGGAACCAACCAAATTTGATTCTTATAGTTGGGATTGGGGCTGGCATCCTGATCATTGGCATTGTTGCTGTTTTTGTTATATGTTGCTGTTCTTCTCGTCAACGGAAGACAAAAGCATCTTCTACTAAAGAGATTGGTATGTATAAATGTCGAAGCTTAGTCCCTTATTTATGTTATGCATATCTGTTTTCCGCCCTCTCTAAATATCTTTCTGCAGCGTTATTAATTAATAATCATTTATCAACAAACCATAGGAAGAAACTGTCTCTCGTTAGATTTTGTATGCACTCCCACAAAGCTAGTCTTGTGCAAGTAATGTGTCCTGATTGAATAATTTTCTTTCTTTTTTTAATTTTATTTTAAAGATTTGTTCTTTGTAAGGTATTAAATCTGTTGCGAACACAGAATTTCTATATGACATGAGGCGACCAGGACATGACTTAGTTTTTTATGTTTGGTTATTCCTTCAGATTTGACATTTTATCCCAATTTTGTGTGGTCACAGGTCACAGTTAATTTTTATGTTTGATTTTGTACTTGATTTTATCCCTCATTCTACATGTTATCCCTGATTTTGAACTGAAATAAGTTTACTGTTTTGAAAAAATGAACCTCGTCACTAGAAGGCTTTGTGGGGAAGTGTTTTTGTAATTTTTTTTTTCTTTTTTGGAGAAAAACTTGTGTAATCAGTCTGTTATTGTAAGGTATTTTGAATCACGTTATGATATGAATCACGTTATGATATATTTTCTAGCTCATTGCATGCAATTCAAAATGACTTGTAAAACTTTCTGCTTTTTGATGTCCAAACGTTCAAATCCTGATAACTGGAAACAATACCAAACTAGCCCCTAAATTTATTAGATTTGGTTGCACTACAGATAATCCGTCAACGCATAAATCATCACCGAAGACCATGTACGAAATACTAGAATCTAAGTGGAACGTGGAGAAGCTTGCATATGACCATCGCTTGTATGACACTTGTTGGATTGTTCAGACACTAGCACAACATGGTTCCTTTTCTTGAACAAATGAAACAATTTCCCACTTGGCGGGAATACGTTTTTCCACAAATGTCAACTTATGTCTTGAGAAAATGTCCAGCAGTTTTAAAGTAGGCGGTAATATTGGTAGTTACAACACAGCACAAGAAAATCATATTGCTATATAGAATTGTAGCAGGGTTTTTTCAATATGCTGGGGTTGCTTTGTTTATAGTCTTTCTTCGACAAGGACATGATATAGGAGTTAATCATGGAAGGAGGACACAAACTAATTCTTTAATGCCAAGAAGACGAATCACCTACACATTCCAAAAATGTCCCCGCTAGCCCATGAAAGTGCCTAAACCCCCCAAACCCTATGAAAGTGCCTAAACTCCCAAACCTAATGAGAGTGTCTAAACCTAAATCCTAGAACCCCATGAAAGTGCCTAAAACCCTAAGGTACCCTATGAAAGTGCCTAAAACCCTATGGTACCCTACGAAAGTGCCTAAACAACTAAAACCCTATAATTGGAGAGTGCACTCTGAGTGCCTAAACCCAAAATGCCTAAACCCACTATAACCTACCCCAAAGAGCCTAACCCCCTAAAATTGAATCCAATCCCAAAATGAAAGAGACAATTAATTTTGTCCCACTCACATGTGAGAGAGAGAGAGAGAGACTGTGTGTGACGGGCATGAAAGGCCACATGTCGCGTGGGCTAGTCACAACAAAGGAAACCTATCGCTTTCAAGGCTGTACCTGTGGCTGACTTTTTGTTTGTAATGTCGCTTTCAAGGCTGTACTGGCTGGCTTTCGGTTTGTAATTTTTTTTGGATCATTAAGGGTATTTTTGTCTAGTGTTGTCCTTGAACTCTCAAAAATTTCACATCAATGTATTGGAAGCATTAAAATAAGTTAGGCTGGACTAAACACCCTTTAAAGCTCCAAACTTGGCCTTTAGACCATTTTTCTGTTGTTAATCTACACATCTTATGCATCTTTCTGTGTCTCGCCTTTTATTAGTTTCTCTCTTCTAATTTGTCCTCCTTTAAACAGCAAAGCCAAGGCCTGTGGATGCACTTCTAGCAGTTGGATCTCGTCGCCACCACCCAACTACCAGCACACGGTTTCTTGCATATGAAGAACTTAAGGAAGCAACAAATAACTTCGAACCTGCTAGTATACTCGGAGAGGGTGGGTTTGGCAAAGTTTTCAAAGGTGTCTTAAGTGATGGTACAGCTGTAGCAATAAAGAGGCTTACAAGTGGAGGGCAGCAAGGGGGTAAAGAGTTTCTCGTCGAGGTTGAGATGCTTAGTAGGTTGCATCACCGAAATCTTGTGAAACTTGTTGGTTATTATAGCAGTCGTGACTCTTCGCAAAACCTACTTTGTTATGAGCTTGTCCCAAATGGTAGTTTGGAGGCCTGGCTTCACGGTAATAAGTTGTTGCATCTAGGACTCTTTTTGGCATCTTTTGATTGGTATAACTATAATACTTCATTGTAGCGTCATTTAAGTGAGGATTGAATAGCTGCTGTGAACTCAACAGAGAGTAACTATCGATTATGATACCTGATTGTGAATGTCCCCTAATGATATGGTCTGATTTTGCTTCAGGTCCATTGGGTTTAAATTGTCCTTTGGATTGGGATACTAGAATGAAGATTGCACTTGATGCTGCTAGAGGACTGGCGTACCTACACGAGGACTCCCAACCTTGTGTTATCCACAGAGATTTCAAGGCTTCCAATATATTGCTTGAGAACAACTTTAATGCTAAAGTTGCCGATTTTGGCCTTGCCAAACAAGCGCCCGAAGGCAGGACCAATTTCCTGTCTACTCGTGTTATGGGCACATTCGGGTCAGTTTCATTTCTCTTCCTCAACTTTGTCTTTCCCTCAAGTTAAGTGGTACTAAATTGGAGGAAACTAATTCATAGGTATGTAGCCCCCGAGTATGCTATGACTGGACATCTACTAGTAAAAAGTGACGTGTACAGTTATGGGGTTGTCCTACTTGAGTTGCTGACTGGAAGGAAGCCGGTGGACATGTCCCAACCATCAGGACAGGAGAATCTTGTTACTTGGGTTAGTCATTCCTTCTTTAATGTTACATTCCTGTAGCCTATAATGTGAGACTTGTGAGTTATCTGATATGCGCTGTTTAATTTTTTTAATAGTTGACAAAAACAAAAAAAAAACTGTTAAAAGCGGATGAAGGAGTAAAGGATAAATCAGTTTATGGAAAACTGAACCATTTGAAATCTGAGCAGTTTAGACTTATAGCTTTAAAATAGCATTGCATCAAAAGAGGGGAACAGCAACATGGTAGTTCTCCCTTTGTTATATTGGTACAATGCCATGGTTATGCTAACAACTGCCTATTGGGAGCAATTAACGAACAAGTTACTAAACCAAAGGATGTAAACCTTCAACACTTTTCACATACACCAATACATTTTCAGAAATGTAACCACCGCCCGCTGGACTGCGGTTATCATTTTCCACCAATGTATTTGCATGATTAAACTGTTAAAAAATAAATAACTGAAGGAACAAGTTACTAAACCAAAGGAACCTTCAACACTTTTCGCATACACCAATACATTTTCAGAACTGTAACCACTGCCCACTGGACTGCGGTTATCATTTTCCACCAATGTATTTGCATGATTAAACTGTTAAAAAATAAATAACTGGAACAAGTTACTAAACCAAAGGAACCTTCAACACTTTTCGCATACACCAATACATTTTCAGAACTGTAACCACTGCCCGCTGGACTGCGTTTATCGTTTTCCACCAATGTATTTGCATGATTAAACTGTTAAAAAATAATTGAATTTATTACAGACGAGGCCAATTCTAAGAGATAAAGATCGGCTAGAGGAACTAGCTGATCCAAGGCTTGGAGGGAAGTACCCCAAGGAAGATTTTGTACGGGTTTGCACAATAGCAGCAGCTTGTGTGGCCCCCGAGGCCAGCCAAAGGCCCACAATGGGAGAAGTGGTACAGTCACTTAAAATGGTGCAGCGCATCGTGGAGAATCAGGATTCCATGTTGAGTTCCTCCAATGCCACCCGGCCCAACCTTAGGCAATCGTCTACTACATTTGAGTCAGATGGGACATCCTCCATCTTCTCTTCTGGTCCTTACTCTGGTTTATTAAGTGCCTTTGATAATGATAATGTCTCTCGGACCGCTGTATTCTCTGAAGATCTTCATGAAGGACGATGAGGTGTTTTACAAGTTTATTGGAAAAGGTGTCCAAAGTTTTCTGAGAGTGAATACTTTGCATTTGGATGATCCTGAGCAGGATTTGGTGGAAATAGAAAACGTTTTCATGAGGACTGTAACTGACTCAGGCTGAGAAGTGGGTGGATCTTCCATCATCCACTGTGAAGAACCGTTGTTCGGTTTTCCCCTAGGCGGCAGTTGTTCTTCACATGGTGGATGAGGTGTGTGCATATATGCCAGGTAGCTTTGTCTTTATTGTTTTTTCCATTGGATTTTCTTTGAACTTTTCTGAAATAATTATTTCCTTGTTTTATTTGATTCGTTTTATGTTTTCATGTTCACTTGGGTTTATTTGACTTTGTGATTATTCCTATCTGAAAAATGGGAAGGAAAACTGTTGGAAACACAACTGGACTTATTTAACTTATTTGTGGAGCCCCCAATGGTTCTTGGACACGAGTCTGTGGTTATGATGTTCCTTGGACACAATGGCCCTGGGACAATGGTTGGTGTATACCATGCCACTACGCAACTGTCCTAGAAATGCATTCTTTTCGCTATTCTGAAACCATCGTGAATGTGTTAACAGTTATTTCATTTTCATGTCAATTCTCCTTTTCCCCTGAAATCATCCAAGATAGTTGCATTGTTACAAAGAGCTGAAAAGAGGTACGTGGATCTTGTTACGTGTCATTCGTCCCAGAACTTCACCTGTTTCTTTCTGCTGCTGATTAAATTCCAAGGGCAAATTACAAAGCATACCAGTTCCTCGGTGATTCTTTCTGTTTATTTCTTTCTTCTTTTTTCCGGCACAGAAAGGTGGCTGAAGCCCCTCAAGACTGTAATTGGCCTAATGGGGAACTATTGCAATCAGGATGTGGGCACGATATACAAGAGACATTTCTTAGTTTGCCCGTGACACTTGCAATTTTCGAATCACTATTCTCTCTTACTACTACTAGTAACGAAAAATTCGAAAACACTACATTTAGGACCTGACTTTCTTAGAATTTAGAGAACAGTGGCTAAGGCCATGTTGGGACCAATTATGATTTGTCTTCACAAATATTCTTAGATATTCAAAAATCCATAGGATGGTTCACTAGCACTCTTTATTTTTACATTAGAAAGCTGATTAGCCTGTATATTTGGTATATAAATGAACTCTATCACTAACCTAACCCCTTGTTTACCCGCAAGAAAACACTAATCAACCCCTTCAGTTACACTTCCTCAGTCGGATTTAGGTATTTGGGCCCATTAGTGTACTCAGTAATAATACAACTCTCCCTTTCCATGAGAAGAAAGAAAAACCTTGCGAAAGGAATAGCAAGAAAAGGAGGAAGAACACACCCAGGGGTTGCCCCACTGGTTAGGGCGAGTGTCTGACTTTAGGGGTAGTCCCTTTGGTCAGGTGTTCGATTCCCCACAGGGTGAGTATCTGTGCTAAGCGGGGGGCCGTGACTGGTGTGGGTTGCGCCAGCTCCCTCCGAGGTTTGGGTCGTGCAGTGGGTCCAATTAGTGGCCTATTGTAGGGTTGTTCCTCGGTTATCAAAAAAAAAAAGAAAAGGAGGAAGATTTATGCAGAACTTCTATTCTAATCTTTACAGCCAATCCTCTTATAGAGTCCCTCTACTATTGCTGTCTACTAGTTTTCTACTAGTTTTTTTTTTTTTTTGAACTGGAAGACATTTCTATTAATCACAGGATCCCAAAAGAGGAATCAACAATACAAATGCTAGATAGAGAAGGTGGGGGGTTAAAGACCCAATCTAAAGGCATAATGCCTTTAAGAAAGTTAGTCGCTATCCAATGAGCAGCCCTATTACAATGTTTACGAACCCAGGAGAATGAACATCGAGCTAGATTAGAAAAATGTCTAATGTCATCTATAATCGCTGCAAGTTCCCATGGAGGGACATTTTCGTTTGAACAGAGCTTGATAACCAGACACTTTCAATGATGGTCTCCTGTACTAGTTGATTAGCAAGTATGAGGGATCCAGCAAGACGAATAGCAAGAGCCTCCCCTTGAGACACTGACTACGCATGAACAATAGAAGCACGCCCATCAATAATGTTCCCTCTGTTGTCTCTAAGAAGTGCAGCAATCACGGCCCTGGGGTTACATTGCTACATCACAATTGATCTTCATTTGTCACTGGTAACGTACGAATTCTTTAGATGGAAGTATTTTGGGAAGAAGTGCACAGTTCTAACTTCCATCTGAACCTCCACATTAAAAATGAGTCTGACTTTCTATTACAATTTCAGACATAGGTACACAGATTATAATTTGGTTTGAGTTTCGGTTTGATACATTCGCTATTTCAATCAAAAAGCTTATTTGCGAAATATGGAGGTGTCGTTAGGTTGGGAAAACATAAGCATGTAATTACTACTACAGTATATCACATGAAAAGTCCACGAGTAAGCATTAAGCAAGCAAGAGTTATGAACCACTTTTCACACAATACCTACGGTACGTTATATACACCAGTTTCAGTTCCAAACTCGTGTTGGGTGGTCGCAGTTCTGAATTTATGTGATTAGTTGGTGAAACAAGAGCTACATCATATTTCCTCTCAGACAAAAGCCTCCATATAAATATACTATGAATCCAATAAATTAATACATGAAGTTTATGGCCTGATATGTTTGATTTCAATTGACTCAATTCCAAGAAGCCACACAAGAGTGCCTTTTCCCATAATTAAAAATACAAACCACGACTAGATAAGCTTCAAACTGATCGGTCTTTAAAACTCATGAGTCAAGAATTTCCCGACTCTCCCCAACCATAACAATGTCCAAAACAGAAGTAGCCCAAAAATAAAAAATAAAAAGGTTTTCTGATAAAGTTAACCTACAAACGTTTACAAGCCTAAGAAAATGCATTCTTTTTTGCAATATTAGCTATAACCATATACTACAAATTATAGACTAGTCCCCTAACAATTCTCTAAAACATTAATACCCGCCTCCCGAGTTCTTTTCTTCCGCTTCAGTTTTCCACTCGATAGTCATTTTGTTTTGACATCAAATAAATGGACGAGATTCCCTTTTAATTTCTTCCTTTTTTGTGTTTTTACAATGGATAAAAAATGCGTATCGAACATGATGCATGTATTTCGATTGTTAAATGTAAGTAATTAATAAATATCTACTCATTATAATTTTACTTAGGCAATAGAAAATGAAATAAAATAATTTATTCTTTTTATTTTTATTTTTTATCCAGTCAACATAGTATAAAAATTTTCAGTTAAACGAGTAACCACTAGGGGTACTTTCTTTTGATCAAAGAAAAAACTTATTCTATAGTATCACAGGGGAAAAGAGAGTGGAGGGTGGAGTTTGAACTCTTACCAAACGAAGAACCTGCTCAGTTAGGAGGCAACCACTGGCCTGCACGGGGTAGCTCAGCCTCAAATAGTGATTGTCCAAGTAAAATCTGAGGCTCATCTGCACAACTATTTTTAGTAGTTACTAATACAGTGTCAAATTACCAGGATGCGTCTGGGAAGGAAGATATTTAGGCAAAAGAAATCCAACGCATGCATCAAACATAGGAGTATATATATATATATAGAAAGGCGTGAAATGCCTAGGGGTGAGCATGGATTGGATTGGTCCGGTTTTATAGTAAATCAAGAACCAAACCACTATTTACGGATTAAGAATTTAGAGAACCAAACCAATCCATAAAATTCATAAAACCAAACCAATCCTTCAGTTTCGGTTTGACTCACAATTTACTTGAGATTGAGATATCATCTTCATAAACTATTTAAAGTACTTAGAATTGCAAAGATAAATTTACCAAAACTCCTAGTATCAATCAACTAAAGAATAGTAGAATACCAATAATTAGTGAATAAATAGGAAAATGAAATAGAGCTGATCAAGAAATTAGTTACCAAGAAAAATATTAAGAAATTAATTGACTAAGCCCAAACAAGCATGTATATATATATATATATATATTTGTTTAGTGTCTTCAAATCACATGAATATGGAGTATCATATATATATAGAAGTTTAGGGAATTAATCTTTGAACCAACAAAAAGAATGGAGTAGTAGAATACAAATAATAAGTGAATGAATAGGGCAATGGTTAGGTTGGAAAATTAGTTACCGAGAAAAATATTTAGAAATCAATTGACTAAGCCCAACAAGCATGTATATTTAGGTTATGTTTGGATTACCGGAATCTTGAGTATGAATAGGTATAGGAATAGGAATATGATTACCGGCAATCAAATTCCTATAAATTTTCTTTGATAAGAATAGGAATACAATTATTGGGAATAGTTTTACTAGGAATTGGATACCTGAAGTAATTTCAATTTGGTGTTTGGATTAATTCAGTAATGCTACGTAGGAAACAATGATTTTGGAAATTTATTAAAATCAACATTTCCTTTTCTTAATGAATGAGCTAGAAATCTAAGATTCTCATGGGATAAGAGAGAAATCAAATTCCCACTCAATTTAGGAATTTGATTCTTGGTTGAATATGTCATCAGGAATCACATTCCTATTCCTATTCTTGTCTCTTCCAAACGTCGGAATCATATAAGCATGACATCACATTCTCGTTACTATTTCTTCCAAACGTTGGTATTATGGAAAGAAGGTATCACATTCTCATTCCTCTCAGTATTGCCTCCATCGAAATTGAGCCTAGTAATATTGGAAGTGAAAGGGAATAGTGAAGTGGAATGAAGTATTAGATTACAAAATTAATTGACTATGGCATCACATTCGGTTTGGATTGAATTAGTTTGGATTGGACTCGCGGTTTTACGGTTATTTTGCTCACCCTTAAAAATACCCTTTCCGTTATGGGTGTCTTTTTTGAAAAATGAAGTATGAACAACGCGGTTGTAAATTTGGAAAAAAATCATTAATAATAAGAAAGGCAAATATTTTAGTTTTTTTTTTTTTGTTGTTTTTTCCTTTTTGACAAAACCAGGACAAAAATCTTAAATTGTTCATTAGTTTTTTGATCAACTGAAGTCAATATTGTTAGAATAATTAGATTAGTTCATTGGCGTACCTCATTCCTCCCAGCACTAGTGCAATCCTGATGTTGTTAGGCCAAACATCACTTCTCTATATTGTTAATTACTTACTGTAATTATTCCCAAACAGGTTAGAAAATATTCCTCCATGAACAAATCGAAAAAATAATAGGCATTGTTAAATAACGTTAGGTTTGCTTAATAAGCCAGTTACTTTATTTTTCTTATCTTTATCGCGTTAAATTTGTTAATTACCAATTTGTCTCGACAATAGAAATCTGAATGTTTTGATTGAAACTCAATTTTGAAAGACCAAAATAATTCACTTGGATTTGAACTCAAAATCTTTTGGATATTTTAAAAAAAAAATTGGATTATAATTTTTTACTTTTCTGATTTTTCTCGTCCAAATGAATTAAGAGGTAATTAAATAATCATCCGTTTTTTGGACACTATTTAGATTTTCATCCCCCTTATTTTACGGAGTTATGTTTTCATCCTTTTCCATTGTGAAATACCTTTTCTACCATTTTACTATGATATCAACATATACAGGATTATATTTTTTCCCTAATTTTGTGGGATTCAATAACATCCTAATTTTGTGGGATTCAATAAGTTCCTAATTTTGGGGGATTCAATAACTTCCTAATTTAGTGGGATTTAACCATTTTTTAATTTAATGTGATTCAATCACATGCATTAAGAGAGATAACAAAAGAAATTTCAAATTCAAAAATTTGTTACTAATGTGTGGTGAAATTATAGATAACCAAGCAAAAAAAATTAAATTCGCACCAGCAAATATGGTAAAAATGGCATACATGAGCCAAACACCAAGTTTATGGTAAAAATAAATACCACCACAATAAAGATGGAGAAATTTTGAATAAACATGGTAAAAATGGCAAATGTAACCAATGACCGAGTAATGCGGTAAACTTATAACTAGTAAAAAAATATGGTAAATATAATATTTTATATTTTGTATTTGATTTTTAATTTTTACCATGATTACTCGATTTTACCATATTTTATGTTTTGTATATGATTTTTACCATTATTACTTGAATCATGTAAAATATATCAACCACATAATCGACATTTCATGGTAAAAATAAAAAATGATGAAAAATGATGGTAAAAAAGATCAAAACTCATGGTATATAGATAAGGACTATGTACGCTCTTCTTGTATATACTCCTTATCTATGTAGGCCCACGCAGTGCCTCTCTTATAGAAAGTATGGTAAAAAAAATGGCAACATATTCCGGAAAACATGGTAAAATCAAGTAAAAAACTACAATCATGGTCAATATATAGTACCTACAGAAAATGGGTCATGGTAAAACTACTCAAAACTATCCAAATAACCGTCAAAATACCCCCAAAACATCGTAATAATTGGAGACATCACAACTAATCAATCCAAAACTCTCATACCGGGGAACCATTCGCCCATAATGATGAGAAACATGGCTACTTACTGTAACAAATCAAAAAACGTGCTAATTCTAAGATTTCTTTGGACCTTTCACTATGTCGCTCCATTGTGCTAAATCGAGGATTCCGAACAATTGCCGTTGGACACAATTAGAAATGCGAGCTCCCTTTGTGTGATAATCTGCGTGAAAAGGACTTCGTCAAATACAAATAAATCCAAAAACCTCATGATTCAAGAATGTATTTCTAAAGATTTCTGAGATAAGGGACGGAAAAAAAAACCTTTCAAGCAAATTACTGTTTCGGATGGTTCTGCTACAGTGATTGAGTGTTTGGATGGTTTTCGCCGAGGAGTTAGTGATTGAGATGGCAGGACGACAAGGACGAGTCAGTCATGACATGACGTGCTTGCGACCAAAGATTGTATCTCTGAGTGCTTAACCACAAGCGTAGGGCTACGTAGTCGATTGCAAGTATAACTCGGAAAGTCCGAGGTCGAACCACAGAGAATGGTTTTATGGAGTGAAGTGACCTATTGATCTAAACAGTGTTTTTTTAGTTGTAGGTAGCCAACCCTTTTGTTTCTTGATTTTTGGTGAATTTAAAACTAGAGATTGCCAAATTAAAATTGAAACTATGACTTTGATTAAAATTAAATTGAGAGGCTCGGGCCAGGGTTCACATCACCTATAACCTAAATAGATCCATGATTCTCATAATTTAGCACGATCGAGCCACACGGTATTTGTGCGCTCTCTCGGAAGATGATTCAATAAAATTCTATTTTTTTTCTTTCCGGTGTTTGATTTAATTAAGGCTCGATCGAAAATTTGTTAAACCCTCAAAATGACATCGATTTAAGAATTATGCGTGCCAATTTCATTGTCGACGCAAAATAAAAAACTTAACAACCTTGAGTTTTAAATCAATAGCTACAAGCCCGAATTAAACACAAACAAACTTTGTTAGCACAGGTGTGAGAATCACGAATCCACTTAGGCCATTTGGGTGGTGATCACCCTAGGCCGAGTCTATGACTACTCCTCCATTGACGAAGAACTCGCCAAGGAAAAGCTAAAAATTTCACTAAAAATTACGGCTTATTTAAGTGATTAAAAAGATCGGTCTTAAGAGTGTACCGATGAAATGTGTACAGGAGGGTAGACCAAAGGTGTCCTCCTTTCAATCTCAAAGGAATCCACAAGTAAGACTAATCTTAGATTCGGGTTTGGTGTGAGAAACAGCCGAGTAGTTTGTGCATACTCACAACCAAACCTCAATCTTATGATTAAGCGAATTTAAACTAAGAATTGAAATTACAAAGAAATTAAAATGAACTCAGAAATGAAATTACAAAACTAAACTCTTATTACAAACAACAGAGAAGAACTTGAAAGACAAGCTCACGGCTTCTTGGCTCATATAAGAAAGTAGAAAGAAAACAGAAGAAACAGAAATAACACAAAGGAAAAAGAGAGAGAGTTCGGTGGAGAAAAAAACAGCCTACAAATATTCTACCCTCCAAAATTCTCTCTTTGTTACAGAGTACTACATGCCTTATATAGGCAAAAAGTAAGAAAAAGTCAAAGAAAATAAACTAATAAAAGCTACGGGAAAGAGCCACTGATTGTGATACTTGCACTGACTGGGTTCGCGACGCTCTCGACTGCTGTTCAAAATGGTGTCCGATTGGGGTTGCAGAAACAATCGATTTTCTTCTTTTAATACCAGGAATAAAACGGTATAGCTTTTTTAATTTATGTGCTTGACATGTGTTTCGTAGGGCAAAATCTGATATCATCCGGACTTCGCAATTAATTCTCTATTTGAGATTCCCAACCACCCATGTTAATTGCATCCACTGACTTTCCTTTTCTGTTGCCTTCTTTTTCTTCACGAAGTTATTGCAACATTTGGAAAATTATCCAGTGTGACGCGTCACACTTCCACACAGCATTGAATGCACCATTTTTTCTCCTGTTTTCTCTTGAAACACTCAAAACAATTGACCTTAATAACGAAGAGTTTGGTAGTGAAGGACAAAAAAATTGACCTTAATATGTCAGGACGACGAGGAGTCCGACTGAGTTTCATCGGGACGACATATAAGGTGGAATGGACGAGTTTTTTTTGGAGATTTCTGGGTGTGTGAGATTTGTGATTTCTGGAGAAGATGAGGATGAAGATTGACGATGGTGGTGGATGAACGAGATATTAGGGATTGGGTTTTGCCCCAATACTGTAATTGCAGCAGAGGACCTCATAATTTTGAAAATGGTCCACTACCCACCCCCTATATATGCAACTTTTAATTTAGTTCTCAATCCATGCTACAATTATGTAGATGAAGGGCATTTTAGGGTTTTTTTGAATCTCAGGATGGAAACATAAGTCCTAAATAGGCTTAGGATGATTTTCTAATTTGAAGTGACTAAAAGAATGATTATTCTAATTTGATGAAATTAAAAGAATGATTATTTAATGTCTCAAAATTAATAATACAAACAAAAAATTTAACAGAAAAAAAGGAAAACAAAAAGAAAAAGAAAAAAACGGGATTCTGAATACAGAAAAGGAAAAAGAAAAGGAAAAAGAAAAAGAAAAGCCAACGGGATTCTTATCTTGGGGAAAAAGAAGAGAAAAAGAATGGGACAGAATCGTGTCAAGGTTTTCGCACGTGCATGCTGGTACTAGACGCAAGAATGAGAGGAAAAGGCGCTAATATGAGCGGAGGGGTGTACGTGACTTAACATGCGCACATAGTTGCAGCATAAACGAAAACGAGTGTAGAAGAGAAGGGAAATAAAGGAAGGGAAAGGAAAGAGAGTCTCCTCGCGAAGAAAGAGAAAAAAATCTAGACAGAGAAAGTCGAAGAAGAGAGAGAGAGAGAGAGAGAGAGAGAGAGGGAAGGCGAGAGGTGGGTTATAAGGGACGGACTGAGTCGGGTGGGGCGAGTCACGACTTACTCCATCAACAAATCACAGGGGCGTGTGCGTGTGGTGGAATATAAAGAAGAAAAAAATGGAGAAGATTACAACGAGGAGACTCTCTCTCTTCTCTCTCCTTTTATCACTTACATTACATACATACATACATACTTCTTCTACTCTCACCCCCACAACTCCAACCCTAACCCCAATTATACCCTCTCTCCCCCCTCTATTTCCCACCGACCCATTCTCTCTCCTCTCTCTCTTTCTCTCTATTATTATTCTCTCTCTACCCCTTCGCTGCCGTCCTTTTCTCTTCACCCTTCTTCGCCTGGCAAGGATCTTCGTCTCCTTTCACGCCGACGTCTGCTTGTCGAATTTTCTTTCGTCAACAGGGTATGCCTTTGTATATTTATCTCCGTTTATATGTACGCCTCGTTCCTCTACTGATTCGTTGGGGGTTTTCGTTTTTGGTGTATGAATTTTAAGCTTGGTATGTGTTTGTGGCTGATGATCTAGGGATGATTTGATGTATGTGGTTTTGTGTGGTTTTACTGTTGATTTGAAGGGTATAAATCATTAGTCAATGTGGTTGCTTTCGTTTTTGATGTTTGTGATTTCTTTGGTTTTGCTGTAGTCTTGGAACTGAGGGGTTGAGGCTAAAATAGCTTGTTTCTTCCCTAGGTTTCTTAATTTGTATGGTTTTGTGAGTTTGGTGGACGATTCTCCTTGTATTACTGTTATAGTTTCTCAATGTCATTCTATTATTCGAATTCATTGTCGACAACTAAACTTGGCAGGTTTAATTTGGGGGTAGTTAATGGTACATTCAATTAGTCAGCATTTTTGTCACTGGATCTGATTCATGAATTGATTTTAAGTCGTGTTCTCCGTTTACCACATTGGTTATTTCTAATGTTTTCAGATTTTTTGGTGGCTCTATTTTGATCAATTCACAAGACGCATCTATTAGTTTACTATGCAGGCAGTTGCTTACAATGATCTGTATTTGCTCTCAGCAGTTTTGGGGTTCAATTATATCTCTCATCTCAGACTGTCATTATTGGCCTTTGTATGTCTTGAAGATTTGCTCAATAGATGCTTATTGATTCCCTATATCTGTTGTAGGAATTTCGAATTTGCTCCTGCCTGTGGTTTTGGCCATTCCTTTCAACAGCTGATACGTATTAGCATTGGAGGAATTGTGCTGTAGGATCCTTTCCTCGATGGAAGAGTTTGGGGGCCCATGGTTTGAAGGTATAGGAGGCACAATTAGTAGAAAGAAGAGAAGCCACAGTTTCCGAAGGCCTAGACCCGAGTCAGTGCAGTTTCCTGAAAATCGTGATCCTTCTCCCTCATCATCATCTCCACCTTCTGATGACTTAAGCAAGGTTTCCAGTGATGAGATCACAGGGGATGACACGAATTCCAGGAGGAAAGTTTTCAATCTTAATCAGTGTGCTTCGAGGGGTACCGCTAGCAGAGTAGGTGAATACCCTAATAAAAAGATTAAAGATGATAGATTATCCAGTTTGCCGGATGGTAACGGAAATTTGGGAAGTGAAGGTGTTTTTCTCCCTCCTAATCGGAAAACGATGAGCAAGACAAATGATGGAAGCAATGGTGAAAGTAAGAGTTCAGGACACAGAGTGAATGGACATGGAATCGGGAATGACAAGGTTAAAAAGGTTAAGCTTAAGGTTGGTGGTGTCACACGTACAATTCAAACGAATGCGAAAACTCATGGTGCATCAAGTAGTGGGGCTTCCACTAAAAGTTCTCAAACTTCAGATGCTCCTCGGTCACAACGCAAGATGATTCTCCAGGTTTGAACTTTTTTCAATAATGTGCATAGTTGTGACTGTGTTCTAACAAACTTGACTTTCCCACTTCAGTCTTGGTTTGGGAATACTTGTAATGAGGAGTTTTTTATACGCCAATTGCCTCAACTTGCATACCTATGGCCATCCCATCCTAGTTTGCCCTCGGTTGTTTTGTTTCGTGTTAATGAATATTAACATGAATATGGAACCAAACAGCATGAATATTCATCATTTGGCGAAAAGAAGTTAGCACCCTTCAGCAACCAAACAGCATGAATATTTATCATTTGGTGAAAAGAAGTTACAGAATATGGATACACGAATCACCTAATTAACTTGGTTGGCATACTCTTATTGACTGAGTTGGCATAAAAACGTTTATTACATTGTGCGACTATTACAGCAAAGAAATCTTCTGTATTTAATGTGTTAATCAATCATTAAGTTTGTTGCTTCATACATTTGGAATATGTGGTTTTCCTATTTTAAAATTTTCCCATTTCAGGATAATTCTGATGATGATCATCCTTCACCAAATAAGAAGAGTGGTATGCGAGGAGTTTCCTGGAAGGATTTCACAATAGGCAGTTCTACTACTCGTGAAAAGGGGGATCCTTCAATGGGAAAGAATGCATCTGGAAACCAAGGTGAGAATTCAGAGCAAATTCGTAAGAGCAAGAGGGTGCCAAAGAGGCGTGTATTGGATGGGGCATTTGACGAAGAGGATGAAGATGATGAGATCAGATACCTAGAGAAACTGAAATTTTCTAAGGTTGCTGCAGTTAGTAAAGGTTTTGAGGAAGACTCAAGGAAGAAACAACAACAAATTTCAAGGGTTTCTAAGAACACCAAGCGTGATGCAGTTTCGGAAGATTATATCCACGGAAGGTCAAGTAAGAAGTCCCGATCAGAAAGAGGATCTGAGGGCACAGATTATGAGGAGGAGGAAGTGGTTTCTGATGGTGGTGGGCCTGATGTTAAGAAGAAGAAGAAACGTAGGAATGACTCCATTGATTCACCTATTGAAAGCAAGAGGGATTCAGGTCTCACAACTCGCCAGCGGGCCCTCTTATCCAGCAAAGACGATTCGTCTGTATCTGGTACCAGTGTAGTTGAGTTTCCCAACGGTTTACCACCTGCCCCTCCTCGAAGTTAGTATATATTGCCCTTCTTCTTATTATTGTTATTATCTGCCTTGAACTATTTGGAAGAGGATGTATAAACCTGTAAAACTGTATCTGCAGAGCAAAAGGAGAAGCTTTCAGCAGTGGAGCAACAACTAAAGAAAGCTGAGGCGGCTGAAAGGCGCAGAATTCAAAATGAGAAGGCAGCTCGGGAATCAGAGGTTTGCCTTTTTTTCTTGTTTATGTCCATTTTCCTTTTGTCTTGCTTGGATGTTTTTTAGATCTTCTGAATTGGAGATTAATACTTTTGAGGGATCTTCTGTAGGCTGAGGCAATAAGGAAGATACTTGGCCAAGATTCCAGTCGTAAGAAACGAGAAGATAAAATGAAGCAGCGTCGGGAAGAAATTGCACAGGTATTACGAAGCATAGATGAAAACTCTCCCTTCTTCCAGATGTTGTGAAGTTAATATCTAATTTTTGGCATTAATGTCATGTATGCAGGAGAAGGATGCCAATGCAATTAAGCTTGCACCAAACACCATTAGAGTGGTCTTGAGCCCTACTGGGACTGTTGTTACATTCTCAAATGAGATGGGATTGCCTAGCATTTTTGACCCCAAATCTCAGAGGTAGTTAGGGATTTATTTTCTTCTGTCTCTTGTTTCTTCTCTTATGTTTCTTTACTTGTATTTATGTGGTATCTTCTCGCAAATATATATCGTTGTGGGAATAGAAGAACATGGAAGGGATAATAAGTAAAGAAAGTTCAAATGCGGTGTATGCATGCTAATTGTTTGTGATTATCTGGATTTTCAGTTATCCTCCTCCTCGTGAAAGATGTGCAGGTCCATCCTGTGCCAACCCTTACAAGTACCGAGATTCCAAATCAAAGCTTCCTCTTTGTAGTCTCCATTGTTACAAGGCGATTCACGACAAGATGCAGGCTGAAGCTACCAGCTAATGTTGCTTTAGTCTTTTGCTGTGCCCTAATACACCGTAACCTGCACATTCATGTCGACAAATCCACGAAAGAGAGCTGTCTAAGAAGACATTTTTATGTATGACAAAGTATAGTGATTAGTGAGGTAGGAATTGAAATTAGTTACAAACTTTTTATGTTTTTGGTGGTAATCCAGTTACATTCTATATGGCAGCTGGAACCTTCAATATATTTAATCCTATTCTTTGATTTATTCATGCCCTGTGATATTGGAATGTAGCACCAGCAAAGCTACCCGATTGGATGGGGTTAAAGGAAGGAGATAACTTTTGGAGGAGGTATAAGGCCTGATGTGACACATTTAACATGATTTGGCTGGGTAAAAAATGCAGGGGGATAAATTTTCACCTCTCCAAAAGTCATCTCCGGCAAGGGGATAGAGAGGTATAATTTTTGGGCACCCCTCCCCCTGCCCAAAAGTTATCCCCGGGTATAAGGAAAAAAATAACACCCCCTCTCCCTTATTTCAACTACAAAAATTCTTATCCCTCTATTTTATCCTCCATCCAAACCAAGTATTATTTTATCCCCTCATTTTTTAATACCCCCTCTAAACCAACAACTTTTTTATTCCCTCTCCATAAACATCACATCAATGTGGGTCAACCCTCAAAAAATAATACTCCCTCTTATCTTATACCCCCTCTATAACTTATCCCCCTGAAATTTTAGCGCCATCCAATCGGGAAGGGTTATCCTCTGGATTATGATGTCAACAATGGGTTTCATCCATAACAAAAGATAGCAGCTTCATGACACCAACTGATTTGAATTTCCCATGGCGGGGAATGGACTCCATGCTTGGAAATCCTCACAATCTGCGTAGTTGTTGGCTTGCGGTGCTTACTTTGGACTCTAATGGGTTCGGCTGCAAATTTCAAAACGAAGTCTGCAGTGTGGGTTGGGATTCTATTCTCGTTGAGATATATGATGTATCTATGTATTGAGATGCAGCACCCGAAATGGCGAAGGGAAAGTCATCCGGGGTAGTGAAACCTCTTTATCATTTTCTGTATCGACCTCCTTGTGAATATTTTTTGAACTGTTGACCTCCTTGTGATTGAAGAGTTACTAAACGAACTGGGGTTTGGATTTCATCCTTTACTTTGGTTGCATTTATTTTCGGATAGTAATTTCCGCAACTCTATTTTTTTTTATTTTATAAATGTACCCCTTTGTTTATTTTTTAGTAAGAATTTCACACATTAAATTTTACTAAAAGACAAAAAAAAAGGGTTCACTTATAAAAAAAAGGTGGCGTAGAAGTCATTTCTCCAGGTTTAACTTCAGCTCGATAATTTTGTGCGCGTCGGATGAGTAACAACATATATGTTTCTTGGGGTCACTAGGGGTTATATTCAGTCGTTATCTTCAATGTTCTAGAATTAGTCGAGGTGCGCGCAAGCTAGTCAGGACATTCGGTTATCAAAAAAAAAAAAAAAACATATGTCATGAATTTGATAGAAATACAATTCCTAATACCCTCCTGGCCTCATTAGTACTCCATTAAAAATGAAAAAATGACGAATGCTTTACTATTTTTCTACGTAGATTTTTTTTTTTTCATGTATTGTGTGAGAATAACTTATTTCGTAGAGAATAAAAAGACCTAACATTGAGTTTCTCATTTAAAATACTACAATGCGAAAAAGAGAGGAGATATTTGATTCGAAGGATGGGTTTCGAGAGACCTCAACAGGCACAAACCGAAATCGCAAAACAGGCAAACTCATGTATTCCAGCAGTCTGCGTTGAGCACAGTGCTTTATATATTTCCTAGCTATTATATCCATCACATCTTGTCAATTATTTATGTAATTTTCTATTTTTTGTTTAGTGGAATGAATTGAGATCTATGAAACCAAATTCATACACTTATTTTCTTATAAAAAGTGTTGCTGATTAAAAAATTTAAATAACTTTTTTGTCTGGTTGAAATAGAACGACAAACAACTATACAAAAAAGTTTAATTATCAATTAAAAGAAGGGGTACAAATGAATTGAGACAGAGAAAGTAGTTCAATACAATATACTAGTAGAATATACACTCACACCATCATTTTTATTGCTCAAACCCAACACTTCTCCCTCAATTAGAGTTAGTTAATGTGCATTTTAGCCATTTTAGCTAACCTAAATCAAGAAAACACTACTGGGTAAAATACCTTTCACTATAGCACTTCTCCATATCTCCCGAAGTTCTGTTCACTAGGGGTTCTATTACTACTACCATTTTTCTTCCCCGTCCTCTCCTAGTCTCCTTCTTCTCCCCCCCCACCCCACCCCCCTCTCTCTCTCTCTCTCTCTCCGTATTGTTCACTGAACTCCGTGGCCGGCAAAGAGCTCCTTCAAATTGGTACATCCACTCAGTCCTCTCTCGACTTTCATCTTTCTGATTCTGATAGAGTTTCCTTAAAATCTAGGCCTTTCAATTGGGTATGACAAAATGATTTATGGGGTCTCTTTACAATTGTTTCTGGATAAGATATCCGTTTCTTATGGACTGGGTTTGTAGTTTTCTTTTTTGTTCTGCAACTTGGTTTTAATCATTTGTTTTTTTCGATTTGGGTTTCTGGTGATTTGGGACTTTTTGTACTAGAAAACATTTGTCATTAGTGGATTGTGGTTGAATCTGGGGGTGTGCTAGCTCTCGAAACCCCAAATATTGTGGGGAAGAAGAAGAAGAAGAAAAAAGGAAAAGAAAAGAATAGAAATTGATATTTTAATAGAGGATAGTTAAAATGGATAGTATTGTTGTAGCGTTGATGTGAGTAGCTAACTGTCTAGCATTTTTAGCTCAAGATGTACATAATTTGTTGCACTGTTGCCATTGGTTTTTGCAGGTAAGCCTCTGAATTTGTGAGAAATTCGCATCTGAAAATGGCGCATTCAATGGTCTCTACATCGCCGGCTTCCCTTAGACTACCCAACGCTTCGGTCTTCTCTTCCTCTAACCCCAGCTCGTTTCCAGATGCCAAAGCCCTTTCTCTCCCCTTCAAGCCCATTCGTTCCAGGTACTCTTTCCACCCTCTCTTCTCCCCGCTCGTTTCCAGGTACTCTTTTTTATTGCATAGAATACAAAATTTGAATGTTCTATAATATATCTTTAGTAAAGACTCGATTTTTGAAGTGTCTTTGGTTGCTCGAAATTGCTACTTAAGTGACAGGATTTACAGTAAGTTCACTTAGGCTGCTTAAGTATACATGGGTGAAGTAGAAGAAACCAAAGCATGAATCTTTGTGTATCATTTCACCTAAGAAACATTAATTTTTGAAACATGAATTGATTATTTCCTATGTCTAGGAAGTATGTACTAGTCGGAGACACTTATAGTTTTTCTTTCATGATTTTGGACTTTTCGGTTTATTGGGAAAGAGACGCACCGTGGAAAGTTTAATCTGGATTAGTGGTAAGAACAATAAAATGTGGGCATTCGTTCCACTCCTTGTTTCCCCGCTATTTGTTCTTTTGCTTGCATAGAATCCTTGGACCAATAGAAGAAACCAAATCTCGAATCTTTTGCATTTCTCCTTCACTCGGAAACTTAGAAGAAACCAAATCTCGAATCTTTTGCAATTCTCCTTCACTTGGAAACTTATGTCTTCCAACTTTTTCAGTGGTTTTGGAAAAGATGGATAAGACATACATAAAAACATTAACATTTACTCATGTAGTTCCAATTGATGAGGGTATGTATGAGCGGGGGAGAAATAGAGACAGATCTAAAATTTGGTGAGATAAGCACAAAGTGGTTGTTGTCAGAAAGTTTTGGCATTGAAATAGTGGCTCCCGGATAACGTTTGGTAAAGACCCTTCAATTGTTTTGTCTGCTTTTCTGTTATTGTCATTGATTTCTCTCCAAATGATGGAGCGTGGGGTTTTTGTTAGCTACTCGGCAAGAAATATTGGATTCGAAGGTTTTCTTTCTTATGCTGTGTTCTTGGTAATTCTAGGCCAAAGTTGGGGTTCAGATCTGGATTGACTGCTGACTGAGCCTTTTTAATTTGCAGAAACTTGAAAAATCTCCTTGAATATCAACGGAATGTTCGTAATTCTACAGTGAAGGCCATGTTATACAATAACTTTGGGGAGCCGGAGAGGACTTGGCGGAATGGTGTTTGGTCCATTAGGTAGTGTTTTGTCTGACAGTTCACATTGACTGTCATTAGTGTACTTCCCGTTTGAAAACCTTTGAATTTTGTTGCACAGGGATGATTTGCACACCCCATCTTCACCATACTTTCCGGTCCTTGCGCAGTATGGGGAAGAAGGACCACCACCTATGTTGCAAGAGCGTTTTTTCACTGTTATCAGTCAGCTTTTTGAGCATGTGAGGAACCGGTTTTTTTTTTCTTTTGCATTTTCATTGAACTGTTGAACTTTGGTGGTGTTTATTTGTTTGACCTTGGTGTTTGATTGAACCAAAAGAGGATAATACGTTGTGGCGGAGAAGTTGCAGACGACATGGCAAATATGATAGTCGCTCAGCTTCTCTATCTTGACGCTGTCGATCCTAACAAGGTCTGTATTTTGTCTTCTTTTTCTGCAAGTTTTTGTGAAGTTAATATTTTTAGTTGCGGATGAACTAGTTCTCAATCTGATCTCTGTTAACCTGTCCGAGTTTCGATCTCAGAAAAATTCTGAAAATCCACCACTGGCCTAAATTTTTATGCGCTCGATTTCTCAGGAAAAAATGTCCTGAACTCTAAAAATTGTCTCTGGGATCTATTTCGGCTACATTTCGCTAGCAAAGCTCGTGGGAACTTTGTGATCGTCACAGGCTGGGTCTGACCACCAAGGGTCCTTAGTTAATACATTTTGGCTACATAGTTCTTATGAGTTGGCCTTCTTATCAGTTAGTGAATCAGATTTTTCTCGGGCATTTTAGGACCACGCAATTACTCCGTTCACCCCATGCATTAATATTTATTTTTCAAAGCTTCTTAAATTATAATTATATTAGTCACGCATTTGGCCTTTTATCTTTCTATTAAGAGTCAGGATACTACACCATATGAATGATAAATTTAGTTTATCTTGTGAGTTTTGACAATCACTTGCAATGAAATTGTGAACAACATAAAGGACGGACTGAAGCTACAAAGAAATTTTTTCTACCGTTTGTCCGTGTCCATTGCCACTATTATTGAATTGTTTGGAAAGTTGAAACTGTGGGTATCCGGAGTACTCCTCCTCTGTAATACCCCTCTGGTTGCCTCCCCGAGGCACCTCCTCCTCAGAGCCTCCAAAGCATATCACAATGAATGTGTCCAAGCATCTCCTATGTCTGTACACAACTTAATTAGGCTCTCACAATCCTGGCAACTCTACACAGGACCCTAGGTTGGGAGCAGGGCCTGGGTACCTCCTCGGGACCTAAGGAGGTTTTGACTTGGAGGCTAGAGCGAAGGGATTGTCAAGACTCACCTCCATGAGGTGAGCTCCATGACTAGCCATAGAGAGAGAGAAGGGCTCGCCTACGTCACCGACATCTGACAGAAGATCTTTGTAGCATCCTGGCTGACATGCCGATATAAGGAGTCTGTATCATACCTACCATCTGGCCATGGCATCCCTATATCACCCAACTGTCTCTGAGAGTCCGATGATAAGAACCCCAATTCTGATCATAACACTCAAGGGGTGTACTCCGATACGCATTAATGAGGAAGATAAACTTCCTTGCCCTCCAAGGCTTCAAGGCTCCTATATAAACATGAGTTTAGCGTTCAAGATAGAGACTTTCAATACCATAAAACCAGAGGACCACCAACAGAGAACCAGTTTCATGGGAGATCGACAACATAGAACCAATTTCAAGAAACAAAAGGCAGAACTGAGCAAAAGAACTTAGTACTATCAATTTTTTTAGCCCAAATGTGCAGAAGCAAAAAAATATATATGTTGAAGGTAGCAACTTTGTTGGCTGAGAAAAATGGTGAACATATATATCTTTTTGCTTCTGCACATTTGGGCTAAAAAAATTGGTGGTACTAAGTTCTTTTGCTCAGTTCTGCCTTTTGTTTCTTTAAATTTGTTCTATTTTGTCAATCTCCCTTGACAATGGTTCTCTGTTGGTGGTCCTATGGTATTGAATGTCGGCGTCTTGAATGCTGAACTCCTGTTTATATAAGAGCCTTGAAGCCTTGGAGGGCAAGGAAGTATATCTTCCTCATTAATGCGTATCGGAGTACGGTTTCCCTTTGAGTGTTATAATCAGAACTGGGTTCTTATCATCGGACTCTCAGAGACATAGTTGGGTGATATTGGGGATGCCTGTGTATCATGGCCAGATGGTAGGTATGATACATGCTCCTTATATCGGCGTGTCAGTCGGGATGTTGCAGAGATCAGATGTCAGTGACGTAGGCGAGCCCCTCTCTCTCTATGGCTGGTCATGGAGGTCACCTCGTGGAGGTAGTCTTGACAATCCCTTCGTTCTAGCCTCCAAGGCAATACCTCCTTCGGTCTCGAGTTCTGCTCCCAACCTAGGGTTTTGTGTAGAGTTGCTAGGCTTGTGAGAGCCTAATTAAGTTGTGTACAGACCTAGGAGATGCTTGGACACACTCATAGTGATGTGCTTTGGAGGCTCCGTGGAGGAGGTGCCTCGGAGGGCACGTTGGAGAAGGTGCTATGAAGGAGGTGCCTCGGGGAGGCACCCAGAGGGTTATCGCGGAGGAGTAGTATCCCGGATACCCACAAAAACTATGTTCCATTTGGTCTCTTGTTTCCAATATCTTATCATTGGATCCATTCATATACAATATTCTCTTTTTTTCTAGAACTTATAGTATGGTTTGACTTTAAGCAGTTGTGTACATTTTGAATGATGTACTCGTAGACGTAGCTGATAAAGCAATTTTTGTGCACAGGATATTGTCATGTATGTGAACTCTCCTGGAGGGTCAGTTACTGCTGGTAATATTGCCTTTTCTACTAATTTTACCCGTGTTGATTCATTATTCTTTCACAATGCCTGCTTATTATCTTGATCTTATTATTTTCAATCCCTTAGGTATGGCTATATATGACACGATGAGGCATATACGACCTGATGTTTCCACTGTATGTGTCGGACTAGCTGCTAGGTAATTTGTTGATTTCATCCGCCCTGCATGCCTATATTGTTTTCTAAGGTGGATAATGATTGATTGGTTTATTGTTGGAGTTTTCTCAACATCATATATTCTGCTCCTTGCTTTAGATGCAACATTACTGTTATCTTTTAATGATGGAAAGTATTTGTTTCTCCTGGTGAACAGCATGGGAGCTTTCCTACTTAGCTCAGGCACAAAAGGTGTACATGTCTGTCAATTTTGGTGTTATTTTAACCATTGTGCGGTTTTACTTCCTGAATTAACTGACATGTTTCTTTTTCTCACTGTGGAAACTGAAGGAAAAAGGTTTAGCCTGCCAAATTCAAGGATAATGATCCATCAGCCTATTGGTGGAAGTGAAGGTGATCTAGAAGATATGCAGATCCAGGTATCTCTCCAGTTTCTTGATGTTTTCTGTTCTTCTCTGACTCTCTGTTCATTACACTTTGGCATAATTCCATTTCTGGTCATGGTATTTTTGTCTTAGTTAATGAAATTAACAGGGGATTGAAAAAAGAGTAATTAGCATGAAAATAGAAACTTACGAGAAGCAGTAAAATTGATTGGGTTTGATGTTTAAAGAAAATAACTCTTGTGGTTTGGTCGATGCCATTCTCAGAAAAGGAAAAAATTTGGTTTGCAAGATGTGCAAATAACACCAGTAAACCACATGACAGCTAAATATAAGGAGTTTAACTCCAAATGTTTTCTGAACTACTGTGAGATCAAAATATCATTAAATATAAGCACCTAAAACTCCAAATGTCTCTCGACTACTGCCAGATCAAAATTTCCATCGAAGTTACACCGTTCCTGCTTTACAAATGTGTTTGTGAATGTTATTTTCCACCTGATAACTAGCATGCTGAACCAGTTTATGATTGGGTATGGAGTGATTTTGATGGAATGATCGCTGTAATGTCCACGACTTCTCAAAAACAAGAGCCTTTCCCTATTTCACAGAGGAAAACCATTCATCTTCTGAAAACTCATGTGTTGTCTATTACAGATGTACAGATGCTATTTATGCAGGGGAACGGTTGGGCTTTTGTTCATGTAATGTAATGAATCCATCAAACATGAATTTTCTCGAGAAAATCCAAGAAAACTGCAACCTAGTCTAAATCTCTTAATTCGTGTCCGATACAGACACTTTTGGCCACGCTCTAGAGGCGTCCAAATGTGTCAACTAATCACATCTTATTTGTATGGTGCCCCTTAATCTTCCAACATGCTGCCCGCAAAACAACACAGGTATTGTAGGCGTTCTTTATAAAAATCATATTTGATGTTCAACGTATCCCGAACAACAAATGTGTCCGTGTCTATTTCGTAATTTTATAAAAATCACGTGGCCTTGTATTGATTTGATGTACTGTATGTAGCCTGCTTCTTAGCATACCTGTATATGTAACTTCGGTGCAAATTTGATTACGGTACACAAACATTAACTAAGTAGTAATTCTGGCAATGGGATCCAAGCTGGCTCATTCAATTGGTATTAATTGTAGAAAGTTTCAGGAAAAGCCTCCCGAGGTATATCTCAAATCTCCCATTACGATGTAGATCTTGCAATAAAGCTCACACAGAATGCCCAGTGACAGCTCATGTTCCCTACATACTTTTGATTACAGATATTTTGACAAATGGGTTCAGTTGTCATGATCGTTTTGTCGGAGTTGGCCCTGTCTTTCAAAGTTCGAGTGATTTGATTTTTTAACCGAGTCATAATCTTGCTGTTGATGGTGTTATTGTTGCACTTTATAGCAACATCATGAGCGACTTACTAATGAATTTACAAAACCGCAATCGTAGAAGTGGCTTTTACTGTAAACTAGATAAGGGCTATTGTTGATATGTGGGATGCATTCTTAGTAATAGAAATAGAAATAGTGGAGCACTGAAAGGTGAATACTACTGGATACCAGGTTTAATTACTGTCTTCTAGGATCAATTTATTGTAGCGAAGGAGAGGTAGAAAATGGTTAATCTGTTGCATCAATTGGGCTGGCTAAAGTGAGCTGTAGTGCTGACGTCGCTTTACTGGGGAGAATATTGGACAACTAAGAAACAACACAGTAGGCTGAACACATTACGAGGGATGTGGCTTAGCTGAAAAGATTTATATTCGGAAGCATGTGAAGATATGCTTAAGCCTTCGTCTTGCCTATTATCAAATATCAAGTTTCAGCTAAATATAAGCTACTAATATAAGCTACACAGAAAAGGGCCTTGTGTTTATGTATGAAAATTCGCATTGGATTTTTACCTTCTTGTAGTTGCCAAATTTGTTGCTTACATATCTAGTTCTTCGAAAACTTGACGAGATCCATTGCTTACATAATGCTTTGGGAAAATGGATGACATCCATTGTATATCTACTCAATGGTTGGGGAAATAGATGACTTATGTTATTGCTAGGTGTTGTCAACCCGCCCTATTCCGTAGGTTATATATAGTCATGCCCATTGCTTTCTTTCATTGCTCATGATACTAATTAAAAAAGAAAAAGAAAAAAGACCATTGGATTTGGTGAGTATTAGACCGGTGACTCTTATTGTAGGATCTATTTTGTTGATATCGTGTGATTCTGATTAGTAGCAACTTTTTGTGTAGGCGACTGAAATTTTACATCACAAGGCAAATTTAGCGGGGTATCTGGCTTATCATACTGGTCAAAGCTACAGTAAGGTCCTCGATGACACAGAACGTGATTTCTTCATGAGTGCTGAAGAAGCCCGAGATTATGGGCTTATAGATGGAGTTATCATGAATCCTAATGATCTCCAGTCTCTGGCAGCTGCTGGAAGATAAAACCTTGGTGTGTAAACCTCCCATGTAGTAACTGTTGCATTAAATGGCATACTAGTGGCAAAATTGTTGGAGTTCCATGGGATATTTTCTTTAGCATTTGTACTCGATATTTGTTGATCATATGCACCTTCGATCAGTGAATGGAAATGAGCTTTTGCAGTTCTGTATCCAAATTCCTAACTTATCTTGGGATAGAGCGATTGAATTTAGATTGGGTGTGAGCTCTCTCCCTCTCTCACACGCCGCACACAGAATGTTTGGAGTATGAGATGAAGAATTCAAAATTTCGTTACCTAATAATCAGCATGTCCAGATACTGGACAAACTAAAACTGAAGACATTGTAGTCGCCAAAAATGGACCATATTGTTTCACGATGTTCTAAACTCAGCCCACTATCACTTTAATTTGCCAATAACCCCGTTATTGAATATATACTACAGCCACATGTGGCGAAAGAGGTAACATTGAGGTGCCAAACCTTTTGGTTCAATGACAGCCTCACGTGGCGAAAGAGGTAACATTGGTGCCAAACCTTTTGGTCGATGTAAGCAAGAGGTAACATTGAGGTGCGAAACCTTTTGGTTCCATGACAGCCTCATGTGTCAAAAGAGGTAACTGCCAAACCTTTTGGTCGATGTAAGCTCTAGTGGAAGGTAAGCCTGCACGATATAAAAGAAATAGCCAGTTCCTAAGCCCCTTTAGAAACAGGGGCACTGCAATTGAACACCCTTTCATTCTTCAGATCCTTTGCTGACTTGAGAAGGAGAAGTCCATCTCGATAAGCAAAGGGATTGTGTTTTTCCCCCCCCTCTTTTGTGGTAAATTGTAAAGGGATTGTGTTTAGAAAATAGAAATCCAAGTATGGAAAACCAACTTGCATTGCTGAGTTGTGACATGTTTGGCATCATTATTTAGAGGGGAATCTGCAACTGCTGAGACACCAATAAAAAACAAAAAAAAAATCTCTCATACAATACAAGGCTACAACTACAAGAAAGAAAGAAAGAAAGAAACTGCCAAAGGCAGGCTAACCACATGTGTAGCAACTAAATTATCCCAAATCAACCACCCACAAAAAAGAGAGAGACATCTCATCCCACATAATACATCGTTCGGTCACCTACCTCGTGATTCTCGCGCCTTTTCTTAAAAAAAAACTACTGGAGTATCGTTTTAATCTTCTTGAAAAATACGATAAGACAAACAACGAACCTTTCACTCTCTCTCTCGTTCGTGTGGGGCTAGGTGGGGTTCTTTCACCTCTATCTAAAGGGGTTGTGATATTATGCCTAATTAGCATGCCAAACCCTTTCTTCCTGGGTAATCCACAAACTTTATTGCTCCCAGAGACTTTTAGAAAGCAGCAAAAATAAAAGCTTTTAATAATTAACCACATAAAAAGGCAAAACCTATAGAGGAGGGCCAATTTAAGGAGGCTACCCACTACTGGGTAAGAAATTGCATATGCACAAAAAATAACTGGTACACATTTCTCAAAAGCAACAGAAGAAGTTTGTTTAGATCAGGAAGGGTAGACCAGAATCCTATCATCAAAGAAATTGCTAGTCCTCAGGAAATTGCTCGTGAAAGACGAGGAAGAAGATGAGGAGGAGGGTAGTTCTTCCAGCTCATCATAGAAGTCGTGATCATTTTCTTCTGATTTGAGTTGTGAATTTGATGAGAAGCTCAACAGAGGAGGAGGAGGAAAACAGAGGAGGGGCTTTTCCTCGAGTAGAACACTAGTAATTGGCTCTCCATCATCATCAAAAGGGTCTTCTTCCCTTTTGCTCATTGTTATCATGTCTTGGGAACTGTTGAATGGAGATTGAGAGTAGTGGAACAAATGATCTTCATTTGCATCTTCTTCTTGACTGTCCTTGGGTTCCTGCTCTTTTTCTGCTTCTTCTTCTTCTTCTTGTCGTTGTTGCTGTTCTTCTTCTTCTTCTTCTTTGGGTTCTTTAGTGGGTTGGATTTGTGTTGTTTCGGTAGTGGGATTAATTGGATCAGGACCTGGGTGATTGTGGGTGGAGGTGTAAGTGATGACTAGCATAGAAGCATCTGTTCTGCATCTTTCTACTTGCTTTTTAGCTGAACAACCTTTTGATGTGCTGCATCTGTAGTAACCCCTGCACCAATCATTGCAACACCCACTAGTCAGATAACAACATCTCTCTCTCTCTCTTTCTCTCACACGCACACACAGAAGAAGAAGAAGAAGAAGAAGAAGAATCCTAATTCCTACACATTCTGGTATTTTGCTACCAGATTATACGAACCGAGTGAAAATAATTCATTTTTCCTTTTAGGAAGTATTTAGATCAGGGGTTTGTGGAAGGATATTTTAGGATGGAAAGAGAAAAGTAGAAGAAAATAATGAAAATAGAGTGAAGATGCTAAATAAATTTATTTGACTCCTATCTTTTCCTTCCTCTTCTTTTCCTTTGGAAATCTTTGTCCAAAAAGCTTGTGGTATCAGAAGGAAGAGGGAAAATAGAAGGAAGAGAGAGAGAGAGAGAGAGAGAGAGAGAGAGAGAGAGAGAGAGAGACCTGGGATAAGGAGAACCTTTGATGGGTTTTTGGCCATATTTCCTCCAAGACCAACAATCAGAAGGTGGCCCTTCACTCCTCTGTTTGCCCTGCTGCTGCTGCTGATCATTCCCTTCTATCTTCACTCTCACCACTGTCTTCTCAACCACCTTCCTATTAATTCACATGGGAAAAAAAAACAACCAAAAATACTTCACATATTTCCAATAACTAAAAAGATCTCTCAACTTGACATGCATGAATTCTTTTCTTTTCTTTTTTTTAAGAAAAATAAAAAAGAAAACCTAGACTTGCCTTTTCTTGGATGCCTGAGTTTCTGCTTCAAGTTCATTTATATCCTTTGGTGGTGAGTCCAATCCTTCAGAGAGAGAAGCGTCCATAACAGATGAATTTACCTCCTCCTCCTCCTCCTTGTTCTTTTTTGTTAACAAGCTAAAAGCTTGTCTGGGTTGCAGAGTAGATGAAGAAATTGCAGAAGCAGAGCACTAAAGCAAAGAAATGGATCAAAATCAGAGCTTTAATTGATTAGGAGAGAGAAGATAGAGAGAGATACTGGGAAAGGATAACAAAGAGAGGACAAACCCACAAGTTGCTTTCTCTCTTTCTTTTCATCCATTAAATATAAACGCAACTTGTATGCATTTCACCAGCCCCCACTGCTATAATTAAATCAAAAACCTGTCCTTGCACATTTACAATACAGAGTACAGACACAGAGAGGGAGATATTCCCACGTTAGTAGTACAGCGGTTATATTAGCACGTAGAGGTGAAAATATAAACCAGTAAATCGAACTGAAAATCGAAACAGGACTCCAATCGGCGATTTAGTTTTATTTTTAGATATAAACGGTTAATTTGGCCCGGTTAGAGATTTTATGAAATTGAAAAAATTCAGTTTGGTCTGATTTTAAGATACTTGGTCATTTAATTTAATTTGTTTACTTAATTTTATGATTCTTCTCTATTTAATTAAATTTTTATTTGATTTTATGATATTTGAGTAGTTTCAAATAGATATTAAAATGGTGGCAGTCCATGCTTCGTTTTCTTGCTATAAAATGCAGCATGAGTAACAAACTGAAAAATCAAAATAAACAAGTCAAACCGAACCATTAATATTTGGTTTGGTTTGGTTTGGTTTGGTTTTTAAAATGTCCAAACCAAAATGTCCAGTTTGGTTAAAAAAGATGCATACATCGGACCAAATTGAACCACAAACCCATAATTAGCAGGACAACGGTTGTTTAACCACGAGTTAGGATTATAGAACATTAGTATGATTTAATACCTAAATTATTGAGTTAATATCTCTGACACCTCTTAAACTTTAACCCCCCTTTAACTATATAACCGACCAAAAACACCCCCTCAACAATAATTAATTTTTTTTTACACTATTGTCTGCACTTCATGAGTCATTCGTGCGTAGTCAAAATAAATAAAATCTACTTAAATTTGTGAGTAAGTAGATAGTATAGCTTAATAGAATAAAACAAATCGGCCAACGAATAATATTTTAACAAATAAAAGTTTGTATTCTATATACTGTTTTGCATTCAAAAAATTTATACCACTGAATTGAAAACCAAGAGCTACCCTTGTTTGTTTTTTTTCGCACTCCTTTTTTGTCATTGACACTTCTCTTTTCATTTTTATTCATTCATGTGAATTTACATTAATTCATTGATGTGTGAAAGAGTAGACTAATGAGAGGGTAAAAAAAAAATATATTTTTTCATAAACAAAACAAAAACAGAAGTGCGGATGATAAAAAAAGAAAAAGAAAAAGAAAAAGAAAAGAGAGTGCAAAATTACTATCCATAAAATAAAAAATAAAAAAACTGTAAACGAGAATGGTGGGGACTAATAAATGTGTATTTTGCATTGTTGTACGTGGAGTATTTGTTTGGGTACATAGCTGGACAAGTGTTTGGATTGGCTGGCCGGAGGAGAATGGGTCCCTCTGCGTGTCCTCCGTAGCAATGAATGATTGCCGCGTGGATTCATGTGGTGGTTAAATTAGTAGTACTACCAACTCTCAACTAATTAAATCCACATTTTGAACAACTTTCCAAACAAACACAAAAGGCCCCCACAGTGCCATGCCATGCCCACATTTACATAATCAGATGCACATATTGCGGTTTGATTACTGGATTTGGTGCGGATGACCTCTCATCTCATCACGAGTGACAGTTAACTTTTTAAGTATAAAAAATATACTGTACTACTTTCAGATGTGCACATTTTATTGGGAGAGGGACAAATTTAGTACTCCTCCCTTTTGATTTGCAAAACAGAGCATCCTCTTGAACACCGCCTCAGAGTCTCACATGCCTTGTTTCATACTGAGTTTTGATGCCAAACATTGAGAAAGTATAGGAAATTGGTTTTGGATTTCGACAAGAGCAATATTAGTAAAATTTACTCTCATACATTTTAGAGATAATTAAGCTTCATCACTAAGCTAATTAAACAATTGGATTGAATTACCTTATGCATCGTAGTTTAGCGTATGTAACTCTGAGTAGCGAGATTCATATTTGTCGGGCTGCTTTTCTTCCATTTCTCATTAAATTAATTTGTGTTAGGAAGAGTTCCAATTAAGTCTTTTATGATATTCGACGTCGCACCCGCAAAAAAGTTTTTAGAATAAACTCTCTTGAAATTATTTATATATGGTCCCCAAATTAGGATAACTTCCCAGTTTGATAAAAAAAAAATTTTTTTTGCAAATTCTTCTAGTTTATCCCATTAAATAATTAAACAAATCAACAAGACCGCTAACATAAAAACTTTGGTAAACATAAAGTTCCGATTACCTTTATATCGCACTCACTTTAGTGTCTTTGTAAAAATGAGAGATATTATGTTTAAAAAACTAATTTATTTTCTTTATGCTCAAAATATTTGAAGTATGAATGAAAGCAGACATAGTCCTTATATATGATTTGAAGGAGAAAATAAAAATAATTTGTGTCCCTACTAGACTAGTTTTCTAACTCCGCTACTGTCTATGGGGGCACTCCGAACCCAATGGTAATATTACTGACTAACAATGCGGGCAATATACAATCTCATTTTTGTTATAGAAAAAAAATATATATAAATATTGTGTTTATAATTAATGAGGCTGGTTTTCTATCTACATATAAATCCTTTATCTACTTCCTACTGGTACATTCAACAAAACTTCACCTAGAAATAGTTCAAACTTCCAACTACTTAACGGACAAGGAAAACCAGACACTTTAAAGAAAAAGCAAAGTGAGGCATGTAAAAGACTATTTTATCGAGGGAATCAGCACCTCCTACATATAATGGGATGGGCGGCCTGTTGTGCCCAAGAAACGGGCACCATCTCGAGCCAAAAAAATTGATCTGAATTATTCACTATGTAGAGTTTGACGAGTAGAATAATACTGTAAAAAATCTACTCGATCAAAATACCGATAAGTCGATAACTTAGTGAACAAACTACATTTCGCCACAGTATAATTTTTCGGACTTTTATAAATGCCCAGAAATGTATAGTTTGTTTCTTGGGTTATCAATGTTCGATCGACTTGATTTTGGACAAATTTGTTCTACGCATCAACATCTGAATAGTGAATGATTTGTTTTGAGCATTGATGCCTAATGTTGCATGCCAGCCCTCTTTGTAAATCGGAGTCTTCTTATACATTGGGTACAACAATTTGAGTTTACAATGTTGCATAGGGTACAGCAATTTGAGTTTGCAATGTTGCATATTACTTTAAAAATGATGGTTACATATGAAGTTGAGCTCAAATGAGGACTAAAATTAATTATCTGGCCGAGGTTTCACAAACAATTAACTAACTGTATTGCTCACCTCAATCAAGACAGTAAACTGGGCCAGGGAGTTGGTGGATTTTCGGTAATTCCTTCCACACCGACGGAAATGCACAGACCACGTACCGACGGCGTTGTGGGTCTCAACCGGTCTATCCGAGCCGTTTATCGTTCTCATAATCGAATTCCGAGTGGGCCTACGCGAGAATCGAGGCAATCGGACGGCTGTATGAGCTCGATCCAAAATCACCCCATTTCATTCAAAATGACTCGGATCGACCGGTTGGGACCCACAACGGCGTCGGCGACGCCGTCGGTACGTGGTCTGTACATTTCCGTCGGTGCAGGTAGAAGGGTTCATGGATTTTCCACCCCTTATTTAAGTGGGGCTAGAGGGGGATAAGGTTTATTAAACCCGAGGCTTGTCCGCATGCTCAGATCAGCAGTACTGCCTTGTTTTACACGTTCTTTAATTTATTAGTGTATCGCGCTCCTTGATGAGTAAGGAGTTTAGTGCATGGTAATTAGGAGTTTAGTGCATGGTAATTACTCCAAATGTCTTAATGCAGCCTCCCACTAATAAGACAAACCAAAATGTACTCAAAAGACTTTCAGAGATCAATTTCCAGGTTCTCTGAATCTATGATAGCATCATGTATTTAATTTCGTGATTCTAGTTTACGGTGAGTTTTCATTATAGTATTTTCGATATTTTCACTAATTAGAATGTGATTACGAAAATATCAAAAAATACAAAAAGTATTTTTTAATGTTAACTCGGTCTTAGTACGGCAAAGAAAAAAAAAAAAAAAAAAAAGAGAGCGCAACATTTCTTTTTTTTTTGCTACAGATAACCTCAAACTGAAGGGTTGCAATACTTGGTCAAAAGTGTTTGCTTATGATGTGAGAGTCATCATATCATAATATACTGTAATTAGTATAAGCAATAGCAGCACAGACGTTCCACTCGGGCCTTTTGTCGTTGGGTCACTTCGTCCACTCTACTTGATGAACCGAGGGAGTGAAAGGAACGTCTCAAGTTTAACATTTCTCAGAAGCTATTAACTCTTATGAAGTTAGTTCATATAGGTCTTTGCGTCGACTTTAATTAAACTTTCCGTTATTTGGTGATTGGATTGAGTCTCAGAGATTAGTTGAGGCACCTGTATGTTAGACTTTCCCTTTGATTTGAAGATTTTCTAACATTTTTTCCCTCAAGTTTATGGATCAAGAATCTCTGCTGTGCACTCCCCGTGTAGTGTGGAGTTCCAGTTGTCTATTGCGAAAGTGCACAACTCAGATCTAATTCAAGCAATAGACAATTTAGATTTACATAGGGCTCGGATTAAATCCGAACTGTGCATTTTAGCAATGGACGGCCGGATACTCGCATCACACAGTGAAAGCAGAGCCTAAGTCAAAGCACCACCCGTTTTTTCATTTTCTAGTCTAGCCAAAGGTGCTGGTACTTCTCTTCCCCTTCCTTTCCCACGAAACCACACAGAGCATACACTGATACAAGTTTACCTCGGAGCCCTTTAGCCTCCTTTATCCCAAAGGGAGAATTGGGAGTGGCGAAAGTGTTGAGCAACCCAAACTCGCCTTGAGTTTCTGAGAGTTGGGATCAAAACAATGGTGAATAAATTGTTGGAAGTTGAGTACAAAAAATTCCTAACCCTAACCCTAGTGTTACCAATGCTCCTGTTTTCTGCATCTCTCCTATTGTCCTACTACTCTTGCAATCATTCAACTATTACTCCTCACACCAATTTGACTGATGAGACTCAAGAAGACTCAAACAAACTGATGGAGATCATCACTTCTTCAAATTTGCCTCCTGGGGTGAAGATTGAGAAGAACCCTTCTGAATCAAAGCTCACTCAACTCGGTGTCTCATCCTGGCCCAAGTACGCCTCTTTCTCTTTCTCTTTTCTTTCCAATTGTTTCCTTCACTGTTTTTTTTTTTTTTTTTTCCTGTCATCATTCCTTTCTTTTACCTACGTTATTTTCTTCGCTACTTTAGGTATAATTCAGTCATCCTTTCACACTCTCACTGATATGACTACAATATCGCAACCAAGGATTTGCATTTAACAACTTAGTTAGGAGTGTCCGCTAACTGAACAATATGATAATTTCTCGCAGTAAGTGGTTGATCTTCCTTTTCTTTTTCCAGTAGCATTCGTGAGTTCTTGTCAATTCACATGGGCATGAACCGTTCTTGCCTATTCTTTTGCCACTGAAACAGTGCTTGTATCCATTGGATGAGACTCTTCAAAATAAAATACTAAAAGTGTATTTTGGTACTTTAACATGACAAATTTGAAGAGTAAACTTTTGTGTTGTGCTCCAAGAGGCCTTTCAAGTGTGACCGCCTAAAACCCCTTTGGATTGTGAGAAAGGGTGAGATAAAGAAAGAGTGATTTGGTAAGAAACTCTTAACATTTTCTTTTCTTTTCTTCTCAAATCCCTCAATCCGAAGGGTCTGTAAGTTTTCTGTGGAGACCAAACTCCACTATGATTCCCTACGGCCTTGATTGCAATTTGCTTTTGTTTCATTTGGGAACCTTACGAAATCGAATCTGGTATTCCTTCTCCTCAACTCTCTTGCTACTTGATTAGGTAGACTATCAACAAATATAGTAAGAGATTTGGTTTTGTCTCCATTTCTTGGCGAACCAGCACCCTTGTAAGCTTCCTTATTTCTGCCATTTGTCAATGTCCATTTGCCCTTGTTATCATTCGTCTGTCAAACCTTGGGATCATTTTAAGATTCTACTGACCGATTAATTTTCTCTGTAAGACAACCACAAACACAGAAAAGCAGTGGTCACTACAGTACATACTGAAAATTCAGGACTGCATATTCTTTTCACCACTATGATTTATGTTCCATTATTTGTAGTACTTGTGTCAATCCTCCTTCGAATTATTAATATCTGTAATCTGGGATTTTTAGGTGGGAAGGTGGTCCGATCAAAATTCCATGGACATTCAATACTAAAGAGACAATGTACCTGTTGGAGGGAAAAGTTAACGTCTACGCTGAGGGTTATGATGGTTTTTTCGAAATAGGCGCTGGTGATTTGGTTGAATTCCCAAAAGGAATGAAAATCACTTGGGATGTCATTGAAGCTGTTAACAAGCACTATTACTTGGAAAAGTAATGTGAGGCTCTTTTTAACTCAGTCTGCTTGAACCACTTTGGAATACCTGGACTACTTTGGAACTCTTGTTCTTGTTCTTGCATTTTTAATTGGAAATGTACTGCCTGGCTTGTTAATCGCTCGACTTTCAGTTTCCTGGCTCTCTGTCTTGGTTCTATGTAGTGGAAAACTCCTCAGAAAAAAATACTATGGGGTCTGGTGTGCATTCCTCGCAAAAAGAACTAAATGAACTGTTGTTCAGAAATTTGTTTGTGCAACTGATATACATCAAATCTGTAATTTCTCTAAGCACTGAGTATGTTATTTGTTTGGAAAACGACATGTTAAACAAGTATCGCATAGAGACGTTAATTTGTTATACTCTGGGGATAGACTCGACTGATGAGAATCTCTGCTGTGGAGATAAGGGGAAGGGAAATTGCAGTTTGCATCCATCAAATTTAAAGTCGCAATACTTGATAAGGAGGCTCCTCCTTTAGGAGCTAGGTCTCCTCCTTCTCTCTCTAGAATAGAGAGTTAGGGTTTTATCCACCATCCATAGCAGCCGCCTCATTCTCACCTCCCTTTAACAGATCTATACCTCCACCACTCCCTTCTCCTCCCGTTTCTGTTTTAGTCGCTGTTTTGGGGGTGGGGCTGCCGCCCTTGCGCCCCACCCCCAGCTTGGTTCCATGGCTGCCGGCCACCAGTTTTCAACCCACCGCCATCTCTCTCCTCCAGCCGCCATCAACTCCCACCGTTTTCCGCCTACACCACTGACCTCCACCTCCTCCTTTACGCCGCCACCAACCCCTTCGATCTCTTCCTTTAACAGCCGCCACCAACATCTCCACCTCCACACCCGCCATTGACGATGGGTTGCACTCGGGTGGTTTGGCCCCCTCCGGCTCAATAAAGCTTCAGATCCGTAGACGGCCGGCCTTGGAGCTTGATTTCCTTTTCCGGAGATGCGGCAGTTCTGCTCTTGGTGCATCTCGTCTCAACCCAGTGAGGCGACTCACTGGTTGTGTCGGTCGGACCAATTTCAGAGTTAGATTTGCTGTTTTTTTGCTTTATCTGCTTTGTTTGTTTGTTTTGCTTGCTCGATTGGGGACTGGAAGTCATGGCCGCCGTGGACGTGGGGGGCCGCCTATGTCCAATGTGGCATACCCGCGTCCAGAGCCTCGCGTGACAGCGGAGGTTCTCGTACCCTTTTATCCACTCACGGCGGCGTTGGGATGGCTGAACGGTGGAGGTTTTCTTCACCGCCAGTTGTTGACGGCGTTACGCCTTCTGTGATTTTTAGTCCCTGGAATTTTCTTCCGATTGCTAGTGCTGTAATGTGTTTAGGGTTTGAGCTGGGTTCCCTCTTTGGGTTCTCTTCTGCTGACTTTTGAACGGATTCATCATCCCGTCCCGTAGGTGTCGGGTCTGCTCCGGCAGGTGTGTCTAGGAGCCGGTAGCCTGTGTTAGCTTTATGCCGTGCTTGTTTCATCTGTTAGTAGATTTGGCTTCATACCTATTGTTGATGTAATCGGTGCCGGATGGCTGTGATATGAAATTTCTTGACGTGTTTCAAAAATACTTGATAAGGAAGCTTCTCAGGGCCAAATCCATTGATTTAGTAATAACTGAATTTACTATCAAACTGGAGTTGCCCACCAAACCAAATTCAAATTAAATCTTGTTTTGTTGGTTTGGTTACTTTGCAGTAACATTAACTGTTTTTTCCATTTTATCAGCAAAATAAAATTACATTGAAGCTAGTGGGTGGGGGTTTATACCTGAATGAGGGGTAGTGGTTGTGGGTTGTTTTCATAGAGAAACCCATGCGCACATTGAACAACTTAAGTGTTGGGCCCGGAGTGCCCCCATGGATTTGGTTACACAAGGCCACTCCCTGCGACCGCTCTAAAAATAGACTTGCGGGTGCGATGTCGAATGCCATAAAAGACTTAATTGAAACCCTTCCTACCACCAATTGGTTTTAGGAGAGTTGGTGGAAAAGCGGTCCGACAAGTGGTATCAGAGCCAGGAGGTCATGGGTTCGAGTCGCGGGAGCGTCATCGTGAGGGAGGGATTGTTGGGCCCGGAGTGCCCCCATGGATTTGGTTACACAATGCCACTCCCTGCGACCGCTCTAAAAACAGACTTGCGGGTGCGATGTCGAATGCCATAAAAGACTTAATTGAAACCCTTCCTACCACCAATTGGTTTTAGGAGAGTTGGTGGAAAAGCGGTCCGACATTAAGTAATCTGAATAATAATTGCATCGTTTCTTGAATGTGAAGTATTAAAATATACATACATATATGACTTAGACTAAAGAGCTAATGTAAAATATGTCAATTGAATAGGTCGTGACAACCACTTTATGTTCTATATCACTTGAGTTGTTATGTTCCATCACACACAGATGGACCTAAAATTATGATCCTCCTTGTTTATATAGCCCAACATATCTCTTTTGGCTAATTGCTAATTTTGGACTAAATGGGTTGGAAGATATGGCCTGAGAAGAAGCAGCTCTTGACTTCAGCCACCTTGATTCAACCATTTTACCTCCTCACCACCACCCTCCTCAGCCTCCTTCTCCCCCTGTCATTTCTCCTTCTAGCAAGACTCTCGGCCTCTTACGCTATCTTCACTTCAGACCCGTATCCCCAAACACATCCTTCCAATTATTCCTCTATCCTAATCTCTCTCTTCATCAAAACAAACCCCTCTTTCCTCCATGCTGTTGTTTCTCTCTTCACCGCCGCCACCCTCATCCACGGCTTGACTGGTCAGAAACTCGTTACAACCGACTCACCGGATCCAAATTTCCGGCCCCATTTGTGTATTTCATGGATTTTGCTATGCACTTTACAGCTTTGCATTGGTTTCGGTATCGAAGGGATCATAGCCGCTGGAATCGATGGCTATGGTTTTGGTAATGAGAGAAGTTTGTCAAGTAGAGTTGTCTTCTTTCTTGGTTTGCACGAGGCTATGCTGTATTGGTGGAGGGTGGTGGTGAAGCCGGTGGTTGATGATACTGTTTTTGGGTTTGTGACAGAGGAGAAGTGGGTGGAGAGGGCGGCAATGGGTGTTGGGTATGGTGCCTTATGGTGGTGGAGGTTGAGGAGTGAGGTTGAGAGTCTGGCGGTTATGGTGGAGGTTAAGAGAGAGATGGAAATGGGTGTCGATATTGCTGACTTTGTTGGGTGGTGGTTGTATTACCTAATTGTGACGATTGGGATGGTGAGGATTGTGAAGGGAATCGCGTGGGTTGGAGTGATATTGCTTTGTGGGAGGGTGGAAGCAAACCCCATCGACATCGACTACACACAGAATGAAGACAAGGTCTAAAAATGGACTATATATATATATATATATATATATATTTCACTTTTCATTTTAAACTTGTAAATTAATTTTACAATTGCTGGTCAGATTGTATCTCTCTTAATTTGATTTTTCTGATCAAGGAAATCCCAGTGTATTTCTTTTTAATTTCACCACATATCCTTTGTTTAAGTACAGTATTTCAGAATCACATGATTCTTAATTGTTAATACATGTTGTAACGCCTTTTGCGTCTTTTGCAATATATTTTACATACATGCTGGGTATTGTGAAGTAGGCATGCAGAAATTACGGTGTTAAAGTCAACGAGAATGACAACGATGCTTCGTTTTATTTTATTTTTGACAATGGTCTTCTTTTATTCTTGATGTTGTCAATTTATCTAATTATTAGTATTACATTTTCCTTTGGGAAAAGTACATAAAGAATTTATTATTATGATGGAAATTTTCCAATTTGCAGAATAATTAAGGATGAAACAAGCAGTGTTGCCATACAAAGATACAAATGAAAAGAGTTAACAATCTTGCCTAAGCAAATTTCTTTTTCCCTAAAAGCAAAACACTATGCTGAATCACTTATGTATGGTGACGTTACCCGGGTTACGGTAAAAAATTTATGATCTTCAAACATACTACCAATCAACCCAGAATCCAGATGATCAGACAATGGGAATTGGAGATCCGCACTACAGGGTTTTAGTGCGGCATCCGAGTCATTGATCGCGCAATCAATGATCCTAATTTCATCTCGGCAATTGCATGATCCGAGCCGTCACATTGTCGAGATAAAATCTAAACCATTTACCGAAATCAACAGCTCAGATGCCACACTAAAGGATTGTAGTGCAGCTCCGGGGATCCCAGATCCCAGATGATGCCCTTTATTGGCACTCCTGACAAAATACAATTTTCTCCCTGCTACTCTAGTTATAATAATGGCCATGTGTAACTTCCGTAGCACCAAACAAAAAAAATTATGGCCATATGGAGGAAAAAAGACGAGAAAGAAAGGGCAGAACTGTCACTATCAAACTCAATTCAAAAAAACCAATTTCACCAAACTCAATTCAAAGAAACCAATTTTACAATCCTTTTCTGCCGCCAAACCAAATAAACAAATTTCAACAACCCCTTATGAAGTTTCGGATTCAGAATTTTAAATGAATTATATATACTTACAAGCTACCCATACCACCAGCACCATACCCGTTAGCTATCAGAAGCTTCTTTAGCAAAAGAAGTCCAATAGCAATGATCAAACCAACAGCAGCATATGTCAAAATTCGATCACCAACGAACGGTAATCTTGGGGCATCCGGTTCGTTCCTGACAGGTCTTGTTGTTCTCAACTGTACACTAATACCAAATCTATAGGGTCCCAGATCACCATGCCAATGAAACTCACGAACTACTTCCACAAACTCACCTTCAGCTGCAGCCCCGCCATTATGATGATTAAGTTGTAACCCTTCACCCTCTCCATGGGTGGAGTGCTCGACAAGCGTCTGAGGAAGTTGGGGAATGGGGGGTGGCACCTTACTCAGCATATACTGGTGAATCTGTCATTTGAGGCTTCATTAGCAGGAGAAAAATATACAGTTACACGCTTAAAAATTTCAGGAAATTACTAAAATAGCAAACACTTTCCTCATTTATTTTTTCAGCATGTGAATTTTTCCTTAGAAAACAAGGAAAGAATGTGAGACATTCTATCTGATTCGTGCAAATGACCATACTGACCTTTTGCAAAATTCCAAAATCTTAACTGAGAGATGAACAAAGGAGGTGATCTTATTCTTCAGAATTTAGGCGGAACTAACCTCATTGATCAAAGTTTGACGTTCAGGGTTCCCAAACTTCGGCGGTGCTTCACGTGATTTCAATGCCAGAGCACGTCTTACTTCCTTTGGGTAATCCAGGGCTCCCAAGGCACGGCCAGGTTCAGTAGGCATAAATGCAATTAGTGCAACCAAAGCTGTTCGAACTGCAGATAGGAGAACAAAATTAACCATTCTCGCTAAGGAAATAGACCGGGTACCCCCATATGCCACCACACTTGCATTGCAGGAGGTATTTACTATTTGGAGGGATAAGCTCAGAGACAAGTCAGGTCTAATTAATACATATGTGTGTGTGTGTGTGTGTGTGTGTGTGTGTGAGAGAGAGAGAGAGAGAGAGAGAGAGATCCCCATACAAGATGCAGCCAATATAATTCAACAGCACCGATGTTACGCATCACGTGAGCATGTGTCACATTAATGAAATTGAACTTAACTCGTTCTCAAACCATGTAACACAACTGGGTAAAAGAAGGAAATGGACATTTATGACATGAAATACAAGGACAGGAAATCTGTTTTACCACTCCATGATGGTTGCCAATGCTCAGGGTGATAGTTTGATATGCTTAAGCAAATCTTCGTTTGTGTTTCAAAACGGCCATTTGGCTGAAAAAAAGAAAGAAAACATTAATGTATAGAAGTGAAATGTTTGAAGCATACGAAACAATATCTAAGATACAACTCCAACACAAACATCCTCCTGAGAGAGAGAGAGAGATCCTAAGGAGATTAAGTGATTACAGTAAGAAGCATGAATGAAGGAGGCTTGAAAGGATATTCAGCTGGCAACTGGATCCGTCCATGGTAGATTCCTCCCTCAAACTCTGTATCAGAAGGCCCCCTGATTGCAAACTGCCATTCGAACATATCATCCTGACCAAATTCACATAAGAAATTAGATGATTTTCAAGTCATGGATGGTAATTCCTAACATGTGGAGGAACGTCACAATACAGCATTCAATGCTCAGGAAAGAAACATTAAAGCCATGAGACTGCAGCCAAATCAACAAACATCTTCTTAATATGATGAAAAGAAACCAACATTGCGGCAACCTTGGAGTATCGATGCAACAGGTCAATGCTGGGATTACTAAACAAAAACAATATACTAAGAGGATATCAAGGATCAGGCGAAAAAATCCATGCAAACAAATTAAAAACATTTCATTTTTACATTTTCAACACTTTAGTAAAGTCACTTTCTGTCTCAATGCATGGCAATGATCTGGAGTTATGATGTCAACGAACTCACAGTCAACCAGGACAACATCTCACTTGGGCAAATAAGGAAAAATAATTTACAGGACTTATCAGCGTTAGAACTTTTCCACCCAACAGAGCACCTAAATAAACCTAAGGAGCCGTCCACCCAAATTCATCATTGCACTTCTTAACAGCCCTGGTTGAACAATCACCAAATAAAGTGCGTCATCTTCGAAACGAAACTTCAAGTGAGGAACTGAGGAACCAAGCTACGGGAAATGTCAACTTCTCTGAAATAAAAAGTACTGGTGGACAGGCCGTTACTGACAAACACTACCCTGGGACAACATGAAACAAAACAATACCTTCTAAGCTCTAGAATACAAGCACCTTATAGGCAGTGCCTTACAGAATCGTGGAGTAAATGGATAGTCAGTCACTGAGAGATTTTAATTGAGTACACCTAGATCGTCTCAAGGCAAACAAGTGAACCACATCCATAGTTGGTAATTGAGATTTGAATCATCAATCTAGATCCTACTATGGTGAATCGTGTTTAATGGAATCAGATGGAATCATGAATTCTAAGCTCTAAATATAATCCCAAGGGCGAAATCACTTCAGGAAAGGTTGTGATAAATATTTGTTATGGAAATGGAACAGTGGACAAATGATATGACACCCTGTCACCAGAAGACTAAGATAAATAATCTAACCACAAAGTCCCAATTTATTTGATGTCAATCAACTTAATGACACGTCGTACCACGACTCGTCATTTGAGGCAGCTTACTATAGGACTACTCCCAAGGATGGCATTAACAGCTTTAGTTTCGTTTCTTTTCTTCTCTTGTGATTTTTTCTCTATCTAACAATAACCCAATACCTTTAGCAAATTTAGAATTCAAGACATTTAAAGCTCCATCGCTATGTTTATAATGACACCCAATTAATACTTAAAGTGGATTGCAATGTTACCATGTATGGTATTGGGTAACACCATAATGGTGACATCGAATAGTTAAGGTCACGTTCCCCAAAAAAGACCCGATTTTGAGTGTCCCTAACTTCCAATCACCACAAAGAAAAAGTATGCTGAAACGTGTGGAAAACCTGATGTTCGATTTGGAGTTGCGTACATAAAGAGGAGGATTTGATTGTAACATAAATCTGCCATAGGGGAGAAAAGGGGGGAGAGGCAAGCAGTACTTTATCTTCAAGCCCTAAAACCTTAGTTTTTTGGGAAGAAAAATAATAAATTTTCTGATTATTAACTTTAAAAGGCCACCGAATTGTTTTCGAATTATGATTCATAAGATTTGCACACGACGGATAGGTTCATTACAATAAGGCTTTCACAGAAAATTCAAACCAAGTACTATCTCAAGTCATGAACAGTAACCGTAAATATTCCAAAAGACATTACATACTCTTATATGTCGAAAACCATTGAAAATCGAGCTTCCAAATAGGGCTACAAATGAACCGAGCCGTTCGTGAACTGCTCGAGGCTCGACTCGGTAACAACTCGTTCGAGTTCGATTCAAGGACTAAACGAGCCGAACTTGAACTCAATTTTAGGCTCGATTATTAAATGAGCCAAGCCTGAACTTGACAGTATTCGGCTCGGTTAGGCTCGCGAACTAGGAGTATATGTATATATCTCATAAATTTTCACATATAACCTTCAATATGTATAAAGTTTTAGATGTAAAATTTTATAACTTGTACATGTATAAACCTTTAAAAGTACTATATACTTACAATTTAATATGTTTTTATAATTTTGTACATGTATGAACTTATTTATGTACAAAATGAAAATTTTATTAGTAGTTCTAGACCTCTATTAGAGCATAAATATCTAATATTTTTTACTTGTTAAGCCTCGTGAACAAGTTCGAGTTCGAATAGCGATTGCTCGGCTTGTCAAATTTTCAAGGTGTTCGAGCTTGGCTCAAGTTCGCTTAAAACCTTAATGAACAAACCTGAACAATCTTAAGCTCGGCTCGATTTGGGTCGTTTGTAGCCCTACTTCCAACAGTAAATAAAAACTTCTTGATATAACTGCCACGCAACTGTAATAAGAAAATCTTCTTAGGAAAGGCCCTCTAATACATAACACATCAGTTTCATCTCAATCACAGCAGCTATTGTCTCCATACCCGGACTATCTTTGTTTATAAATTTTGGGTCCACGGTTTCATACTAAAGCAGTGAATATCGCATGCCAAAACATTTATTAACTCTTATAAAAGATTTATTCATTGTTGCTTTGCTGAAGACATTTGATAAAAGGGCTGGCGATTCCTGCATGGCAACTGGCGACATATGCTTCCCATAATTTCCTATTCTTCCCACCATACCCAAAGAAGAAACAAACTAAAATAAAAGGTCATACCTAATAGATGCTTTTGGATGGATTACTGCTCGTTATCAAGTGGGAAGCATATGTCGGGCAGGAAGCAAGAAAAACATTTCTCAACTCTTATAAAAGATTTATTCAGAGCTCAACTGTTGCTTTCAGAGCTCAACTGTTGCTTTGCCGAAGACATTTGATAAAACGGCTGGCGATTCGTGCATGGCAACTGGCAACATACGCTTCCCATAATTTCCTATTCGTCCCCCCATACCCAAAGAAGAAACAAACTAAAATAAAAGGTCATAGATAATGGATGGTTTTGGATAAATGTGGATTTGAGATACATTGATTTAATTTTCAACTTCAAGAAAACAAAAATGATATAGCTTTGGGTAGCTTTTGACACTAGAGTGGAAGATGAATTAGGGTTCAAAGAGATTTACTTTATATGGATATTTCTGTAATTACAATCCTTAACATGAAGGATTTCAAATCACTCCAATTTCCAACAAATTAACTATTTCAAATCCATCACAATAAAACTCCGATACTCAATGTTGAAGTCCAAGTGTGAACTCTCGTATAAAGTTCAGCTGTTCTCATCTCATTTAAGAATAGCAACAATCCTGTCATTTGAAATCCAAATCAATCCTTAAGCATATAGCGGGAACACCAGATATCAAAATATTATTCAATCCAAGTGGAACTTCAATCAAGTAACTAGCTCTAAAGAACATATATACCTACTCAAGTATAAGAAGTGTTATGCACCAAAGTGGAAGAAATGCTTAATTCATTTCTGCAGGAGTATATATCGACACATATCTTCATAAGATTGAAGAAAAAAATTCGCTTTTCAGTTTAAAATTGAAACCTTAAAAAACAACGATCACTAAAAGTTAAACACGAGGAAGAAAGAAACAACAGAAGTACGATAAAAGTTCTAGAAAGAAACAGGGGGAAAAGCCTGAGAAGAAACGGAGAATTTAGGGTTGAAACTGTTTTTTGAAAGGTTGGTTAACCTCGAGAGGAAGGCTGATGAAATAATCGGAAGAGTTGCCTTGCATCTCCTTCAACTCTTGCTGGATTCTCTTCACGGCTGGGATCTTCACCTTCTGCTTCTGCGACGCCATTTTGGAGACAGAGTGTGTCTACTCTGTGTGTGTTTTTTTGATATTCAGAGAGAGAGAGAGAGAGGGTCTACTTGAAATTAAACTTGGTCAATACTTCAACGGATTTTATAGCTCCCATTTCCTTTTATATATTTTATATATATATATATATATATAGAGTAATGATCTCTTAAGGGATCCCTTAACCAAAAATTTGGTGCGGACCAGGGGTATTTTCGACTTTCCGGATCAAATTTTGACGATCCGAACCGCTCAATGTTTTTAAAATGCATTTTCCAAGGTCCACGCGGAAAATCTTCCAAAAAAAATACCCGGAAGGGCTTGATCCATACAATTACCGAAAACTGTATGGACAGTTTTTACCGTAACCAAAAACTGTATGGATCAAGCCCTTCCGGGTATTTTTTTTGGAAGATTTTCCGCGTGGACCTTGGAAAATGCATTTTAAAAACATTGAGCGGTTCGGATCGTCAAAATTTGATCCGGAAAGTCGAAAATACCCCTGGTCCGCACGGTTTTTTGGTTAAGGGATCCCTTAACGGATCATTCTCCTATATATATATATATATGATTTTTTAAGAATTTATGTCATATTTTATAGTAATGAAAAAATGGAAAAAAAATATATGTACAACAACCCAGCTCCAACATTACACAAACACACTCTCATGGTGTGTTGGAGCACTGTTGTACATGTATGTATTGTTGTACATGTGTTGTCATTTTTGGTGGTGCAAAATCTTGGGTTTCCACCATAAAGATTTAGATGATCCGACTATTAATACAGAAGGGAGGTGTACATAAAATGTACCGACAGTTTACGGGACCCACTTTTAGAAGTAGGATCCTAAATAAGAAATTGGAAGTTTGTTCTTACGCATCTCTAATTGAATTGAGTTTTGGCAGGGTCACTCAAATTTTTATTGTAAAATTATTCAACGATTTGAATTATTTTTATAAAACCCAAAAGTGGACCCGCACTATCAATATGCTCAATACACTTTATGTAACGGATAAAGATACGAGTATAGATTGGGGCGTACAGAAAACGTACCGATCGTGTTCGGGGACCCACTTTTGGGTCCCACACGAGTGATCTGAACCGTTCATTGTTCATTTTTTTGTTAGAACGGTGGGACTTTGGTTGGAGCACTTTCAACCGTCCGATTGAGCTGAAATTTGGTGGGTGATAGGTGCTTAATTGTACCCAATTAAGCCCTCTAACTTATACTTGTGGGTCCATTTATGTTGTTACTTGGTGCGGATTAATTAGTATAATGTGTTTGCAGGATTTGGAGATCAATTAGCCAAATAAAGTGCAATTTGGAAAGGAAATCATTCAATCCCGAACTGAATAGGAATCTGGACAGCATTCAGTGTTTTGGCCATATCTTTTAGCTTGAGTGTCCGATTGAGGCAAGGTTTGCGGCACCGGAAAGGAAATTCAATTTCCTACAACTTTCCTCTTTATGAGTTTTCCAAATTCCAACATCTTGAAGGTCGAAATTGGACTGGAAGCGGGCTGCAGAAGACAATAACGGGATTTTTGGGAAGTTTGGTTGAGATTGGACTTCCTAAACTTATTCTTTTACTTGGACTCCAAGAGAGTTGTGAGCACTATAAAAGGATAATCCTAGGTCATTATTAGGGGTTCTGAGTGGAAGAGATATTCCATGTCCGGCTAAACTCCTCTTCTAGGGGGAAGATGAAGCCCCGCTCCAAGTAACTTATTTATGTGTAGGGTTTGGTTTTATTACTTCGGATCGATTGCATAATTAGAACTCTTTCGTTTTCAATTGTACGGAAGGATTTTTACTACTTTCAATCTGTTTCGTATTTATATCCGTGGTTTTCAAATACAAGTTATGCAATTGTTTTCAATGTTGTGGTTGGAGTTCTGAGATAGGCTATGCTCGTGAGACGGATCGTGCCGTTGGGTGGCGTGACACCATGCCAGTGAGACGGTCCGTGCCGTGGGATAGTTTATGCCTTTTAACAATCACAAATATTTTCTTGACAATTGTGATTCGAATAGTAGCCCTAACCTATGCATAATTTTGTTACGTGGTCAGGGTGGATTCGGAACCCTAGATCTTCTCTCCATCGCTTTTCGCTCAATTTAATTATTGCTTTGCTCTCTTTAGTTTATTATTTCTAAAGTCAAAACCATCAAACCAATCTCTTTTAATTAATTTAGAAATTAATCGAATCTATTGTAACTTATTAGCCAATCTGTCTCCGTGGATCGATACTCGGACTTAACCACTATTCTCTGGAGTAGTAGTTAATTCTTAGTTATTATAAATATATTTTTGACTCGGCACGACACGGTCAAATTTTGGCGCCGTTGCCGGGGACAGTTGCACGGTTGCATATGTTCGATTAATTTTTATTTTAATTCGTAGTTTAGGATTTCTTTTGTTTCTTTATTATTATTATTATTTTTCTTTTCTTTTCTTTCCGTTTTGTTTTAGTTTTTCTGGTGCAGGCCTATTGACTTTACCAAGAAACGAAATTGACGGTGACAATTGCCTTGTGTTGGAGGAAGTTCTATTTGTTACCAATTGGCAAAGCACTGTAAGGTTTTTTTTTTTTTTTCCCTTGCTAAGTTGATAAACTTGTACTAGGTTATTGGTTTTGTTTATTTTTTTTTCTCTTGTTACTTTCTCTTTTTAAAAAAAAAAAACAAAAAAACAAAAAAATGGATTATTTCGCAAGTTGCTATGGAGGGTATGGAAATCAATTTGATAGTTCAGTGTCTACTTTACCCAATTATTGGCAACCAACTATACCGAATTACACACTTCCAAATGTAAAAACTTGAGGAGATTTGTGCTAATGATGAAGCGACTCTGGTTAGATTATTTCCATTGTCTCTTGAGGACGTTGCTAAGACTTGGTTTTATTCTTTGAGCCCTGGATCGATTCGTACATGGGATGAGATGCCTAAACAATTTATCAAAAAGTTCTATCCCGTGTATGAGACTCATATGCTTTTACAAGAAATCTCAAATTTTTATCAATTAGAAGATGAGTCTTTTTCTCAATGTTGGTGGCGGTTTAAATGCACACTATTTAATTGGTCAAAACAAACTTGTGAACTTGGACACGTTCTTGGCATTTTTTATAAAAGTTTAAATCTTGAGACTCGTCAAGCTATAAATATGAGATGCAATGGTGAAGTTTTTGACATGGATGCAGATGAGATTTAGGATTATTTTAGTCAATTTGCTAGGGATTCTCTCTCCTACAATCAAGTTGAAAATTTTGAGGTGATTAATTCTTATGAATTGGACAATGAAAAAACAGAGCCACTTGTCGCTAGTGAACTAGTTGATCCAAGTGATGAGCTTGAAGTGCAATTTTCTCCTCAAGAATATTCTAGCACACTTGATATGCCTTCTTGGGATAAGACTCCTGAAAAGTCGTTGCCAATAATTGAGCAAAGTCCACTTGATCTTGACAACCAAATATCCCTGACCATAGATGATATTGATCCTCCTATTGAGTCTCCACCATTCCAAATTTTTATTAAAGTCGAACCAGTTGATTTTCTCGGTGTTGATGATTTTGATCTTGATATCCCTCCACATTTAGTAAATCTCGTCAACAATTTGAAAATTAATTTGGTTCGAATTATGCACTTGGTGGAGCTTAAATTTCTAATGCAACTACGGCCATTGCGGTACTCGAAGTATCTAATTTTGTGGCATGGTCGAGTTCAATTCTTGCTAGAGAGCTCGAAGGGGGGTGAGATGTTCATGGTAGTAACTCTTCGTGGAGTGGTGGAAGTTCGAAATCCACGTGAGTTCGATCTAGGTAGTTTTTATTTTATTTTATTTTATTTGTTTTTTTTTCTTTGACAGTTATAGTATCTTAGTTTTTTTTTTTTTTTTTATTTTAGATAGTGTCCATCTTGAGTCTTTTTATTTTTATTTTCTAATTCGGTAGTTTTTTTTTCTTTTTCTATTATATTTTTGTGTTTTGCGGACTAACACATGCAGGTTGCTTGGTTCACGTTGGGGGGTCTCTTTCCCAACCTATTTTTTTCTTGTGTTGTTCGCTAGTTCGAGGTGATCTCTTTCCTCTCTCTTTATTTATGTCATTATCTTTTAGTGTTTGTGTATTCAATGAGGACATTGCACTATTCAAGTTGGGGGGAGAGATTACTTTGTTACTTGTTTTGTTTATACTTAGAGTCCTAAAAATTAAAAAATTAAAAAAAAGTGAACCAAGGAATTTGGATGTTTGAGTGCACTTACTCTTGATTGATGGCTACAGATTAGTGTTGCGATGATTGTTATGTGAGTTGACGTCTTGATACAAGTTCATGAATCGATTTAAGCTTGTGAATAAGATGTTGATAGAAATCACTTGGTTAGCCCATATCATCTATAGTTGGATAGTGTTTGATCACTTGAGTTCATGTTTTTTCACGCGCACTGTCTCACTTTGAGCATTCACTGGCCTTGAATTTGGTTTACATGTTATTGATATTTCGGTGTTAGTTGATTGTCCCCACGGGCTAATTGGAACCCCTTTCCTACATTGTGCGCTAAACTGATATTGCTTATCTGGGCGTTCATTTAGTAAACCGGGCAATCGGGGTTTGCTCCCACCGTATTGTTCATGTTATAAGATGGATAGACCTTGTGAAGGCATTGGTTGAATGTGGTTAGTTTGGGTCTCTCCCTAAAGCCTTTTTGACTCGAGCGATTAAGTCCGAGGGGTCTCTTTAAACTTGGTACCTTAAGACCATCTGGCTTGGGGATGACCGACCTAAAGCTCGCTAAAAGGGTCAACTAGAAAGCCCGATAGGTCCAGACATTGCACAACCACAAAGAAAAAAAAAAAAAGAAAAAAAGAAAAGTGGTACGAAAAAAAAAAAGTGAAAAAAAAGAGATTAATTGTTAGGGGAAGGGGTGAGTTTTTAGAGACACACCGGGCTATTGATATTGTGTGAACTGTTTTCGGGGTTAGTGAATTTCTATGTGTGATTCTCACTTACACGCATGTTATGTGATAAATCCCTATCCAATCGTAGGTGAGAAACTAATTTTTGTGGTAGATTGAATACGAGAATTCACTTGTTTAAATCTTTCCATGAATAAAGCATCTTGTCTTTGATTTGTATGGCAGTCGTTGCGGTACTTTGAGAGGTTATCGGTTAGGTTTGAGTTGCATTTGAAGTATCCAATTCCTTTGTGTTTTGTGGGTGATCATTGCTGAAAACCCTCACGAGACTTTACTCGTCCTACCGGGGACGCCTGGGGGTTTAAAAGACATATCTCTTTCAGTTTTTTTTTTGTTTATTTCATTTGCTTATTTCTTTTCTTTGCTAAGGGACTAGCAAAGTGTAAGTTGAGGGGTGTGATAGGTGTTTAATTGTACCCAATTAAGCCCTCTAACTTATACTTGTGGGTCCATTTATGTTGTTACTTGGTGCGGATTAATTAGTATAATGTGTTTGCAGGATTTGGAGATCAATTAGCCAAATAAAGTGCAATTTGGAAAGGAAATCATTCAATCCCGAACTGAATAGGAATCTGGACAGCATTCAGTGTTTTGGCCATATCTTTTAGCTTGAGTGTCCGATTGAGGCAAGGTTTGCGGCACCGGAAAGGAAATTCAATTTCCTACAACTTTCCTCTTTATGAGTTTTCCAAATTCCAACATCTTGAAGGTCGAAATTGGACTGGAAGCGGGCTGCAGAAGACAATAACGGGATTTTTGGGAAGTTTGGTTGAGATTGGACTTCCTAAACTTATTCTTTTACTTGGACTCCAAGAGAGTTGTGAGCACTATAAAAGGATAATCCTAGGTCATTATTAGGGGTTCTGAGTGGAAGAGATATTCCATGTCCGGCTAAACTCCTCTTCTAGGGGGAAGATGAAGCCCGCTCAAGTAACTTATTTATGTGTAGGGTTTGGTTTTATTACTTCGGATCGATTGCATAATTAGAACTCTTTCGTTTTCAATTGTACGAAAGGATTTTTACTACTTTCAATCTGTTTCGTATTTATATCCGTGGTTTTCAAATACAAGTTATGCAATTGTTTTCAATGTTGTGGTTGGAGTTCTGAGATAGGCTATGCTCGTGAGATGGATCGTCTTAGTTGGGTGGCGTGACACCATGCCAGGTGAGGACGGTCCGTGCCGTGGGATAGTTTATGCCTTTTAACAATCACAAATATTTTCTTGACAATTGTGATTCGAATAGTAGCCCTAACCTATGCATAATTTTGTTACGTGGTCAGGGTGGATTCGGAACCCTAGATCTTCTCTCCATCGCTTTTCGCTCAATTTAATTATTGCTTTGCTCTCTTTAGTTTATTATTTCTAAAGTCAAAACCATCAAACCAATCTCTTTTAATTAATTTAGAAATTAATCGAATCTATTGTAACTTATTAGCCAATCTGTCTCCGTGGATCGATACTCGGACTTAACCACTATTCTCTGGAGTAGTAGTTAATTCTTAGTTATTATAAATATATTTTTGACTCGGCACGACACGGTCAGTGGGGCCCCTCGAAAAAATGTTTTAAGAACAATGAACGGTTTGGATCACTCGTGTGGGACCTAAAAGTGAGTCCCCAAACGCGATCGGTACGTTTTCTGTACGCCCCAATCTGTACGCCGAGCACAAGTCCAAAACCCAAATTGGAGTATTTTTTTTACTGTAAAGCATCCAATCATCCGTGGACGCAAATCACCAGATTGCGCCCCCGTTTCACAGCCCAGACAAATAAAAAATATCAGCTTATTGTACACACAAACTCTTCTCTCGCGCGATTGAGTTCAGGGAGCAGAGCGATCATGACCTCCAACTTAACCGACTCTGCAACTAAACCCCGAGTCAGTTTCTCACTCTCTCTTTCGTTTGATCTTGGAATTCTTTACGTTCCCTCTTCACGCTACTAATAATTGATGGAATATTTCTCTTTTTTTTTTTTTTTTTTTCTCTTCGTGCTTAATCGGTAATTCAGATAGGATTTTAGTCTTTTTTCTGTAATCCAGTTATTTTCATAGAATGTTTCTACTCTAGGATTAAGTTTTTAATCCGTTGGATTAAATTAAAGGTTGCAACTGAAGTTTGTAATTCGCCTTCTCTCAAGTTATATTCGTAGGGATTTAATTTAACGGTTGAATAAATCATCCCACTAATGCAAGGCGTCAACTAAATTGAGCTTGTCTAGCTCGAGCACAATATTCATGTTTATTTATCTTCCTTACATTTTGTTTGCTTGTCTCTCAAATGACAGCATATCGCACAGCTCCTTGAAGAAAGCACTGTTAGATTCACAAACTACTTTTGCTTTTCTTCAATGTTTTGATCCTTTTAATAATAGAATGAATATGGTAAGGGTAGCATACGGCCTATGGTCGATGGTCGAAAATGGATATGTTTCTGGCTCTCGATTGTGTAATGAGGTACTCAGTGAGTTATATTAACTGTTTCCGGTTAGAGCCAGCTAGCGAAGTTAAACAGAAATCTCATAGATAAAACTACTATTTTGACTTTCTCTTCATCTCTTTTCCAACATCCCATCAACTCCAAAGAGTCTGGGGAACTTTTGATTGGAAATAAATTTATGAGGTTTTTTGTTTTATTTGACGATTGGTTTGCACTGGATGCATTTCCCCTATCTTATATCATCGAACATCATGATACTATGTGCTCTATTGCTTTGACAGAAGTTGCATGAAGAACAAACCAGTGATGGCTTTGGAAATTTAACACGTAAAATACAACAGATGAAAAAGCAGATTCAAGTCGACAGAGTTGTTTCAATCAGAGTAAGTTGCTTATTAGCAGAAATTGCTACTTGCAAGTCACTACTTTCTATACCTTGCTTATCTTTACGTTGCAGAACTAGTTATCATAAGCTGTTCATGCATGGATAAGAATAAGATATTCATGCTTGTATTCTGAAGTTGGATAAAAATAGGGCACCCCCCTTGTCTTTTTGCAATTTTTAGTGATGAGCAAAGGATTGCCAACGCTCTTTTCTTCCAATGATTCTTGTTAACACTCTCTCTCTCTCTCTGTTACACATGTTGTATTGATGGTTTTCTTTCTGAAAGTAAACTGAGAGAGTGAGAGGCATGCATGGAGAGTGCTTCTTCTTCACCACATTGCCAAAAGGCAACAAGTTACAGACTTACGGTCAAAAGCATGCAGAAGTTTGATTTAGTCGTGGAGCAGTTTCGAGTCACAGGAATTAGCCTTGTGCATCTACCTACATACTACCTCTCCTAGGCTCTGCTGTAAAAGGGAGCCTTGTCCATTTTGTTGTAAATCATGTGTGCTGGTGTTTTTTTTTTTTTTTTTGGGCATGACTGGACTAACAAACTATTTTCTTGATTTTCAAATTTCGATTTAGCTTCACACTTAAAAAATCTTTTATTGCATCCATTATCTACCCAATTATATTCAAAAGTAACAAAAAAGGGTGCTGATATGCATGTTATGAGTCTTATGACAATTACGGAAGGGACCTAGATGTAGGTGGGGATTTGATCCTCCAAGTTTTGGCATGACCAGAGAGTGACTATGAGATAAGCCAACAGGTGCCCTTAGTTTCGCGTCCAATGAAGTACATGGAGCGGGGAGAAGTGATTGTTTGGATTGACGGCGAGATTGACGGCGAGGACACAACTATTTGAAAAATAAAATGCCAAGGTTTCTATGATAATACAGAATGGGATTGAGTCGATTGACACATGGCCTTTTCTTGCATCTCTCTATCCTAATTTTCAGCCTAATCCTGTGGGGCATGATCAAGTTCTATGGTCTATTTCTCCTTCTTCTGTTTTTAATGTCACTGCTATTTGGGATGCTTTAAGGTCTCGAGCTCCTAAAGTCCATTGGTATCACCTTACCTGGTTTCCCATGTCTATTCCTAGACATTGCTTCATCTTCTGGATGGCTTTTAAAGGATGCCTGAGGACAAAGGATAAAATCATTAAGTGGGGGATTCAAACTTGCCCCCTTTGTCCTCTATGTAATTTTCAAAATGAGGACATCAATCATCTCCTTTTCAGCTGTCCTTTCTCAAGAACCATATGGCAGAAGGTCTGCCTTCTCTCTAAGCCTTTGCAGACCTGTGAAAATGAAGTGAATTGGCTCATTGGAAAGTTTAGTGGCAAGTGCTTTCCCAACATCACAAGGAAGCTGGCTTGGGCTGCTATGGTGCATTATATTTTGCTAGAAAGGAACTGCAGAGTATTTCAAGGAATTCAGATATCTCCAAGCTTATGTTCTTCAAAAAATTACAGTTTGGCGTTAGGATTCAAGGCTCTCAGATCCTCAATGTTAAACCCTCCCCTCTCACTTCTGCTTTATGCCATTCTTGGGAGATTAGTCCTTGGTTTGCTCCCTCTCTTTCTACCCAAATATAGCTACTTGTTCTCTTGTAAATGTTGAAGGAATGTCTTCTTTTGTCTTGTTTCCTGTAAATTGGAAGGAATCCTTAGTCCTTGTATATTGTTTGTTCTTTCAATAAAAGCTTGGATTACCACAAAAAAAAAACCTCATTTTACGTCCTTCACAGGAAAAACTCGAAGAGAACAGAAAGAAGCTTGAAGGTCATGTTTCTTTGCTTGTGTCATTGGCAACGTCAATAAATGATGCTTCTGTGTCATTGGCAACGTCAATAAATGATGCTTCAGTTATGGATGCCAATGGTCAAGGTAGAGTCCTTTCTTCAAGAATTGAAAATCCTCTCTTTAAGTTTGGTGGATTTGCTCAAGCATCAGGGGACAAAGACTACCTCAACGTTCAAGAAGTTGTTTATTCAATAACTGCCAAGCTTCCATATGTTGAGAATATACCACCTTACACGACCTGGATTTTTTTGGACAGGTATGACCATTCACTTTTCTTCTTCTGGGTTTCTAGTTTGTGATATCTAAATGTCAATGACAACTTGGAACTAGTTATATAACACCAACTTGCTGATGATACGTGGACACTTTTTGTGGAGAGAAATTTGGCTCGTGACATTCGGAACGTCTTCTTGTTATTTAGAGAGAAGAGAGAGAAGGTGTAGGGTGTTAATTAACCCCAACACATAGCACTGTTATTTATATCATTGAGAGTCATATAACATTACTTAGATAGGCGATGTGGGACAAACATAAAACTACTAACAAAACTAATTCTAACACTCCCCCTTAAGCTGGAGAATAAATATCAAAAAGTCCCAGCTTGTTACAGAGCAACTCTAACCGTGGCTTGAACAATGATTTGGTAAACATATCAGCCAATTGAGCACCAGTAGACTATGAAGCACCGACACCTCTCCGGGACCCCGTATCGCAGTGTCCCGACACGGGGACACGGCGGGACACGTGTCCCGACACGCCACGTGGCATGGGACACGGCTGTAGTGCTTTTTTGGATGGGGACACGGCTGGGGACACGGGGGGACACGGCTGGGGACACGGATGGGGACACGGCGGGGGTCAAATTGAAATTTTTAAAACTTTTAGGGGTCAAATTGAATTTTTTAAAACTTTCAGGGGTTCAATTTTACCCCTGAAAGTTTAAAAAAAATTCAATTTTACCCCTGAAAGTTTAAAAAAAATTCAATTTGTCCCCTAAATGTTTTAAAATATATTGTGTTATATATATATATATATATATGTAAATAAATAAATAAATATACACATGGCGTGTCCCCCGCCGTGTCCGTGTCCCGTGTCCGTGTCCGTGTCCGTGTCCGTGTCCGTGCATCATAGCCACTAGACACATATGGAGTAGCTATCACTCCATCATTCAACTTCTCACGCACTAAATGACAATCAACCTCAATATGCTTAGTTCTGTCGTGAAATACTAGATTGGAGGCAATGTGAATAGCCGCTTGGTTATATCACAATACAGTGGCATAGGCAATTCCACACTAAACCCTATCTCCTCAAGAAATGATCGTAACCACACAACCTCACATGTTGTGTGTGCCATGGCTCTATACTCTACTTCTACACTAGACCGGGCTACCACTGTCTGCTTCTTGCTTTTCCAATTAACAAGATTTCCACCAAGAAAGACACAATATCCAGTAGTAGATCTCCTATCGGATGGTCCTCCTGCCCAATCAGAATCAGTGAAGGCTTCAACGCGTAAGTGTCCACTGGCTCGATATAACAAACCTCGCCCTGGATGTAGCTCAAGAACCTCAACTTCATGTTTCAATCAGACCACCAGAAGTAGAAAATAACAGTGGAACAAGGACATACACTACCAGAAACCAAGCTGTCCAACCCAGATCTACTGTACGAAGCAAATTCCAACAGAAAAATCAACTTACATCAAGTCTGAGTCCAAATCGATGGAAAATAGATCAAACATCTATTGTATGAGCAGTAACAGCAGTAAATGGAAGCAAACAAGAGTCAATGAGAGATCTCTGACGGTCGGCAAGTGGTCGCCGGAGTGGTGCGACGGTCGGCGAGTGGTCGCCGGAGAAAGACGATGGCCGACGAGCAGTGGCAAGGTCAGAACAGTTATTTAAGTGTTGTACGAACACTGACAAGTGCGTGATGGGGTTGATGGGTTTCATTTTGGGTTGATGAGTTTCGTTTTGGGTTCGTTTTAGGGTTTAGGGGGTTTGTAGTGGTCGAAATCTACTAGGCAATGGATTTTGTGGGTTTTGGAAAACTGGGTATGGGGTTTCGAGGTCGTACAGAGTCGATTGGTCGGTTAGGGTTTCAATTGAGGGATTTGCAGGAAGAAGATGGTCTAGTTGATGCTCGATTTAGGGTTATCAGGTTGATTAGGGTTTCGATTGAGGTATTTGGAGGAAGACGAAGGTCTGGTTGGTTTGATGGAGATGGTGACGACACCAAATATGATGATGACGTCAACAAGGTTGATTTAGGGTTTTGTATCCAGGGTGGGTTAAGAAGAGGCTCTGATACCATGTTATTTAGAGAGAAGAGAGAGAAGGTGTAGGGTGTTAATTAATCCCAACACATAGCACTGTTATTTATATCATTGAAAGTCATATAACATTACTTAGACAGGCGATGTGGGACAAACATAAAACTACTAACAAAACTAATTCTAACAGGTTTGAAGTGTACGTTGTGTTAAAATCACATAATTGTGTAACTTCTTAGGCTTAGGTAAGGAGAAAGACACATACTCAATATCTTGTCATCAAACTTTGGATCCTTACTGAGTCCCTAGTATGATATGGTTGGAAATAGTGGCTATTTATCTTTCAAGATATAGAACCAATTGAGTGTAAATTGCAAAGAATTTAAGTTTGCTTGGGCTGCGAAATTTTGACAAATATCTACCTAGAATAAGTACTCGAGGGATGATTCGGCAGCCAGTAACTGTGCATGTGATAATATCAAGGAAAGTGAGTGTTTGGAGGGATGCGAAGCAGTGCCAACTCCTGATAGCATCTTGATAATCGTTGGTTATATAAGTTGATAGCATGAAGGCCCTAAAGTATTAGTAGCAATAAGTTGGATTTTTTATTTCCTAGTGTTCTGAGCAAAAGAGCGAAAAGACATACCATAGAAATGCTAGTTGCGCTTTTTCTAGATTTAGACTATTTAGTGGTTGGTGGGTGCAACCAGGGATGGATTTAGAAATTTGCATTAGTGGGGGCGCACAAATTAGTAAACATAACCCGTACACTTATAACTCCTTGAAATAATAACATTTTTTGTTGGTAAAATAACATATAGGTGACCATATATGTAACTTCAACTTATAATTAACAGAACGAGTGTATGTGCACAAAAAGATGATGTGAAAATTTAGCATTCTTGGAAATAGATTGACAAATATCTGCATAAAGGAAATTTAGATTAACTTTATTGGAACACTATGATAAATTTATTGGATATATTTGAAATATTTAAGAATAGAGATATAAATTTACAAAATCGAGTGGGGCCCCACTCCACATAGGTTCGTCCCTGGGGGCGACATGAACTATGTTGAAGTTGTAGTGACAAGAGCTTAGGATAAATGAGTGTGCTCAATTTTATTTTTCCTGTTCAAAGTGAAGTTTCTCTTTCGCATTAGTATATTCTCAAATTTGTTACGCAGCACAGGAATCAGAGAATGGCTGAAGATCAGTCGGTGGTTGGGAGGAGACGCATTTATTATGATCCCCATGGCAGTGAAGCACTGATCTGCAGTGATAGTGAGGAAGATATTGTAGAACCAGAAGAGGAGAGACGTGCATTTTCTGAGGGAGAAGATCGCATCCTACGGTAATTTTAAAAATATGATGACGTTGTTATTTGGAAGTAAAAAAAAAAAATCAGAGGGAAATTGTTTGTATGTCAGACTGTTTGAAATGTTAACAATCAGGTTGTGTTTATATATAGGCGTATATAAGAAATGACGACAACCATAGGGAAGGGTTGTAGTGTAGTTTATGTAGTCTTGTTTATCGACAATTACATTGAAATATGTTTTTTGATGTTGTATGTACCTCCGCAAATTCATATACTCTTTAGAAGGTCAAGGAAAAATGTGACTTGAATGTGAAACTTCATTTTTTACCTTGAAACGACTACAATTACTTTTGATGCAGGAACTTTCGTCAACGAGTTTTGTTCTTATTACCTTTTACCTAATCCTGAAATTGTGATATATGAATGAAAAAAGGACTTGGCAGTCTTCTCAAACCTAAGTTGGTGATTGTCAAATTTTTTGCATGCTACATTTCAAGACTTTAGTTGGAAAATCAATTTGTCAATCTATGGAGTTGGAATTTTATCTTGAACTTGGCCCATTCTGCTTCACAGAGGAGGCGCGATTTTGCATGCATTCTTTCTTAGTTACTTTCTATATCGTGGTGATGCTTATTTTAAACCTGTAATGGACATTTGAAATCCAGTTTCTTGTTTTGCATGATAAGAGTGTATGCATTTATTACTTAGTCTGAATTATGTAGGATGGTCGTCCAGGAGTATGGGCTTAGTGAGGAAGTTCTCAACATTGTTAGTCAATATATTGGAAGTAATGCTCCAGAAATCCAGGTAACTTATTTTGCTTTAAATAGTCTTTTTCTTTTTCCGGGGAGTGCCAGCTGTTTCTGTATTCCTCCAAGCACTAAGTTCATTTCCGTGAGACGTATTTGTTGTTGCAATGCAGGAGCGTTGTAACAGGCTCAACGAAAAATCTCAGGAAAAACACGATCGAAGCTTCAGAAGTTTTGAAGGAAATGGATCAGAACATAACTCCTTTCTTGGAAAAAGTCTAAGTGCTACTTTAGATTCTTTTGACAATCTGTTTTGTCGTCGGTGTTTGGTACTTGATTTGAAACTGATATTGGTTTACAATTAATTTACATAGGTTGCTTCAATAATTAATATATGCGTTGCAGGTATTTGACTGTCGTCTTCATGGCTGTTCTCAAAGTCTAGTTGGCCCTGTAAGAATTGGTTTTATATTTTTAGTAGACCTGTCCTCAACCTGATAATTGGTCATATGAAAATTCTGAATGTTTTGCTTGATAGAGCGAAAAGCAGACGTATTCTTCTGAATCGGACGATGATGGGAACCCTTGCAGTGATCAGTGTTACCTAAGGGTATGGTTTTTTCCTTTTAGACCCTTGAAATATTTCTCGACTGTTGAAAGGTTGAAGTTTTTCTTGATTTGCTTTTGTATCTGCATTTAAACTGAGGAAAGTAGAACATAAAAGGAAAGTTCCAAGCAGTCTTGAGTGTTGTTTCGGGATGATTTTGGTCTCATTACCTTTTTTCTGATTGTTGATTATTGACTTCCTTGCAAGGGTGAAGGGTTGTATGGTGCCCATCCTCCCGTCGAGGCCCATCAGTAAACCCCCTTTCTGTATTCATAGAATAAGAAAAAGGCTCATCAATGGGCCATGCTGGGGTTTTGTGCTCTAATGATGTGGTGATATGCAGGGAATCTGATTTTAACCTATCCTAAGAAGCTTACATTGCTTCCTTAGTCTTCCAAGTTCTGTATCCAACCGCACCATTAGCATAACTTTGACCTTTTCTTAGGCAACCTAACTGATTCTTACTACTTTTCACATAAGACTGCAAAAATCAAAATTACCTATATAAGAGACCAATTTTCCATCCTTTTGTCTGTCTCGCACAATAGTTGTATTTTTTGCTTTGGATATGCAATACTTTGATTCCATGCGTCAAGGAACTAGTTAAAGGAATAAGATACGTATATAACATAGAAGCCACATATCGTTTAACAGGGAGTATTAATAGAACGATACATTTCAAGTTTTCCAGTTGTGCATATATTGCCGCCATGTTCGTACTGTACCACCTTCCTGACCCTCTCCTCTTTCTTTGTGCTATCTGATTCGCCGACACGCGTTTCTGCCATTCTGCATGGGATTTCTGTGATGACGATCTGCAGTTAAAAGTAGTCAAAGACTTGCCAGAAGGTTCAGCTGTTAAGTCCTTGCGTAAAATTGGAAGCAAAAGCTCAGATGAGGAAGAACGGTCTCCAATTTCTCCTAGTGCTGATGACACCGATGATGATGGTACATATGCAGTTTTTCCTTCCTGACAACAGATGCATCATGCATGGTTGATTTAATGGTGATCATTACATTTTCACAAATTTGAAAGCTGCTGCTGATTTTCTAAATTGGATATCTCATGGCAGTAATGCACTACGGAATCGGAAAGCATAAGGTTCCAAAGCGTGCAATTGAAGTGCTGGAAAACATAACCCTGGTTTCAGATGATAACCAGGTTTCTTGTAAAAAACAGAAAATGTTATCGACTCATAATGCAGTTACTCTAGCCTGCGATGGGAATCCAACTGCAGATTCTGGTTCAAGTGAAGAAGGCAGGGACATCGAAATTGGGGTCCCCAATAACAAAGAACTCCTTATGGCCACCATAGCGGAAGACAAACCCAGCTGTTCACTTCGGCAAGAGAGTGAGGACCATGCCAGGTATGAAGCAAAAGGCATTTGCCACATTGCGGAAGTTCCTGACTTAAAGGAGGCATCCAATTCCATGAAAGGACAAGTTAAGGGGGTTCTTATTAACAGTGAGTGGAAACCTCTTGAGAAAGAACTGTACTTGAAGGGAATAGAGATATTTGGAAGAAACAGGTAATTCATTTTCCAGAAATGTAATCATCTTAGATATCTTGTATGGCTGTGAGTGTGGATGGCAGTGAGGCAGGTATAAGACCCCAAACTGCCCTACCAGAAAATAGTTCATCCAAACTCTGCCTGGTGCTGAAACCCTTGGTGGGCTCTCACATTGGATCCCTGACGCAAAACCTGAGGGGTCCTGGGGACCCTGCCGTGTGTTTAAACAGTGACGTTTTGGTCTCCAATTGGTTCTCCGGCTCCTCTCCACTTCTTCTCCGTTTGGTTCCTTTTTCACCTAGCATTAACGCATAAGTTCTGGCGTATGTATGGTTTTGTTTATGTTAATTTGTTTAACACAAACAAATTACCCAGCATTAACACATTTTGAATTCTCCATTTGGTTCCGTTTGGCGCCTCCAGGATTTTGATACATCGGTGACTAAATCGTACATAGAACTTTTGTCACCCAAAATTCTGTCTAAAGATAAAGTTGATTATTTGGTTAAGAATTTATTGGACCTGATTACTTTGTATTTTTTAGCGCTACTATCTACTTGCTGCTAAACTATGTAGATACTCATTTACATGGTTTGGGGTTCGCTTGAATCCCTCAATAACTAGTAAAGCCACTCTGTTTGTTAACCTAAGACAGGTATCAGTCAATGCAAATTGTAAAAGTACTGCTAGAATCACTGCATATAACCTTGTACAATCTTATCTCATCGTACAATTGCAAAAATGGAGTAATATGCATGGCCACTGCAACCATATTTGTGGAGTTTATTTACATTTATAGGCTACACTGTTTGTTAGTAAATATGCATATTCTAATTGTATGAATTTGAATGTTGGTTTATTTGCAGTTTTATATGTCTGTCGAATGTTTGGACCTCATGAAATACTTGTTTATTTTTCGTGTTTTAGCTTAGTAAAAACATCATGCTTTGCAGTTGCCTCATAGCCAGGAACTTACTTTCTGGCTTGAAGACTTGCATTGAGGTATCCAGTTACATGTACGATCATGGAGCTGCCATGTCTCAAGGAGCTATTGGTATTCGGAGTTCAGTTGCTGAAGAAAATGAGAAATTTGATGCAGATTTTATGGTTTGTTCAGTTTTCTTTTTACCCTTTACTATAAGCGGGTAGGCGAGGAAGTTATTCTAGCTAAGGTGGGAACTTGGAAGCACTATTTAGTGCTACCTGTGTAACACCAGCACGGATACGGGCACTGACACCGATACGGGATACAGGAATTCTAAAAACGTGGACACAGGCATGGCGGGGACACGGAAAAAATTAATACGTAACTAAATAACTATATATAAATATATCATTTATGTATGTTGTAACAGTTTATATACATATGTATACACTTTTCTTTTGATATGTAAGATATATACAATGTTGTGTATTGGTATATATACACACGCACGGGCGCGCGTGTATACAACGAGAGAGAACAAGAGTGAGGGAGGGAGAGAGAGATTGTGAGTGGAGATGCGGGACACGCATGTCCATGCCGTGTCCCCTTCCAGAAAATAACTTAATGTGGTGCCCAATACGTGTCCCCGCGTGTGATACGCGTGTCCCCGTGTCCAATACATGGACTCGGGGGCCTCTAGGAGTGTCGATGCTTCCTAGAGTGGTACCGAGAACAGAGTTTACAGCTGAGCCAGTAGACATCTTCTTTCTATCATTTTCAATTGTACTGCCTATGTCTTCTTGGTCAATGGAAAAAATGTTGTCTTTAAGTAATAAATAACACTCAATTTTTTTTGCCAAATCCGTATAGACTGGACTATCTTGTCGCTCTTTTGAAGTAGCCTTTTGTTGCTCCAACTGAATTTAAAGCGCTGTAAGTCATCTTATAGCTCACTAGTCGGAGAACTACCTTGGGGAACTTGTTTGTACACTTTTAAAGTCTGTAGACTTAGTCCATATGAACCAGGGTGGTAATTTGAGCATGTGTATTCAGTTGTGGTTATTTGATTGTGTTAGGAGCGAGAGATGCCAACAAGGCCAAGGTTACTTCGTAAAAGGGGCAGAACGCGGAAGCTTAAATATTCTTGGAAGTCTGCTGGACATCCATCAATGTGGAAAAGAATTGCAGACGGAAAAAATCAGTCTTGTAAGCAATATATACCATGTGGATGTCAGTCAATGTGCGGAAAGCAATGCCCCTGTCTACATAATGGAAATTGCTGTGAGAAGTATTGTGGGTAAGTACTAAATAAATGAAATGTGTAAAGCCTTGAAAAGTAGTCATTGCTCCATTCTTTGTGAGATAAGGCTTGCTGATTAACTGCATTCCTTGGAGTTCACCACTTTCAAAATACTTGCTATGCGTAATAAGGCTGATTACATGAATTAGATGTATGTGCTAAAATTTCACAGGTTCCATTTAGTTTCAGAAATGAACTAACCAATTTCTATGTTACCTGGGCAATTCAGTGATTACGATTAATTAACTCGGGACTAATGATAAACTTCATTCCAAATCACTATTTATTTGCAGGTGCTCCAAAAGCTGCAAAAATCGGTTCAGGGGATGCCACTGTGCAAAGAGTCAATGCAGAAGCCGGCAATGCCCATGCTTTGCTGCTGGACGTGAATGTGATCCAGATGTTTGTCGAAATTGTTGGGTTGGGTAATGATCATGTGCCCTTCTATGTCTTTCTCATTGTTGCAGGGTATATTATAGTTTCACATTTTGTGCAGCTGCGGGGATGGTTCATTAGGTGAGCCACCAAAGCGAGGAGATGGCCAATGTGGAAATATGAGGCTTCTTCTTAGGCAACAACAAAGGGTGATTAATTCTGGAAGTTTCATTTCTCAAATAAACATCACACTTATGATGTTTGAGAGAGATACATTTAATACCATTTTTCCTTCTTTTCAGATCCTTTTGGCAAACTCTGAGGTTGCCGGATGGGGAGCCTTCTTGAAGGTAGGAAGATAGTGTATCCCTTTTTCTTTTCTTTTTTAAGATATGAAAAAATGCATTGTCGCTAGTTTTTCAAATAACTGGAGTATTTCCTTTCAGAATCCTGTCAATAAAAATGATTATCTGGGAGAATATACTGGTGAATTGATTTCTCACCGAGAAGCAGATAAGCGTGGCAAAATTTACGATCGGGCGAACTCTTCTTTTCTTTTTGACTTGAATGACCAGGCAAGTGATATTGTATGGATGAGAATTTGTCTCTACTTAATATTTTTATATTCGCCCCAGGTGTAGTAAAATGATTTTTCATTTTTTAAATCTGGGCATTCACTATTTTGGTGAATTGAGCTCCGGTTTTTAAACCGTAAGAAGATATGAAAATGCCTATCTTATTTGATGCATAGTTCCATTCATACATTCTTATTACAAAACATCATCTTTAGAGAGTCAATTATGATGGTTTGCCATGTGGAACTTTTGATCACATTGTAGGTATAACTAATCATGTGCTTTTTGTCCTAATAAAATGAGAAATCTTAAAGCAGCTCTTCCTTGCGTCACAGTTTGTTCTTGATGCCTACCGCAAAGGAGACAAGCTGAAATTTGCAAACCACTCATCAAATCCCAACTGTTATGCAAAGGTGAGGTTGTACTTCATTAATCTTCTTGTGGAATTTGATCGGTCAACTAAGCCAAGGGGACGGTTGGTTTTGTAACTAGGTTATGCTGGTGGCTGGTGATCATAGGGTTGGTATATTTGCCAAGGAGCATATTGAAGCTAGCGAGGAACTCTTCTATGACTATCGCTATGGACCTGATCAAGCACCTGCGTGGGCCCGGAAACCAGATGGTTCCAGAGGAGATGATTCATCCGTTTCTCATGGTCGAGCAAAGAAGCACCAATCTCATTGATGATTATATGAGGTACCTCATTTGAGTAGCACTTCAAGTGTGCTTTTAATATTCTCTTAGCTAGACCAGTTATAGACACCGATCCTCATTTACCGCGGCATAGAAGTAAGCTGTACATATTATATGAACGAACACAGAGCTTGGCAATAAGATAGAACATAGTCTAGCTGCTATGAAAATATACCCTGGGAATAATAGATTGGAAATTTGTCGGAGAATACTACTTATTAGGGGTGCAATCTTACTTATGATGTAACGTGATTTATAATAGTGAATATATGTTGCTCTTTAGATGGTAAACGAGTTTTTATGTTTCGATGATTTACATGAAAATGAAAGCTATACTTATATCCGATGACTGATGAGAAACAAATAGAAATCTGTCTACTTCCCAGAAAAGAAAATTGCAAGTGAATGGAATCAAATACTGTTTCTTTGCCAGACAACCAAGCGAGGAGGTAAGGTAAATTCCATGCCAGCTAAGATATGCTGATTTGGCACGCGGGGCTGTTACATTAAGTGGTTAAATAGCTTCTTTGCAGTGGCCAACGGAATTCCACTTCTTCTATCGAAGCAAAATAAAAATTATTCAGCAAGTTATCATTCTACTGCAGTTGTTCTAACACTTCGGAGGCATCTTGTGCCAAATCCGTGTGAGTTGCAAAATATGAATGGCTCTCCACATTTACACAGATTTGGCACCAGAAGCCTCAAAAGTCCCCATCAAAAGGTATCAGTATAGGTACAAGTTTATCGAAAAAGAAAAGCTGTGGATAAAAGAAAAAAGTTAGAGCGGAGACCGGCCTTGGACCGCCAACGTAACCCTTTTTCCGATGATCCAAAATGAAAAATCCGTGTTGGCTAAATCATACGGGTCAAAGTGAACTTTGTCCTTCCATTTTCACACCTGCGGTTTACATGGGGATTGAAAGGAAAATCATGTCCCACAAACATAACTTCTTCCAATCACTGCGCCTTGACCTGCTGCTTTCTTCCATAGTGAGGGAAATCGCTCATTGAACGGCTTTGCTCTGCTGCAATGGATGGCACGCAGAGGGTTCGTAGTTGGCATGCAGAGGGTTCGTAGTACCCTACCCCGACCGAGCCAGGGGAAGCACTAGAGTGATCCAGTAGCAAGTGGTCAATAGTCATCGCGAAGGAAAAACACAATTACAAGTGATTTTCCTGCTCTTATAAGGTTAGTGGCAATCCATTCCACCCCGTTGCCTCAACCCAGCCCTACTCGTCACCTTCTGTTGCTCCAGCCCGTTACCACCATTGGTCACCCCACCCCAATTATCTGTCCTGTATGTTATATGAAATAAAATGGACTCTTTTTACCATATCTACCTGTGACAACACTAAGATTATCGTAGCAAAATTGCATACAATTTTGTATGAACGCCCAAAAAAATTATGGCCACAAGGCCCAACAAATTTGGTTTACCTTTCCGATGCTTCTCGTCCAGACGCATAATTATTCACAATTTTTTTTACGAAATACTAAACCCAAAATTCAATACTATTTCTTTCAGAAAGCAAGCTAAGCATGGTTGTTTGGCCGATAGATAGTGAATTGCGGAGACACGGAATTGCTGATAGATTCATTACAGAAATTGTGGAATCTCTTTATTCTTCTGCTGCAACAATGCTGATCTGATCTCACCTTTCTCTAGCAAATCATAGAATGCCCTTGTTTTTTTCTGCTCATTCCAGTGATGCATCTATTCTAATATATATAAAAAAACTATTTTTAACGTGTCATTATTTAATTGTTATGGGCAAAATAGTAATCGAATCAATCATAACCACCATCTCACTATAAAACGTGTATACACAGTGTGTGCCCATCTTCTTTAAATAATATGGAAAGCTTTGTCATGTTACTGAAATTTCCTTATTCCACTACAGTTGACATTGCCTAACCAAGTCCAAATTTCTAACAACGAAACCAATCATTCATTGGAGCTAAACATACCTCTAAAAGCAACTCCAATGGGATTGTATAAGTGGTTATTGATAGTCTAATGTTCTAGTAGTTCACTTTTGCATTAATGGCTCGACATTTTAAAGTTGTTTAACAGTTGGCAAGCGTTTTAAATAGTTGGACATTTTTTATATATATATATACACTAAACTTCCAATCCACACCCTTAAAGTGCGGACTTTGTCTACACCTCATAGTTTCCGATCAAATTTTCATGATCCGAATCGTTCAATGTGTTTAAAATGTGTTTTTAAGGGTCCTGCGAGAAATCAGCAAAAAAAAGTATCGGGAAGGGCTTGATCCGAGTAAATTTTCATAAAAACTGTATATGTACATTTTTACGGAAAACTGCTTGGATCAAGCCCTTCCCAGTATTTTTTTTGGCTAATTTCTCGCAAAGGCCCCTTAAAAACACGTTTTAAACACCTTGAGCGGTTTGGATCGTCAAGATTTGGTCCGAAACTATGAGGTTCGGACGGAGTTTGTAACTTAAGGGTTTCAATAGCCTCCTCTCTCTCTCTCTCTAACTCTGTGTTTGAAATAGGAAGAAATGAGGATGGGTCAAGACACGTGTAAGGATATGGCCCGCGTGAGTGTTTTAACCCGACTCCACGACCCGCGAACTCCTTTTCTTCCCACAACCGTTGGATTAGATCCAACGGCCTACGTTTGGAGCCCGAATTTTTGCTCCATCTGGTCGCCTGGACTGGAAGGAAATTATATATATATATATATATATATTGAACACTAGTTGAACATTTTTAATATTGCACTATTGTTTAACTATTGGCGTGGAGGAATTGTGATATATGAATAGTTTAGTACTAGATGGGAAAGGGTGTTGTTGGAAAATTAAGTAAGAACGCATTCAATTCTTTAACTTTGAATGGTCGAACCAAACGCTTGCATGAACCAAACACTTCAATAAGATTATTCATGTATCACATTAACCAGAATGAAATTTCCATGAATAGGATACCTATTCCTGTTGTGCACTCCATTATATTCTTTAAACTCTAAATATAATATTACCTTTTGCACATTTCTAATTTTGTTGATCTACATACAACATGCATTCTACACTACAATTTATATTCTTACATGTATATATAATGAATACACATGACTATGATCAGAGCATATGTAGTAAAGGCTCCCTTATACAGGCTACAGTGCGGAATTTTTTGTTCAACATCGAATTTCGAGGATCCAAACCGTTAGACGTGTTTAAAACGTGTTTTTAAGGTTTAACGCCAGGATTCGTCCAAAAAAAATACTCGGAAGGGCTTAATCCGAACAGTTTTTGTTAAAAAAAACGTACATATACATTTTTATCGAAAATTGCTCGGATGAAGCCTTTCCTGATTTTTTTTTTACAAATCCGCACGTTGGACCTTAAAAACACGTTTTAAACACATCTAACGGTTCGGATCGTCAAAATTCGATTCCGAACAAAAAATCTCACACCATAAAATTTAAGGGAGCCCTTATTGGATATTTGTTATGACTATGATATACTTGTTTGTGCTTATATATTATATATAAATACACAAATATAAGTCGGCAACAGTAACCCTAACGGCTCGTCTGTCGAATGGATAAAATTTTGGGTAGATAAGGAAGAAATTAAGGTGGATAAGAGGTGAATATGTTATATGGTTAGATATGGTTTTCTTTCTTCTTCTTTTTTGCAAAAATTATCGAATTCTTCAATGAAAAGAAGTGGATAATTATAATATAATATTATTATATATCTATATTATTTAATTCTGGATCGATACAGAATCTATGTATTGTGCTAAAGATCTAAAAAAACTCAATTTTTTTTCTTTTTTGGAAAAAAACAAGAAAGAAAGATGGAATTCGTTTTATTTGCCTAATTTTCCCCCAAAAAAGAATTCACTCTAGAGGCTTCTTGATTACTATACAGAATTTGGAGACCGACTTGCTCTCCATTGCGATAAATCATGTTGCGATGGATCAAACCTTGCTACCTGGAATCGAGAGTAAAAAGCGCGCCGTCGAATTCAAAGTCTTGTAAGGCACCCACAACTGCTTACTTATACTTGAGTTGGGTAGTAGTTGATATGGGTGAATAAGGTGAGTGAGCAAGAGTGGGTAATGAGAAATTATTTAATTGACCTCATTAAATTTTTTAAATGGGAATATAAAAAAGTTTTGAAAGATAATTTAGTTTTTTTTTTCAACCGAATTGGCTAATTCTAGGATGAGAGTGGTGTTAACTAAGACCCTTAGAAGGGGATAAGCTATCCCGCTTACTTATTCCCACCCCCAGAAGGGGATAAGCTATGCAAAAGCTGGGTCTCACTACTCTCTTAACCCAGCTCGAAATAGCATAAACCTTATAAACAAACATACTGCGTAGATTCGTGTAGTGGACCGCTCCGAAACCTATTGAAGAGGGCCTTTATTCTTCTCTGCTCCGCACCTTCCATTTACATCCGATTTGATCATTTCTTCGTCTCAGTTCTCCGCGCAGCAGATCTTTCAATTTGGCTACCAGGTACAAACCCTAATTTGATTTTAAGATCGAATCATCAGTAGCCTCCACTGGGGTTTTTCTTTTTTGTTGTGTGGAATGTATTCGTGGAAAATATATGGGGATATATACGCGTTTATGTGGTTCTTTCCATGAAATGGAGAAGATCTTTCGTAGATTATTCTTGAGTGATTTTGCTCGTATAATAATTATGCTTTAGGGAATTCCTGCTTGATTGGAATGTTGCAATTCATGCATTGTTTGTGGATATCGATGTAATTTGAGAGTATGTAAAAGAGTGAGTTCCAAGAAGAACAATTAGAAATGAGCTACTTGGTATTAAATTACCATGTAGGATCTTGTTTGGCTATGTCATCTCATACCTCTACTGTGTTCTCACTCGCATACTTCCTCTCCAAGTATAATTAGCCTTTTTAATCCCTGAGATTTTCCGATATTTGGATGCTGTCAACCTGTTTTTGTGTTTGTCTCTATTTTTATTTGTATGTGTTTTTGTGAGCACAAACTTAAGGTAGTTGAATCCTATCATTAAGTTTAGAGTAGAATAAAACTGGATTGGGCGAAGATGCAATCTCCCCTTAGAGCAGACGATTAGTTGGGATTGGAGGGAAGGGAGGGAGTTGATGCAAAAAATTGAAGTTGTAGAACGGTGGGTGACAGACACAGCAAGTGGCAGTAGTAGTGGACTTTTCTAATTTGCTTGTAGCATAAATTGGTTGGAGTTTTCATCTATACGACAAGGCAATGAGTTTCTACCAACAAAGTGGCTTTTTGGGGATCTAGTAGTACATGTTCCCATATGGGTGCCATTGCAATCCTTTTGAAGAATCATGATAGGATTAGTTGAGATTAGTGTTTTACTAATTGATACTTGCGATAAGGAGGTATTTGTGCAATTGGACCTCTGTGTGGACGTTTGATCAAAGTGGACGGGGCAGTGAATAATGAGCAGTTTGTGTTGGCTTAAACATGCGATTTAGGAGAGGGAAGCTCCATTCCAGCCTTGACATCTGTTCGGTCCTACTTGAGCCTAAGTAGCATTGCTGTAAATAGGGATCCCAGTTAAGAATAGAGAAGTTGAGCTCTTCCTGGAACAGGGCCTTGGTAATATTACAATTGAGCTATATTTCAAGTCCCATGATTTATGAGATGACCCCATGTTTTAGTGGCTTGGAGTTCTCTCCCCATTTGACGGAGATTGATAGCAGAGGGGGATTTGGAGGGAGTTGCAGCAATCTTGAATGATTTTAGTGGGGAGTGGAGGCAAGTCCCTTCCCGTAGATGCAAGGATGATTGGTTTCACCTGAAGGATGGAGTTTTATGAGGGAGGAGGTTCTGGCTGTGTTGCCTTCTTTTTATTTGATGTCCTTCTGAACGTCCTTCAAATAGCTATGTGGAAGAGGCAGCCTTTCAAAGGTTGCCTAGGCTTAGTTTCATCAGATGGTTGCTTTTTCTAAGGTCATGGCAGTATGGGATAATGCAATGATTTTGGGGTAAGACGGGCTTCTGGTTTGCTTAATATATGTTTCTCTGCGGCATTTATGTGTCAGTGGCTAATAGAATTGATAAGCTATACTAGATTGATTGCATAACTCTTGGTCCTCTTGTGGTAAGGCCCTTAATATGGCTTAGTATTATAGTTATTGCTCAATAATGTTTGTCAGATCCCTTATCAGTCTTTTTTCCCTTCCCAAGTACCAAGGTGTGGGAGATGCTGTCTGTGCCCTTTAATTCCTTTCAACTAAAAGCTACATCCTTTTTATCTCGATTTATTTCACTCTTCCAGTTATTCTTCTGTTGCTTATTTTACTTCTGTAAATGTATTACTGTAATTATTGTGTGTGGCAGATCACAAGAATTTAATATCATGGAAAGCTTTGACATGTTTAACTTTTATGCAAAGCCATTGTCAATACATGCACACACACTCTAACTGGTCATTGTCTAAGAAGAATGGACATAGATATTCTGACACAGAACTTGGAGGTACATTGGTTGTTTTTGTTGGGTACTTAGTACTTTGCTATTTAATCAAAGCTATAACTTGATTAAAATTTAATAGTTGAGTTTTGGAGGACCAATTTGCAGTTAGCACCCCTGCTACTACTGTCCATTTCGGAAATTGGTGAGGGAAAAGTAACTCTTGAGATGGAAACTCTAGAGAAGATATTCTTTTGGAATTTGAAAGCTCCAAAGTTATTGTTACAATATCAGAAATGGCTGGTTGTGGGGAAAACACAACATTTTTATTCACACCTGTTTGTCTGAATGAGGCCGACTCTGGATGTATATTCGAGACCCGCTATTGCTTCTGGATTGAGATTGATGCTAATCAATCAATCTCTCTTTGCATGTCATATTTTTTTTCAGTTACCTTGAGCTCTACTTTTTTTTTTCTTTGCTTTTTTGTCAGAACAGTTTCATGCGTTCATGTTTAATCTGAAAAATCAGGCACTTGATTATTTGTATGGTTTGCATGATTATTTTCTCAGTGCCTAATAAATGAGAGAAAGATGTCCTACTTGTTACTTGTTTGCTTGCAGGTTCCCAAGCTTCTGATTAGAGAGGTAAAATGGCTGCGCATAAGGTTGCTCATGCGACTTTGACAGGGCCAAGTGTGGTGAAGGAGATCATCATTGGCATCACGCTTGGCTTGGCTGCAGGTGGATTGTGGAAGATGCATCACTGGAATGAGCAGAGGAAAACGAGGGCATTCTATGATTTGCTAGAGAAAGGTGAGATCAGTGTTGTTGCAGCAGAAGAATAAAGATTCTGCAGTTTCTGTAATGAATCTATCAGCAATTCCGTGTCTCCACAATTCACCGTCTATTGGCCAAACAAATATGCTTAGCTTGTTTTCTGAGAAAATAAATTTATTGCTTTGAATCTTGTGAACCTCATCGATGCGCTAGAGTGCTTGTCAGTTTGCTGGTTTTCCCAGCAATATCACATTCTGTGGATGTTTGACCTGGGATTTGTATGTATGATTATTACTTTGTGCAACTTGTCTGCATTTCAGTTTCCACTTTATTCTTGAATGTTTGGTCAAATGCTTTGTGCAGATTCTTCTGAATGCTTCCTTATGTTCCGCTCATTTGGCCAAGGGTCAGAAAATTGTTAACTTTTTGAGATTCGACTAGTATTGATGTTTAGAGAACTTTTGGTTTAGATTTTTGTCAAACTGACTATTTATGCGTCTCAACAAGAAAAATCAGAAATGTGAACATAGGGACCAAATTTGTTGGGTCTTGGTCATAATTTTAAACTCAGATTCAGTTCATTAAGATGAATGATTAATTTGATACAAATCTAACAAAAAAATTAGAATAAGCTTCCAAAAGAAAATGACGCGTATAAACACACCCTGACTTTAAGTGAAATGACTTGAAGATGTTTCATCTGCATGGTAAATATGCTTGTAGATCAGGTGATATAATCTGTTGTTTGAAGCGGCCATTAGCATTTGCAATTTACTTTATGCTACAAAGTACAAAGAAAATGAGGAAATAAGGTAAGAAAGGAGGCCTATAAATCATGTGAGATCTTCGAGATAGAGAGTAGAGGAAATCTCGTTTGTGCATTATTGATTGAGTTCACTGTTTCACACTTTCCACCAGACACCGGATACATTCAAATATTCAAAACCTTGTAGTAACAAGGAAAAATTAATAATAGCAAACAGAGCACATCCTCCGTCATCAAATCATAATTTTATACATCATTGAACTTGACCTCCTAAACTCTGAAATCAAATCCTTTTACATTTCAATTCTCCTTTGCTGGTGCTAGAAGGAGAATCATAAAACAGAGATACAAATTTTATCGGGTCATGAACAGCATACTTGAAGGCGACAACTGGATCACTTGGAATTTTGGATGTTGAGCACTTCCTTTGCAGAGGCCAAAGATGCTGTTCTGGCAGCCGTTTATGTATTCCACCTTACACCCTATCAACGGTAGTCAGCTGCGGAGTGACCCATCTATACAAGGTGGTGGTTCAAAATAAATTAAGACGGAAAAAAAAGAGAAGGAAAAAAAAAAAAAAAAAAAACAAAAACAAAACATGTATGTAACTGTTCAAGCATCCAACTCAAAACCAATTGGCAATGAGTCCGCCTAGGGTCATATACTACTTTTCGAGGTGATAACTAACCGATGTGGGACAAATTCTAACACTCCCGCGCACGTGCTACCCTTGACTCGCACATGGAGAGGTCAACAAAGGATCCGGAATATATGGATCACAATGAAATCAAGGTTCTAAAACTCGTTGGGCGCTCCCAGGACAGCCAGGCTCCTTCTATCTTCCAGGGCCGAGTACTCTGCGCCTAGTCGGGCTAGTTGGTCTAGTCGGTGAAGGGCCATCTAGTGTGTAGGCTGTGAGTACTCGGCCTTCCAGACCTTCTTTTAGATCACTGAGCAAAATAAAGTGCAACTATGGCACAAATAAAGAGGAAAAGCCTCCAAAAACCTAGTTCTGCTACCATGTTAAAGCATCCAACTCAAAACCAATTGGCAATGAGTGAAATCCAGGCTCACATACTAGTTTTCGAGGTGATAATTAACCGATGTGGGACAAATTCCAACAATAACAATGACCCGATATTTATGATTAACAGCAAGACTGCATCCACATCCAGGATAGTGAAATGAAGATGTTAGGCCATGCTAATCAAGTTACGTGACATTTAAACTAGAGCCTGAAGAATTCCCAAAGGCAAGCCAGCAACCCTACCACATAAACCATCCCCACTGGAATGAGGAATTTTGAATGGTCATATAGTAATTGGACAAAATTCGGAATGTGGAAAGGCAGATGACGGAGCACCTTCAACTTTTCACATCTTTTTCCTCTTCCATTCACAAATCCTTGATCCAAATAAGTTATTATGGGTTTGCTAATGCATTGTTACATCATTACCCTCTAACATCAGCCTTTAAGATTTTGAAATAACAGGAAGTTATTAGCGGAAAGGAAAAAATAATGGATGAAAATAATCCGTTTCTCATTTTGCTTTCAACCTGGATAGAAATATCATAGATGAAATTACCACATCGATGACCTTTGCAGGGAGTGAAATCTTCCATGCTCAAGATCTGTCATCTCCAAGACTCCCCCTCCAGTACCACCAACTGCTTTACTATCGGAATCTGTAATTGCTTTACTTGTATTGTCTTTGCATGCATCAAGTTCTGCATTCGCATCCGAAGTGTTGGGGACACAATATTTCTGCAGCCACCTGTCTGTCTCCCAAAGGACATGCATTATGCTTTCTCGTGCTGCATATCCATGGCTCTCATAAGGAAGGATCACTAGGCGACAAAGTGCACCATGACCTTTCAGTGCGTTAAAGAAACGATCCGACTGCATCAATGGGAAGAATGCAGATAAGAGAAAGTTTACCATTTTAGAACAAAAGCAGTGGGAGACAGAAAAAGAAAAAAGTAGCCAATTATTGTATGTCTCAATGAGCTTAAGGAAACGTCGTTATTTTGATCTAAGGGACAAGATCTAAGGATTGTCCCGTTATAATCACACACACACACGCAGAGAGAGAGAGAGAGAGAGAGAGAGAGAGAGAGAGAGAGAGAGAGAGAGAGAGAGATGCAAAACGACTGAAAGAGGGGATGTCTAATCATACCTGCATAGTCAATGTTCCTGAATTATTGTCTTCTTCTCCATGAATGAGTAATATAGGCTTTTTAATTTTGTTAGCTGATATGAAAGGGCTCATCTCAACATAAGTACTGGTTGCTTCCCATAGCGTTCTGTCCTCGTTCTACACCAATTAGAGTAGATAAGTGAATGTCATACAAAGAAAATCATGGGTGCGGACCGCAGCACAACTTTTGCCAGTATTGTAGAACACTACCTGAAATCCAAAAGGGGTGAGGGTTCGGTTGTAAGCTCCGGAGCGAGCAACACCACAACTGAAAAGATGAGGGGCGTGTGCCAGGAGGTTTGCAGTCATGAATGCCCCATAGGAATGACCGCCAACAGCTATTTTATTTGGGTGAGCCACCTTAAAGAGAGTCACCAGACAATGTCAGTTTTCTTTTTTATCACGACCCTACTGAGATTCCCTGGGAAAGGAATGAAGATGCTTACTCCACGTCGGATAACTTCCTCCACTGCAGCCTCAGCACTTCCAACCAGTTGTTCCACATACCTGGGGAAAACAATGCTTGACCGTTTAGTGATATTGATTCCACAGAGTAGAAATGAACTGAACAAAGAGCGGAAACCTTTATCTTCCAGTTCTCTGTATTTTGGAGGAAAAATAGTCGTGATCCCCAAGCAGAACAGTGACGGAGTTAAACAGTGAAAATAATTAATAACCCCGAGCACAATTGGTTCAGAAAAGGCCTAAACTTAAGGGGAGGGTCAGACTGTACCACTTTTCAGATGCAAATAGGTGCCCCTTTGGCTGCTCCTCTTATTCCATTCATTACCAATAGCTTCTAGAGGCCGAGCACAATTGGTTTAGAAAAGGCCGAGTTTAGGTTATAATAATTGATTGACTTGTGTTTTACATGCAACCCATAGCGCTCGAGTCAACTATCTAAATACCCCTTTATATAACTTTGAAGAACTCCCTTTTAAATGTCTTTACTTATCCTTGAGTCGTTGATTAAGCACTTACACATCGTTGGTGACTCTGTCATATCCATTTTTGCGAGAGCTTGTCCCAAAATATTCATCATTAATCAAATTAGGGTAGCTTCTCCAGTCGATAATAGAACGATACAGATTATAACAACAAAATCACGATTATTAACCCTATGGGAATTTCTCGTGATTCCCAGCACAAAAATTCATTTTATAATACGTTTGGAAAAGGAACATCTTGTACCTATCATTTGCCTCTTCGTCACCTTCACCAATGATAGGAATTGTTGGTCCTGACAAAATTGCAAACCTGCAAAAGTTGCAGTCAAACGTTAACCCTACTTAAATACAGCAAACCCAGCCAACAACAGGGAGCAATAGAACAAGAATTTCAGAAAGCACCATAATATCAGCTGAAGACGAGTTCAACAATGAAAGCAAAGAAAGACAAGGGAAGATAAACGCCCGACAATATTCCGAAAGCACCAAAACTTCAACCAAAGAGGAGTTCAAACAAACAAAGAAAAGGTAAGGTACCTTCTTGCCAGCCAGAGAAGGGCAGATGTTGGACCAATGCCAGCAAACTCATTGGGAGATCCACGAACTTGTCCAGCTGCATCTTTGCTTTTGAATTCTCCCGGGTATGACCAAACAAGACAAGGCAGAGGGCCATCCCTTGAGGGATCATAGCCTGGTGGAAGGTATAGTGTTGCAGTAAGTTGAACTCCATCCTTCCTTTCATACCTGATCATTTCTTTTTGTAGCGACGCCAGCTGAGGGTATGGATGAGGAAAATTTGTAAGTTGGCTTGTTTTCTTATCTGGCCAGCTCTGCATATAATATTGGGTGTTTTCAGTTTTAGATTCTTTGGAAGTCAGTATTTTTAACTGATTAATGTCTAATTCTCCTTCATTCTCATCAGACATCAAAGCAACAACGGTCTCATAGTATTTTTCCTTGTCACTCTCCCATATTCGTTCTTTAGTGCCAGTATTTCTGAAAGAATATGTGTCAAACACTGAGTCAGCAAAGAAAAAACAAATAAGAAGTATCACAAATCTGAAACAAACAAGGGAATACAGCGCAAATTGCGAAAAACTTACATGTCAAACAAATCCAGGAATGGAATATTCCCACTCGGAGTAGCACCACTTCCATTTAGTAAAATATAAGTGCCTTCATCATTTTCTTTCTTAAACTTTGCAATTACATAAGTCCCAGCAGGCGTTCTCCGCAACATAGGGGACCCAGGATCAGAGTACACGTCTTCGGATGACCTATCAAACAATATTCTCGGATTCACATCTTCCGATTCGGGAGACATCACCCAGGTTCTTATCCGCCTTGTCTTGTACCAAGATTCATAAACAAGAGCCAGAGAATCATCACCCCAGGAAATACCTCTGCAACGACACAAGCGGGAATACAAGAATATTGAGATACACCACATTGACATTCATGGTTTTCCATCTTACATACTTTACCTAATTTTATAATGCATTTCAAGGGAAAAATATGATGCAACTCAAGGAAAAATACAAAGCTCCAGAAACTACAGTTTTTAACTACACATCGCAAACAAAACCACATGTTTTTATGAATTAATCACAAAACTATCATTCTGAAATCAGTATCAGTATACCAGAACATTAGAAAAAATAAATTTCATAAAGTACTTCTACAGCTTGCACAACAAAATGCTGACAATTTAATCCTTACAAGTAGCTGGGATTTTTTTTTCTCTATTACAGGTATACTGTGTGTGTGTGTGTGTGTGTGTGTGTGAGAGAGAGAGAGAGAGAGAGAGAGAGAGACGGTGGACAGAAGTACTTTTCCTACAAAATTCTGCAAAGAAAGGTGAAATTGTAGTATATTAACAGGAAAATTGTGAGCTGTGCAGGGGCCCAGACCACCATCTGCACCTTCTCAGTCTGCTCCATGCCATATGAACACAACACAAATGCTACACCTCATCAACGTGCCAAAAGCCTGTTGTTTAACAGGGACAAATAGATGCTATTATATCTTGTAACATCTGAAGCAGAAAAGCATCCTAGCATTTAGGAATTATTCCCACGCCTGCTGATATATTTACTTCACTGCAAAACTACCATATTCTGGTAAACTACATCAAAAACAGTTATTACCTCTGCCATCATGGTAAACTACCATGTTAGCTAGTCACCTTCTTTTTGTTTTGGTAATGCAAGGTGTCCCGGGACAGCTTGCCACCTCGGTCTAATCCCTACAGCCTCTCCCACAGCGGTTTCACACGCTTATGCATGGGGGTGAGGTGGTCCCAAGAGTTGCTGCCTGAACCTGAGACCTATCCAAGGCCAAGACCGCCAGGTCAAATTTGGACTCTGTCTCCAATAGATTAGGTCTGGTCTAGAGGAAATACCATTATCATCAAGCATATATTAGGTCACATTGCATTGAAAAGGTTTAAGAATGAAAGGTAATAAAACAATGGCAGGTAGAGTAACTAAGGCTGTGGAGTGCTCAATGTACAAAAACGAGGGCTTCCACATAAGTGAAAGCAGCATTAGCAGAGTAATTCTCAGAAATGTTTGCAATCTCAACTCTTGGAACCTAGTGCCTGAATCAAACTCACTGAAAAGGGAATCCAAACATCCAAATAAAAACAGAAAAAGATCATCTAGCTCATTTTCATACCCATAGCGAAGATCAAGTTTGTGCAAGACTCTCGGTTGTTCACCTTCAAGCGGCTCTGCGGGTTGTGTATAAATTATGTCACGCGGAGAAACTTCCACTTTTGCATCTCCACCATCTTGCGTCTCCACCCTTCAAACAACACAGAAAAACAATAACCTTGTAGTGCACCACAGTGAAATGCGAATGCAACAACTAGAATTCTGCAATATGCAAGGCCGGCTGCTCTAAGAAAACTGGTAATTCGAAGTTAGTTGAATAGCAAATGATTGAGCCAGCAGAAAGTAATTCTTCTTATGGATTGTGTTTATACTAGAGTGGAGAACCCAAAAAATCTGACATTACTTTCTGCTTCAGCAGTTGTCAACTTTTACCCTCAACTCCGTTTCAGCATTTTCGTCCTACCTTAATAGAAAATCCTTTACAATGTCAGGACAAGCCTCAACCATATCCATAAGATCATTAACATTGCTTATTTTCACTAAATTAAACAAGTAGGAGTAGCAATTATATTTCAAACCTGTCTCAAGAAACAGACTGGATCAAAGTATCAAAGTTTACTTGAGTTCAATCCCTCATCTATACAGTGGGGAGAGAGAGAGAGAGAGAGAGAGAGAGAGAGAGAGAGAGAGAGAGAGAGAGAGAGAGAGAGAGAGTAAAGTTTCAAACCAAATCTTTATGTTTCATTCTCAGATTATCCCTATCATTTCCAAAGCCAGGCCCAGCTAAATCAGTTGAAATACTAATACAACTAAGCAAACAAAAAATTCAGATGTATACCAGTAGAGTGTTGAAGGCTTGTCTGCTCTCCAGTTGATTGAGCGCATGCCCTTCCTTACACTACTGAATGCAATGGGAATGTCCTCAGCGAGAGGTAAATTGCAAAGTTCTCTGACAAATTTTCCATCTGTTGTCCACACATCAACTTTCTTGGGAAATCTTCCGCAAGGTACAATGTAAGAATATGGCCGATGAAGTGTAGTGATCAAGAGGTACTTTTCGTCAGGAGAGGGGTCCATTGATGTGTATATTGCTGGTGGACCAATGGGATTCACCGAACCATCCAAAGAAGCCAAAACAAGCTGTGAGGTAGCATAGTACTCAAACAGATCTTCATCGTACTCATCCTTGAGCAGATCTTGGAAGGTTCTGACTTGAACAACATTTTTCTGCTCATTAGATTGAATCTTGGGACCAGAGGGAACCAAAGGCCTCTTAGGTGGATCACCTCGAGACAAAGGGATGGTGGAAACTAATAGAGTCGAGTTATCCACCCAGACAAAACTGGGAAGTAAGAGACAGAAAGCCATTAGCAAAAAAAGTAAGCAAATAAGCAGACAAGATTTTGTATGGGAAAAGGGGTGCTTACTTGTCAAATACTGCATTTAGATGAATATCTGGTGACTGAAACAAAGGTCTAGCGTATCCAGTCTCTATATCAGCTACCCATACTGTAAGCTTACTGATAGTGTTGCCCTCCTGTTCCGGGTTATGTTGTAGAAAACAAGAGCAGCTTCAGGAAATTCAAAAGACCAAGTAAAAACCAACCAAGGAGTCATATAGTACAATTGCATCTACTTTCGATATAATCTCTATCAGTATGCTTTAGAAGATGCAGATCAGGCAAACATTTTCCACAAATATGAGTCAAGTATCGACAGTAACAGACGACGGAGTCCCTGTGATACTTTTCTAGCATGTAAATCAAAAGCCACATACCAGTATTTCATTTTACACCAGCACTCAAGTGACAATTAGTGGATCAGTTACCTCATCAAGTCGAACACTGAAGGATAAATGCTTTCCATCATTTGACCTAGATGGAAGGAAAAAATACGATTAGCTCTAAAGAAGGCATCAATTTCCAGTGAACTATATTATGCCGTTGTTCACATTTTTAGCAAACGTATCTTACGTATAGCAAAAGAAAATGGTGCAAATTTCCCAGAGTTTTATTGACAAAGTAGAAGAAGGCACTTAAGAGGAGTTTTTGTAGGTATTCATTGCACACCAACGAAGTCCAAACGAAAGAAAGAGCACTGAGTACCTGAATCTAATATGAAGTCTAAATGAAGGACAGCGGAGATATTATGGTTCAGTCTACTAGCGATAAAGCAGGAGTTGCATATAATGTACCCGAGCAAAGGTTCTCAAAAGGAAAAATAGAGCAGAAAAAGAGTTAAAGCAGGAAATCACCAGGTAACAAAATTTAATTTAGCACCATCTGGAAGGCCATGGACCTCTGTCTCTGAGCCAAGTGTACCATCATCCAGTAGTTGGTGGATCCCAATGCCAGTGTAAAATGACCTAAAAATGGATACTTAAAAGATCACTTTGACAAAGATTTGATAAAAATAAAGAAAGAGAATGTGAAACAAACATAACAATAACAAAGATGTCTATCACATCCTTAGTGATGCATGGAATAAAATCTTCATCATCACTCACATCCGACTTCGGGTATTAGATTTTCCATCAATCCGAATGCCAGCAAGCTTTTCCTCCGGTCGTGCCAATTCTGACAACGTTGGTAGAGACCTCCGCTTTAGAAACAGTATTTTATCCCTCTGGGGTGAGAATGATAATGCGGGAAGGGGTGGAGCATCAACAATGTCTATAAGCTCCTTTGGAGGAAGACGATATCCAACAAGTGATTCTGTATCTGCACCAATGCCAGATTAGACGCATATGTTATTTAAGTTAAGTTAGTTAACAATCATCATACTCTCCTCCGCGCAGTGGTGGGGATCCCGAAGACCCAGCTGCCCTGAACCTTGACCTTAAGATTAAAAATTCTTCCAATCTATCCCCTTCAAAATTATATTCGCAGTTATCATATGCTCGGCTATTGCTTTCACATCTTAATTCTGGCCCCGCCATTGCTGGCAGGTCATCAGATTGATGTTCAATGTTAAAGAGTAGTGTCAGCTTGTCACAATACCATCCAAAATTCGCAAATAGCATTCCATCCATCATAATTCCCAATCTCTTAAGTTCAAATTCTACATGCTAACTCAAATAATGGTATCACTCCTAGTCTGACTTCCCTGCTGGATTGGGAAAGTAGATTACTCCGAATAAAACATTCAACTAAACTTTGTCGTACATCCATATCTGTCACTTTCCATTCCAAATTCCACGTTGTAACAATTAAAAGAGAACAAAAACAAAAATCAAAATTAACTAATTCTTAGGTACAGTATTTATAAACATAAAGTACCTTCTTCATTTAAAGTATCAGCAGGAGGGGAAGAAGAAGAAGAAACGGAACCGTTCGAACCGGTGCCGGCGCCGTCTTCGGCGGCAACGGCGTTGATAGGGACGAGATTGTGGAGTCTGGAGGTGGTCATGGATTTGATTGACTTGAGAGTGGTCCTTGAATGTCTCGGAATTGACAAAGATCGATGGGGTTTTAGAGAGAGAAAGGAGGAGGAGGAGAGGGGTTTGGGTAACTGATGAAGAAGAGGGAGAGACGGAGGTGAAGAGAGAGAGAGGAGAGAGAAGCGGTGATAGACTTTGTGAAGGCGCATGATTTTTTTCCTTTGAGGGGGTGAGTTGTAATAATTGAGTTTAGATAATCAAAAGTGAACAGCTCCACGAATCATTTATCGTACGGTACGCGCGAGTATATTCCGCGCCTTTTGTTCGTCGCCGACGTAGACCCGTCATTCGCCGGCCGCAGCTCGAATTCGTTGGTCCTGCAAGATTGGCCCAACCCAGTCTGATTTTCTTCCATTGGGCCACACTTGACTGCCCCATACGGTACCAGTGTACCAGAGACCCTCGACCAAATTGGTAAAAAAGTGTAGGTCCTATTACAAACTAATCTCATTAATTCATTACGTATTAAAATGTATTGATCCTGTGAATCATACAAAATTTCCATCAATTAAAGTGAGGCTAATGCTCACTCTCTTAATCGGACCTGAATATGATAATTATTCTGCATCGCAAAATTTACACATGATAATTATAACGGCTGGTTCAGACTTGTAAATTTGTAAGCAGTCTAGGTGTTTATAGACGTTTAAGTCATTTTTAGGCAGGCGTTTGCTTTTTTGTCTTTGTTTTTATAGTAAAAGTGTAAGTGTGATGAAATTGACGAGTGTTTTGAGTGTTGGAGGCAATAGATAAAAACGATCAAAAGTCCCCGGGGAGATTAAAAAAAAAAGTCCTCAGGGAGATGGTAATCTCCATTTGAATTGGGCATGAACATGCACATTATAATACTCGAACAGCAGACAAGTTATATTTTATTAGTTATTACTTATTAGTAACTTGTACTTATTACTTATTAGTAACTTGTACAGACAGTAGAAGCAATCCTCAAGTAGGATGGAAATTTCACAACCCGCTAGAACAGTGTGCCATTTTTCTTCGGTCTAGTTTGTCGATTGATCTTGATTTTATCAATTGAAGAAAAAGTTTGATAAAATCTCGGATTTTTTTAGAGATTTTTGCATTAAAAAATCTGAGATTTTATCAAATTTCTTGCTCAATTGATAAAATCAACACTTGATTTTGTCAATTGGCAAACTAGGCCTTCTTCCTTTCTTTGTTGCTGCCTAGATTTTTATTTTATTTTTTTGGTAAAGAGATAGAAGTATATTAAATCAAAACAACCGGCCAACAAAACAACAACCACAACAACAAAAAAGAAAAATAAAACCACCGGCCTACAAAAAACGGGGAAAAAAAATCGAAAAAACAGCTAAGAAACGCCGTAGCCATCGTTGGAGCTGTCACCACGCCACCGCTGTCGTCGTGGTCGGAAGTCCGGATCTGGAAACCCCAGATCCGGCTCCTCCCTTGCCCAAAAATCGGTTTTTCGACCGTCCATGGATAGAGGAGAGAAGCTCGATCACCATGAGGAGTCACCGTAAACTAAGTGGGTGAAGTAATAAAAAGAGAGGAGAGAAGGAAGGAGGAGGAGGAGAAGGAGAAGGTGGAAAGGGGCGGTGGGGGAGGGGAGGTGTGGCGGCAGTGGGGTCTTCTCCCACTCAGTGCGCACTCTCTCTCTCTCTCTCTAAAACTTCCCTCTCACCTCTCTAACAATTATTTGTCCAAGGTGGATTTGAACATTCAAAAAGCTTTTAGTGGTGTTTAGCAATTATTATAGTGAACACATTTCGGGCACCCTTATGGGAATTGTTCAACATGTCAGTCTATTTGCACTAGTATTATATGTCAATGGACCAGATTAGATCTGAATTTGAAAAGTTTAAATCCGAATTCATAACCCAATCTACAATCCTTCACCAACACATAACAAAAATATGAATGAGTCCCACTTCAATTCTTTTTTTAACTTTAATTTAACAAACACTAAAAACACCTCCAAAAATATCCAGCATAGTATGTCAGTTTTATGGAACATGCTCTTGGTTTTCACGTCTTACTCTTACAAGTTTTTGGTGAATCCGAATATTTAAGTTTTTGGTGCGTTTACTTATGTAGTTGGTGAATCCGAATATTTAATTTTTTGGTGCATTTACCTATGTAGTAACAAAAACTTGTAAGAGTAAGACACGAGGATTAAGAGCGTGTTCCACAAAACCGATATACTGTGTTTTACGAGACAAAATATTATCTCACAATGCAACAACTCAAAACTTATCCAATAAGCAAAATAAGCTAATAAGTCAATTATTGGAACAAACTCCTTATTTTATTTGGTGATCATAAATTAAGGCACGATTCATATATGGAGTAATATGTTTTGCGATCGTTCACTGGCCAGCAGAATGTATACATACTGTCACGTGATGACTGAGATAGGGATATTGAATGTGCTCTTAATTATCGATATAAGGATGAATTTTGGAATTAAAACTATGAATAGGACCTTTTTTGGGTAATTATAAATAAATGGAGAATCCATATTATATGTTTCGTGATGATCAGTCACTTACCTAAACAGTAAACACCATGTATTTATTGTCCCGTGGTAATTCTCAAGTACGTAATAAATTTTCAAATGCAGCTAGCTGCAAGTAGAGTTGTTAAAAAAAACTGGTGAATCGTGAAACAGGTCTAAACTGAACCGTTTCATACTCTTCGGATTGGAACCGTAAACTAAGGGTTCATATATAGATTCAAAATTTAAAAATCGTGACTCGCAGTCCGGTTTTGAAACTGTGGATTAATCGAACCGGACTATTATTTACAAAAAATATATTTATTGCTACATATGAAAAAAATATACACATATAAAAATATAAAAATAATCGTACCTATATTAAAAATGTTTTTATCTATTTTAGTATTTTATTTTAATGTGATATGGTGTATATTCGTATAAAATTTATGGGCAAATGTTTATTTTATCGAGCTGGTTTGGAACCTTGAATTTGAACCAATATCTTTTTTTTTTGCTTGTTGGTTTTTATATTTTTTTGACAATATGAAAAATCCGTGGATAAAATTAGAACTGATTCATGATTCGCAGATTGGATTAGAACCAAATTATAAGACTTTTTGTTCAGACACAGATTGTATTTTCTAAATAACGTGACTAGCGGATTACGATATAATTCTTAAGGAATTTGGTCCAATCCGATTTGAACCATGAGCAACCCTAGCTGCAAGCATAAAAGTTTTTCTCTGTCACCCCATATGACCCCCTCAATTATCATCACTTAGAGAAAATCAAAATTTAATGCAGACTCATTAAAAAAAAAATCACACTCGAAGCCATTAACAAGCTTTTTAACTGGCTCAAATTATTAGTGCCACGGTATTCTTTTTAACGAAGTATTTTTTGGTCTCAGTGATTTAACGTAGTTACATTCTTAATTTCCACTCAAACTTTTTTCCTCAGTCAGTCTTCACTATTCACCATTTACTTTTATTCGAGTCATTGTATGCACATGGATAAACTTACCTTGTGAATCTAGTTTTTTATTTTTATTTTTATCATTGTTGGCTTCCATCGTCCAAGTTTCACGGTTACGAACTAATGAGTACAAAATAAATACATACAACACCTAACCCTGACTAACTAGACTCTAGAATCAATTCACACTAATTGTTACTACCTAATTACCAAAACTCAAACTCTTAGCATTTTAATCAGATGTAAACAACTTTATCACAAACCATACTTTTTTTTAGAGTTAAAAATGTAGAAGAGAGTGGATAACAACAGTGTTTTGCAAAAATGAAATTTGAGATTAATGTTTGGTTAAAAAAGGTTAGTTGATTTTGGTTATATAATTTATTGGCTTGATGGGATGCGATCGTAACTGCTGTCCATCTCCACTCTTGGAGCAAATCCTTCACCAAATTTAAATTTGAGTAAAAATAACCAAAAATCCCACTCCACCCCTTCACCAAATCCATCACCAAATTTGATCAACACCAAATTTGCTCAAATTTTTCACCAAATTTGATCAACACCAAATCTTTTCAAATATTCAAAGTCCAAATAAGTGGCTCAACACCAAATTTGATCGGATGAAAAGGAATTGACAAAATGAAAAAAAAAAAACGAAAAAAAAACTGTTTTTGACAAAATGGCGGGAAAGTTTTGGGGCCAAAATGAACAAAAAAACAGTTTTTGACAAAATTTTAACTAGAATTTGGTTTAAAAGGTGGTTTTCCATTGGAAGGGGTGTTATCAAATCAAGTTTTTGACCAAATTTTTACTCAAATTTGAGTAAAAATTTGGTGTAGGAGTGGAGATGCTCTTAGTAAATGTGGATTGATCTAAATTACTAACGTTAGATACTGAAGGTTTGGTCGGAGAAGTTGACTACTCCATATATAGAGGGTGGACATTGTTAAAAATGAAAAGTCACGTTGCTTTGAATAGAGAAAGGTGCAATAGACGGGAGTAATTTGTTACATGGATCAAATTCCAGGGGTTTCTTTGTAATCGTCGCCACATATACACCCGCTTTCTACGCGTTCAGAGCCAGCCCAAATCGAGCAGGTACCTCTCTCTCTCTCTCTCTCTCTCCTCGTTGTTATCTCTGTTTTCTGTATTTGTGTGCTTAATTTAGATGCTAAAACTTCATATGTCTGGGGCCTAGTTATAAACACTCTTTGAAAGACTTTTGGGATGTCCGATCCACAAACCAGGAGTTAATCAATTTAACCCAGATGCAGTAATAATACCATTTCTTTTCGGGAGCCTTCCTCTTAGCAATTTTTATTTTGGAGGAGTTGGGGTGGGGGTGCGGCAGGGCGGGGCTGAAGCAATTGCTTTCTAGGCTTCCACCCAGGGCCATTTCTCTAATCTCGTCAAGCAAATGGTAAATGGTACCGATATAGTGAAAAACTTGTAGAACAACGCGTTTGGTTTGGATCAATTTACTATTTTTTACAGAGTGTCTCTGACTATACAAAAAATAACACCGAGTAGCTCAGTAATCTCACCTTGGAATGAGGTTCCCATTTCATTCAAGCTGTCTCAATATGTTTGTAAGTAGGCTTGAGCTGATCAGAGCGCCAAGTGATTAGTCTTACTCACATAGTTTATGTGATTTTGTCACGTACAATGATTTCACAAAAGATATGTTTTTGTTTAAGTTTTGCTAGGTTGGTAAACAATACTGTCATGCTTCGACACGGTCGGATTTATTTCCCCCGGTGCTAACACCGTGAGAGTTGCCAATAGATGTCATGCTGTGTGGAAACATAGTTATTGTAGCTTAAAGGGTGCTCCATCCCCTCCATTTTGAACAAGAGACTGAACAAGAGATTCAGTAAGTTGTTATTTGACATGGCCTGTTTACGTGCGCATCCTTCCATTCCAATTTGGATCTTTCCATGGCACTCGAAACATTCAGCTCTAGCGGTGCTGTATTTATGTAATAATTATGCTTCTTGAATTGAGGAACGATCTCCTGAATAGCTAAGTTTATAAGCAAACGTGAGTGTCAAAAGTTTGTACTCGATTGTTGTCATATAACGAGATCAGTGGATTGACAAGAACTTTTTTCATACTAAAATCTCTGGCTTCTTAGTTGATTACTTATTTGCAAGTTTGAATCATTAACTGTGCAGGTTCCGACTTCCGAGCATGGCTTAGTCCATAGCTGTGTACTAAGAACGTATCTACGATATATTGAAGACTTTAAGACTTCAAATTAACCCACACCAGCCCTTTTTCTCTTTCCTGGAGCTTTCTAAAGGTTGCTAGTCAGAGCAAACTCCTTTCGCTTGCCTCAAAATTGACACTAAAAATGATCGAAGCACAAGTCTGCTTAGAGAATGGCTTTGATCGGCTTAAGTGGTGCCCCTCAAGGATGGTGTTCAGAGCAAAGATGCTTACCCACAAATAAAAGATTAGGAGTAGTTTTCTGATTAGATTTGCTCGCTGAAGGATATTGCTGTTCAGCAAGCATGTGGCATTGGAGATAATGGAACGTTTCAACTTCTTTTTAGCAAATTGTGCAGACAGTTAGATCTTGACATTTACGTATCACAACGATATCTCCACTGAAATCTGAACTTAGACAGCATATATGCTACAAAATTATGGCAACTTTTGAAAATGCAAAAACAGGAAAGAAAACGAAAACATGGGTGACCGATCAAACCAAGGGTACTCTGGTAGTAAAACATCCATTAATATTCATCCAAATTAATACATTTACCATAATTAATACTGGAAACTTGGTATAGGGCATAATCTTTTTCTTCTTCTTCCTCTTCCTGTTTTTGCATTTTCAAAAGTTGCCATAGTTTTGTAACATACATCCGAGTGAACTTCAGTTTTCTGTGGATATATTGTTGTGACCCATTAATTCGTGTAAATTAAAGCGTCTACCAGCCGTTATTAATGCTGAAAACTTTGTATATGGCATAAGCTGCGTAACTTTATAGAAGGCCATTATTAGGTGATACGTGGTATCTTGGCTTATTGGTTCGGTATGAACCTGTATTTCCAGAAACAAGTCCTAGCGCAGTAGCACTTTCTTTCTGAAGAGAAGGTGTATTTTTGTTGATTACATTGATTATCTGCTATGTATGCATAATTTATCTGCATCCATTGTGCTTTTGAATTGAGGAATTTGAGCGGATTTTTGTTTTATTGCTTCAGGTTGTACATGATCGTATGGATATTCAGAAGTGCACATCTTTTATTGATGCATGTTCTGTCAGTATGGAACCATTGAATTGTTCCACTAAGGCGCATGAAAAGGTTCTAGTTGAAAAAAAGGAGACAGTAGCTGATCCTGATGTTGTTGCAGATGTAGATATAGATATTAGAGAAATTTACTTCTTGATTTTGCATTTTCTATCGGCTGGGCCATGCCAGAGAACTTCTGGACAATTTTGGAATGAACTTCTGGAACATCAGCTCCTACCTAGGAGATATCATGCCTGGTATTCAAGGAGTGGGGCACTTAGCGGGCACGAAAATGACAATGGAGACTCCTTTCCATTAAGTTATGGTAAATTAGTTGAAAGGTACCAATGCTTCTAATATCTTGATTGCCTTGTACTCTTTTCTGTTAGTTTCCTTTTGTAGAATTTTAGTAAGGAAACTTAGTTCATATTATCTGTATGATAGTTTCCTATTAGTTTCAGTAAATGATGACATCCATAGTTCTTTGACATTTATAATTTTCCACCGGTGTTTAAACCAAATCGCTCAGGGACGGAGGGTATTGATAAGTGATGAATTGATGAAAATATGTAAGGTATTGATAAGTGATGAATTGATGAAAATATGTAAGGTATTGATAAGTGATGAATTGATGAAAATATGTAATTTCTGTGTATTAAATATGTTGATGGATGATAAACATATGAAAATGTGTATCCTTTAGGGTACTAGAAATAATTAATCTTAGAACACTTGTACCTTTACTAATTACTCCCTCCAACGGTAAAGATAGTCCACTCCGAAAAACTCGCGGTTTTCGGATAAAAAATTAAAGCACTTCCGTGCATTATTTCGTACATTTCTTGACACAAAATTAAAGAACTAATTGTAATTTTATCCAAAAATTGCATGTCATTTTATAATAGACTATCTTTGTGGGATAGAGAGAGGGAGAGTATATCGATTTTGGGTGCCTCGTCCAAGTCAGAATCTGGGCTCCTTCCCCGGCATCGCTGAACAAAAATCCTGGATACGCCCCTCGTTTTTGGGTGGCAATGTTGATGTTAATAGATAAATTATTGTTTACATATAGCTATGGTCTCTAAAGATAGTAGAGATTTCTGAACACCCTTCTAAGAATTTCTAGTGCCGCCATTGCCTACAACTGTGGTTAGCCCTTATCTTGGGGTAACCACCAAAACGACTATGATACATGGATTCGTCATTTTTGGCGGTGTAGCCGCGTCGACACAACACGACAATGGTGCGGATGTGGCATATGCGTCGGGTGCGGTTACTTGTACTCGGACAAAAGAGGGTAGGTAGGTAGGTAGGTTTCCCTGCTGTTGGCCAACTTGCAGTCTGTTCAAGACGAGGACACTGATGTCCTTTTCTCTTTCTTTTAAGCTAGGCCTAGGGTAACCAGATGGTCATGCTGGGCCAACATATTGTATTGGGCTTATTTGAAGTTGGTCTATTTACCCACTTTAAGCTATAATATTGTGTAACTTATATTCCTCTTGTTCTATGAAATGGCTAATATATTTATTTTTGATCGGCAAAAATGGCTAATATATTGGACTGGGCTAATTTATTAATGCTGGTGTCTGAAAATGGGCTGATATGTTGTGATAATTACGGAGAATTAGTGCCTTCAAAATTCTCTATGGGCTGCTATAGTATCATATGATGGTATTTTGTTGTATTGTTTTCACAATAGTGGGAGAAATTACTTTTTTCCCCCTTATCTGGAATAGTGTAGGTAATATTGTGTAAAAAATAATTTTATAATGTATCCTAGTGTCCGTATCCAAATTTGGATCCATAACCCCGTATCTTCTATTTTAAACTTTTACATATACGATCCTTAGATATACACCCACACCCGACACCCACAATCACATCGGTGTAGCATGGTGATGAGGCTAGGACACTTTCTTCTGGAGCAAGCAAGAGACCTGGTGATAGTATTTCAATTTTATCCAACTTCAGTTCATCATCTTTGTTGTTTGTTTGGTTCTCTTTTCTATGCCATATATGTTTTTCTTTCTTTTTTTCCGCTGGTCATTCCCTTTTATGCTCTTCCTGAGGTTCATTGACTTATCTTCCCCGGAATGTTTAGGTACCCACACATTGAAAAGGATCACTTGGTAAAGCTGTTGAAACGACTGATAGTGGATGCAGGTCGTACGTTTGACAGCATAGGCGGAAGGAGTACTCCAAGTGCAGTTGATGTTCCTACACTGCTTGGAACTGGTTCCTTTTCTCTTCTGGCTTGTACGTACTCCAAGCATTCTGCTTCTGTCTGTGCTATTGAACATTGAATTAAGACATCTTCTTTGACATCGCCAGAAAAGATTATCTTCTGAGAGCAATTTTAGCATTCTTAATGGCTTATTCAATATGCTCTTTGTTTATTATTGTTGTCATAATATGCAGCTGACCGGAAGGAAGTTAAGAAGGAAGTCAAGCCTCTGCCTGCATACTTGCGTTGGCCTCACATGCAGGCTGATCAGGTGCGTGGGCTGACTTTGAGAGAAATTGGAGGTGGTTTTCCGAAACACCATCGGGCTCCATCCATTCATTTTGCCTGTTACACTGTTGCCAAACCCTTAACGATGGTTCAAAAGATGCAAAACATAAAGAAACTGAGAGGTCACCGTGATGCTGTTTATTGTGGTAATATCTTATTCTTAAGCTTTTATGGTTATGTTATTTTTATTTCTAATAGTCCATTCATGGTGGTATTCAGTTGTTATTAGATGGCGGTGGTCTAATATTTCATCAATGTTCGGCACTTTTGGATCACAAAGTTTTATGTCTTCCCCCATCTACTTGCCACCCCTTGTTCTTCTGCTAATAGTGTATCCGATAACAATGAGAAACAAATAATAACTCTGTCTAACGGCTTATATTTGGTGATTACATTCACTTTGTTTGGTTGAGAGTTTTGAGAAGAATATTTTGAAAAATATTTTTGAGAGTGTTTGGATGAGTTTTTGGAAAAAAGTAATAATTAGAGAGAGATGTAATAATTGGAGAGAGATAGAGAGAGAAATGAGAATAATGATTGGAAAGGGGTATGAGTAGAGAGAGAAATGTGATTAATGATTGGAGAGATGAGAGATGGGGAAAAAATCTTTTTGAATTTTTTTTTTTGAAATGTGGAGTGTGAACAAAGTAATTGTCATTTATTTGCGTATTATGCCTTGAACAGAGTTACCAAATTTGGGATCTCTTGGGTTGAGGGATAGCTGCTTAGTTGTGGTGTAGGTTGGATGCTATGCCTGTCCTTTTGGTCCTGTTTTCTGTTAGTCTGTTCTGGCGTGTTGGATGTTTTCTGGGTTATTACCTTCAGTACCTGCATGGTTTTGTTGTTTGAGACCAAATTAACTTACCCAAAAGGAAAACTTTAGGGATGCATTTCATGTAAATGTCTATGTGTTGCAGCTATATTTGACCACTCAGGGAGGTACGTGATTACTGGGTCAGACGATCGTCTGGTCAAGATTTGGTCAATGGAAACTGCATTTTGTTTAGCTAGCTGCCGTGGACATGAAGTGAGTAAAGAGTGTATATATAGTACATAGATTGTCAACCCCAGTGTTTTTCTTTCTTTCTCAATATGTAAAATCCGTTTTGTTTCCTATTTTGCTTATCGGTTGTTCTCAATTATACCAAAAGGGTGACATTACTGACTTGGCCATAAGTTCAAACAATGTTTTGGTGGCATCTGCTTCAAATGATTACAGCATTCGAGTTGTAAGAACTCCTTCCAGCTTCCACTTAAGTGACCTGATTGTGTGTATGCCTCAGTGGCCTTATAGTTTTTCTTTGTATACTACAGTGGCTCATACCAGATGGGATGCCTACTTCAGTTTTGCGTGGACATACAGGAGCTGTTACTGCTATTGCATTTAGTCCCAGGCATAACTCTGTATACCAGCTTTTATCGTAAGTTACATTCATATCTAGAATCCTCTTGACAAATATATACCAGCTTTCATTTTGATGAAAATGAATCGACTCTTTGACAATCTCATCTTGCAGCCATGCTGTTCTTCTCGTGCTCTGGAGATTGTTATCATAGGTTTTCGTATATATAGATGCTTCGTAGTTGACCTGTGTTCTTTAATCTTCCACCACCCCCACTCCCAACCCTCCACCACCCACCACCACCACCACCACCACCACCACCACCACCACCACACACAAACACAAGCAAAATCATAACAGTTGAATTGGGCCCTTCCCAAATTTCAAGTATATATTTGTCAAATTTCATGTCAAAGAGTCAAGAAGCATCAACTTATATGTGAATATGAATTATGCCGTTCAAAAAAAAAAAAAAAAAGTGAATATGAATTATGTTGCTTGTGTTTTCAATTTGAAGATAATGAATGCAATAGGATCAATTAAACTATGAGCGCTTTTCTGTATTTCCTCTTAGTGGTAGTTTATTGTCTGGAATCTCCGAGTATGATATCCGCATGTAGTTCAGTTGTGATTGGAACAGCAGGTTTCTTACAAGACAGCCTTGGATGAGGAAATGCATAAATGGACAGAGAAAAAGAAAAGATCAGAATCAGGATCATGATCATCTGCAGTTCGGCTAGAATAAGAACAACTCGCAAGACTGATATTTTTCAGTACTTAATAAATGAATGATATCCATCATTAATAAAAGTGTACTGGAATTGGGCAGAGAACGCTCCATGCAAAGCTCCATTATAGTTCAATTAGACCTATTCAGAAGATGTATATCCTGCAGACTTAACATATAATGACAAGATGCAGCCACATTCTCTTTAGTGCTTGAACCTGCACCTCCATTCTTGGTGGTGGCAGGAAGTATTGCTGAGTGCGGCTGGCTGCTAATCACAATTTATGAAGAAGTGCATATATATGTGCATTTATTTGTTTAAATTATCAATTTTTTTGGGAAATTTTTAGCAACCTCTGTGAGAAACCAGTTTATAGAATGTGGCATGATTATCCCCAACAGACTGGCATTTATGGTTCACGTGTCTAATGCAAAATCTTTTTGGAAAACTGAACACAAACTAAAACTCCAAGAAATTCTGCTTGCTTATGCAGCTTAGTTTCTACAGGCAGCTAGATTATTTTGATCATTTTTCTGCCTTGCTTTTTTCTCTTCTGGAACTTGAAGGTCATCTGATGATGGAACTTGTCGGATTTGGGATGCTAGATGTTCCCGGCCCAGTTTACGTGTTTACCGGCCTAAACCAGCAGATGGTGTTTCTTCCTTAGGTTATTGTTGTTAATTCGTCTGATACATCAATTTACATTTGTTTGGCAGGACTTCTAACATTGGTTTTAGTGCAGGAAAGAGCCATGGTTCCTCCTCAATTAATGCTCCATCCTCAAGCGATGGTCTGCCATCCCATCAAATACTATGTTGCACTTACAATGCTAATGGAACCGTCTTTGTTACTGGTAGCTCTGACACTTTTGCAAGGGTACCTTTAAGCAGAACATCATTTGATCAGTTCTTACCATCCATATATTGTCACTCTCTGGTGGATTAATACTGGTAAAATTTTTGTAGAAAATGGACTTGGGTGATTTCTTAAGAATTATCTGCTCACAGGTTTGGAGTGCTGCTAAATTCACTACAAATGACTCAGAACAACCACACCATGAAATGGATGTCTTGGCTGGCCACGAGAATGATGTCAACTACGTGCAGTTCTGGTTAGTTGGAACTAGGAAGTTGCTGGAAGCTAAATTTCTCTTGTAAACGTTTCTGATAATCTCTTCTGCCTTCTATCTGCAGTGGCTGTTCTGTGGCTCCACGGTCTTCAACCTCTGATTCCACTGAGGATAACAAACAAAAGTTCAGAAATTCTGGGTTTGTGAACATCTTCTGTCTAATCTGTAAAAATTGTCATGGTTGGCCCCATATACTTATGGTTCTAAACTGGCCAATAAAACCTACCTTTCGCCCTGTATTTTAACTCGTTAAAAGGGAAAGTCAGGTTTTTCAATCCAAAGACCCTGTCTTTTCCTTACTGCCGGTATGCCATGTCTTCGTGTATGATTTTCCAGGTTCAATAATGACAACATAGTCACATGCTCGCGTGATGGCAGCGCAATTATTTGGGTTCCAAAGTCACGTAAATCTCATGTAAGTTCTTTTGTTAACCCCCCGAATTTATAATGTGTGTTTAGTTTGTATGCATTATTGCTGCAGAAACTTCTTACATTTAGGTTTATTTTCTTATCTGTTGAACTGATTGCTTTGGTTCAATGTCCATGGGATGGATTCAAACACAACATTACTATAGTGTCTGTTACCTTGCTGTCATAATTCTTTAATCATTCAGGGAAAAGCTGGACGTTGGACACGAGCTTATCATCTCAAAGTTCCTCCTCCCCCAATTCCTCCTCAGCCTCCTCGAGGAGGCCCACGTCAGAGACTTCTTCCTACTCCTCGGGGTGTTAATATGATTGTGTGGAGTCTGGACAACCGATTTGTGCTTGCGGCCATCATGGGTAATCACACGATGTTAAAACTTTTTCCCCCATTTGATGAGTAAAAAAGTATTTTCTTAGTATATGCACAATGGGACTTTTAGCTTGTTGAATACAATTGTTCTTTTCTATCATCATAAGTAGTGGCTTCACGCTCGTTTAATGTCTGTATTTGGCATGGTTACTGCTGATACAACTTTAGATCACTGACTTACAGAAGTTATATGAAACTTTGGAATATAAAATGTTTACTGAAACACGTTGGAGGACATCAACGTAGCCCTGACACCGATAATCGGGAATACAGGGCACGTTCAGACTACTATTCAGCTTACCGAATGTGGATGTTTATGCAGTTCCATGTTGCTCCCTTGAAAAACTGACTACTAGACATGATTAATGACTAGCTGAAAAGAATATATAGCCACTAACATTTTACAGATGACTGGTAAAATTTACCTGGTGTAATAGGAGAAAGAGAGAATTGCATTTTTCTGTATTATGCAGTTACCAATACCATAAGTTTGTCAAGGGTTTGATCCTTCCTAAAGCCCCACCAAGTGGTAAACCATTTGAGGGTGATTATTTTGACGGTTTTTCGAGCACTAACTTTTTTACTCGTTAAGTGGCAACTCCTGACTTATTTTATTTCAAGTGCTCCATTGGAACAATCTCTTCTCATTTTTTCCTTTCAAATTCTTTATCGATGCCTTTCTAATGCAGATTGCAGAATATGTGTTTGGAATGCTAGTGATGGTAGCTTAGTACACTCCTTGACTGGTCACAGCGAATCTGTAAGTGGTGTCTATCTATTTGAACCAGATTGTGGGTTTGATCAAATTCATACTTACTATAATGCTATTTTAGCTCAATTTTTAAAGTGGTTTGCTTTTCGAGGTAGACTTGTATAATTCTTTCAATCCAGTGTTACCTACATTCTTGCTTACTGTGGTACTTGTTTGAAACGTTCCTGTTCTGGTATGGGTAGCATATCAATCTCGCTTGTTTGGGCCTTAGGGCTAGGGGAGGGAATTGGTTACTGTAATGTCCCTAAAGGGTAGTCCCACCTCGGTGGGCAGTGGGCTACCAGAGGTTCAATGGATATGAAGGAAAAACGCCCACTAGCTACATGGTACATCCGAGCTTAAGTTTTTGAGCCACGTTGTTAGGAAAAAGATTTCCATGATCAGCTGGTGTGTGGGTCATTACAGATTGTAATGTCCCTAAAGGGTAGTCCCACATCGGTGGGCTACCGAAGGTTCAATAGATATAAAGGAAAAACGCCCACCAGCTATATGGTACATCCGAGCTTAAGCTTTTGAGCCGCGTGGTTAGGCAAAGGATTTCCATGGACAGCTGGTGTGGGTCGTTACAGTCCAAGAATCATTGGACAAGCATGGTATAGCATTTCTCTACGGCTATGCTGAACATACCAACAAGAAATCATTCTCCACCAAACAGTTGGAAGTAACTGTAACGACCCACACCAGCTGTCCATGGAAATCCTTTGCCTAACCACGCGGCTCAAAAGCTTAAGCTCGGATGTACCATATAGCTGGTGGGCGTTAACTGTATAAAGTTATTATACGTGTGAAGCCGCTCCTTTTTCTCGCTCTAGCCGCTCTCTCTTCTCTCTTCCCCTCCTGCTATTTTTTTTAGGGTTCAGCCGCCCGCGGGGGGGTGGGTGGGTGGGGGCGGCCTCTCCTCCTCCCCTCCCCTTTACCTCCTCTTTTCTCCTCCATCTCATCTCCTTCCCCCGATCTTGCCATTTCCATCTCATCCATCCCCATCTTTTGCCTAACGGCTTGTCGGCTTTGACAACCTCTTGCACGCCGGTCGTCTTCGTTGGTTGATATCGGTTTTTGGCCTAACGGCTAGTGGTTATGTTGTGGCTGGCGGTGGGCATCGTTGTTGATGGGCGGTGGCGAATCCTCTTTGCTCCCCCTGGTGGTGGCGATCATCCTTCCATGTTCTGCCGGTTTGTTGATTGTTATGGTTTTGTGGTGGTCGGTGGGTTTGGCCCATTTTGCGGCAGCAGTTCTGGTTCATCTTCTCTGTCGGCACCTTCAGGAGGTATCCCGGGTGTGTGGCCGTTTTGTGGTCATCGGTGATCGTTTGGTGCTCCTATTGGTGGAGGTGCGATGCCTGTGGGCTTGTCGGCGGAGCTGCTTTTGATTGGGGTTTGCTGCTCGTTGCGGTGTCGGTTGGACTGCTTGGTCCAGCGGTGTTGGGTGGTGGTGGGATACGGTATGTGGGGTGGTTCTTTCAGGTTTAGGGTTTCGGTGGTTGTGGCTTTTCTTGGGCCTGTTGGGGTTTTTTTTCCCTTCTGGTTTGGGCTCAGCCTGTTGGGCCCAAATCAGTTTCCTCCATGTGGTTAGGAGATGAGGGTTTTGGGTGGTCAGGCCGGTGTACCCAAGATCCTTTTAACTTTGTACTTTGTGTTATGAGTTAATAAATTTCTTTTTGCTGATAAAAAAAAAACTGTATGAAGTTATTTTACTGTATTTCCGTTCCATTTTGTCTGTGGAGACCTGATTCACCTGAACACCAAAAGTAATCTGTTCATGGGATTAGAAACTAATTGGTCATGAATGATTTATTCCCTCTTGTAGGTAGTTGATTTGTCCTTGCAAAAGCTTTATTCATACAACACCACTAATTTTGTGTGAGCAGATGAGTTGACAGTGAATATTTTTTAGTTGGCTACCAGTTTTGTCTATCTAACAGAAGGGTTCTTGACACAAGGAACTAGAATGATGGAAGAAAGTTAAAACGGTGAAAGTATAGGTGGTGGACTTCCAAGGGGACGAGAGGAAAACGTTATTCTCAGTCTCTTCTCATAAGACAAAGATCTGTTGATCTTTGTTGACTTAAAATCAATCAGCCCGTTACAGCCGGTTGTTTCTAAATGTATCGCATCTGATTTAAAGCATAGTAAAGCACCTTAAACGACATGCATACATTGTGCTCAAAGTATGAGTAAATTCCCTCCTACAGCTGGAATGCTGCTACAGTGCAAATTCCCAAAATTCCGCAGTTACGTATTCACAAACGTATTCAAAAACAAAAATAAAAACGATAGGGTAGAGCCAAGAGCTATAAGGCTTGATCCAAGCACCACCTGGGTCATCATATTTCTTTTCTTGCCCATTGCAAAAACTAAAAAAGATATTGGGTGCTCCTGGGCTCCACCACGTGTTACTGCAACACCCTTCTCCACCACAAATTCATGTGGGGCCGCCGTATAAGTGTATGGACCCCACATATATTTGTGGGCACCACGTGGCGGTACGCCAGTACCCCAAGATCACTGAATAAGTACTCCCACTTCGCACCTTGAATTTTGACTCTTTGTCAGAAAAATGCAGTTTTACGCACCTCAACCTGAAACTGTCAGAGGAACCGGAAAGATCACTTGGTTGACCTTGTAGCCCTCTGGTTTAGGGCTTATGGATGTGAGGTATGCACCCTTGGTGGAATTCTTTCTCAGATAGAATGGCCTGAAAGGGAAGAACAACTTTTGCTTGCGATGGTTTAAGAAAAACTTTTCCATATTTAGAAGTTCTTTTAAGGTGGATAGTGGTTTTGATTCATTTTCAGTTGAATATCTTGATAAGCCTGCACTTCTGATTTGTTCTTAAATAAGTGCATATCATTGTAGAATGTGGTGTTTTTTCATTCTTTCATATTTTTTTTTTATCAACCTTACCCTATTGTTTCAACTTTGTCTGTTGGCAGACTTATGTGTTAGATGTTCATCCTTTCAACCCCAGGATTGCCATGAGTGCTGGGTATGACGGGAAAACCATAGTATGGGATGTGAGTTTCTCATTCTTCTACGTTTGTCATCATTCCATCTGTTATTTTCTCCTGGTTGTTGAGCAGCTTGTATCTGGTGTTTCAAGATATGGGAAGGCACACCTATCAGGACATATGAAATTGGACGCTTTAAGTTGGTTGATGGAAAATTTTCCCCGTAAGTGATTTAGTTGGAAGTAATTCTTTTTTACCTTTCATTGTTTTACACTTTTACTTGAACAAGTACTCAATGTAATTTACTCTTTATCTGCAAAGAATGACATTTGTGATTATGTCTACACTTGTATTTGTCATAATACTTTTCTTCAGCTATAAATCGATAAATTCTCAGTTGTATTTTCCTCATTTTATGTCCTACAAGTGCTACTTTTACAATTCTATGACGACAACCCCCAAATCTGTTCTTGTTTTGGTTGGAACCCTTTCCCTTATCCCTAATAAATTGTTACTTTTAAAACTTTCATATGTTGGCCACACTCATTATGTGGACAATTTTCTTTTCAGTTTCATGGGAGTTTTGTCAGTATTGTATTCCTTTGTTGTGTCCTTTCCTTGCATCTAGGAAGATCTTAGTCTCTTCTTCGAAGGTACCGTTGCATACTTTTCATGGCACAACCAGAACTCTGTACATGGGATCATGATTTAGTTTGATGCTGAAATAAAGGATCAAGGAAACAATAGATTGTATTTTTGCATTGTCTGGCTTAATATTGCTACTAAATATAGACTTTATAAGCGCTAATGCTCTATGCCTCACCTTATGGGGGAATATGATTTGCCTTAAGCTATATACAAGTGTGTGTACCCGATGTACGTCAATACCTCAGGGACAGTACGTCCATTGCTCACCCTTATCTATCTTTCCAATGCTTAAGTTAAAGCTTTTTCCTTAATGAGACATAGCTTCTCTTTGTAACACAGGGACGGGACATCCATTGTTCTTTCAGATGATGCTGGACAAATTTATCTGCTAAACACTGGCCAAGGCGATTCCCAGAAAGATGCGAAATATGATCAGGTATAACAGTTTCTGATAAGTAGAGCACCTATTTTACTTTGGTTAGTTTTTAAACTCCTCTGTGTGATAGCTGTTCTTTGTTGCCTTTCCTACAGTTCTTCCTAGGCGATTATCGCCCCCTTTTTCAGGACAGTGCTGGTAATGTTGTCGATCAGGTGAGTTGACTAATATTTTACTTCACTGTGCGTGATGTGGTTTTATCTCCTACAGCATTGTCCACAGTTGTGTATGCGAAGAGATGAAATGGTTTCATTTCATGCATAATAGAAAGATGTTATAATGGAGAGTCAGCAACATTATTAGGCACATGGCTATGCCACAATGCATTAGCAGGCTCCTGATTTTAGCCAAAAATCTTGCCACATTTTGAAGAGGGGTACTATAATTTCCTAGTACGTTAGGCCTTCTGACGCAGGAGTAACTTATTTCAAAAATATAAAAATGATGCAGGAGACACAGCTTGCTCCATACAGAAGGAATATTCAAGATCCTCTCTGCGATTCAAGTACGGTGATGGCTCCATATGTATGGTGATTTTTTTTTTCTTTCAAATTCTTATTGGATTCCCCTAATCATCTCTGATTTGATGAGACATAACAGGTATGATACCATACGCTGAACCTTATCAGAGTATGTACCAGCGACGTCGTCTGGGTGCCCTTAGTATTGAGTGGAGACCATCTACCATAAAATTCGCAATTGGCACAGATATTGGTTTAGGCCATGAAATTCTTCCCCTACCTGACTTGGACAGAGTGATTGAGCCCCTACCAGAGTTTATAGAAGCCATGTACTGGGAACCAGAGAATGAAGTTATAAATGATGACACTGATTCAGAGTATAATGTTACTGATGAATATTCCAGTGAAGGTGACCAGCAAATTTTGTATTCCAGCGCTTCTAGTGATCCAGAGGGCAGCGAAGAAGACAATATGGCCGAACAATATCATAAAGATGGTCTCCGCAGATCGAAAAGGAGAAAACACAAGGCATCAGACGTAAGTGTTGTCATGATATTAGTCCATTCCTTTTTGTGTTGGCTTCCATTGAGTCTCAGTTTCTCAGGTCAAGTTGGTGACGTCATCTGGAAGGTGTGCCAAGAGGAGGAATTTGGATGAGCACGATGGCACTTCGTCAAGGACTAAAAGAGTTAAGAAACAGAAAAAGAGTGGCCGGAAAACATCTAAGAAGATTAAGGCAAAGGCATTAAGATCTCAGCGAGTTTCTTCACGAAGCGCTACAAGTATTTTCACTCAGATTTCCGAAGCTTCAGCAGACGAAGATGAAGGTAGCAGCTCAGAAGATGATTCCTCAGAAAGCGAGATAACGGAGCAAGATTCAAACATGCAGAGAAATGAAGATGATTGCAACTTGCGGAATGTGCATCTGAAAGATCCAAAAGATGAACAAGCATCTTTGTATGAATCTCGGGGTGTGTTCAAGCCTCCTGAATCACTTGAATCTGAGATGAGTATTGTAAAAAGACCAAGATTGGTGCTGAAGCTTCCATGTCGTGGTACTAAGAAGACTTCTGAAAACACTAGACACCAAATTGACAATCAGGCTAACTTAGCATCTTCATCTTCTTTACCTTCTCGAGAAGTTTCAAAAGAAGACCGTGTCAGTATGATCTTTGAGGAGCCAGGGCCGTCTTCTGCAAATGGATATGGTGCAAATGAGGTAGAGAACGACAACAGAACTGATTTTAGAGGTAGAGAACCTCAAAAGTTCGAGGGTCATTTGGAGACATCTATAGAAGACAAGGAGAGCAAAATCAGTTGGGGGGAGGTCAAAGGACAAACATCCAAGCAAATGCCGCTAGATCTCTTGCCAACAGATGCCTCCACTGGGTTTTGTGCAACTTTGGGTGGCCAACAGGGAAACGAGAATGATGTCACTGCTCATGATAAACCACAAAATGAAGTTGTTTTTTCTTCCCCTGCTTCACTGGTCCAAGATTTTGAAGGTAAGTTGCTAAATGGCAATTACAGTGATGGGGAACGGTTTGAAAGTGGGGCGTCAGAGAGGATGGATGGTTCAAGATGTAGACATCTTTCTACTGAAGATGTGCATAAATCTTCATTTTCTGATAGACGCAGACCGTATGACATGATGGTTGGGGTCACAAACCACTCCAATGACTTGAAGGAGAACTCTGCACCCAAGCCAATAAAGTTAAGGATCAAATCCAACAAGGTTTCCAGGGATCCTGAAAGGCCCTCCCAACCAAATGATTCTAATAGACAGACGGATGATGCTGGTCACAGTGGGGTAAAATTGAAATGGTCTAGAAGCAACCCAGAAGGTTCTAGTGTCACTCTAGGAGTGAGAGTTTCAAAGGCCACCAGTTGTAATGATAGTTCAGGAAGTGATCTCCCTGAAGATTATGTAACTGATGTGTTTCGAAGAACCAGATCCATGGGGTTGCATGCAACTTCTAGGGAAACAGATGCTGTGAACCACAGGTTTGAGGTGAGGCAGGGTCTAAGATCATCAGGGACTTCGAAACAGAAATCCTCAAAGAAAGCCCTTGATCAGCTCCCTTCAGAAGAATGGACGAGAAGTCCAAAAATATTGAGGGGAAATAAGGGAGGTGTTTATTGTGATGATGTCAGAATTTCTTCAGCTCCAAGGTCACGGCCCTATCCTAGAACATCTAATTGGTTAACGCTGTCACAGCAAGAGGAGGGTTGCCGTTACATCCCTCAACTCTCTGATGAAGTCGTGTACTTGGTACAGGTAAATGTTACTGACTTGTGTTGACTAACAATGGACAACCTGCATGTATCAATTGATTTTTTTAACTTTCTCAAGTTCCTCTTTTGAATGACATTGTGTGACTTTCAGGGCCATCAGGGGTATTTGGCTTCGGGTGGCTTGTCAGAAAAACGTCCATGGGCATCAATTAAGAAAAACATTAGAGCTGTGGAGTTCTGCTCAGTTGAAGGCCTAAGTTATTCCCAAGTTCCAGGTTCTGGAGACAGCTGTTGCAGAATTACGCTGAAGTTTACTGATCCTTCTTCTACTGTGTTTGGTGAAGCATTTAAATTCACTTTGCCTGAACTGACTAATTATCCAGATTTTGTGGTGGAAAGAACACGGTATGATGCCGCTATTAGGAGAAACTGGAGTGTTGGGGATAAATGCCAGGTGTGGTGGAGGGATGAGAGTGTTCAAGGTGGCAGTTGGTGGAATGGTCGGATTGTGTCTTCCAAGGACAAATCTGACGATTTCCCCTGCAGTCCATGGGAAAGGTTTGATATTCAATATGATGGTGATTCCCCGACCACAATTTATTATCAAAGCCCTTGGGAACTGTATGATCCTGAAAGTTTGTGGGAGAACCCCCATCTTGATCGTGAAACTACGGATGAACTTCTTTCTGCCTTTGCGCATTTGCAGCAGTCAGTCAGAAAAAACCAGGTAACTCTCTTTACTTCTCTAGTATCCCTTTGCATACCTTTCTTTGGCACGATTTTCATTTTATTGAATATGTTGTGAATATTGCAGGATCCTTACGGAATTCTTAGGCTAAACCAAGTTGCAGAGCAACCGGATTTCATAAACAAGTATTCCTTTTCACCCGCCTTGTTATTGTTTGCTTTCCCTTGTTTCTGGCCTTTCATTTTGAGGATACTTGTAGATTTTGAACTACTCTAGCTTTACTCATTTCAGCTATGTGCGAACTTGTGGTCGTAATCTTGGATGAGAATCTGATTACTAGGAAGCAGTACCTAGTGCTCCAATGCTTGAGGGAATCCAATGTTTGGTTTAGTTATGGAATCTTATATAGGAAACATTTTTTTGGGAAATTTACCGACGTTCAAAATTTGTTTTATTGTGGATTGGCCCTGGAATCTAAGATTAACGTAACCAAGTCAAAGGGAGGTGACCAAATTACTGAATTGAAGATGGGAATCTGGGTTGGATTGGTCATCAGGAATCACATTCCTATCCTAGTTTTTCAGATCGTAAGGTTCATTGAGATCCGAAACCATATTCTAATTCCCTCCTTCATGTAGTGCATGACTCTGCAGATCCTTTGTTCTGATATACTCATTAGTGATGTCCTGGTACAGCTTAAAATGACATTTTGGATTAGCAGGGCATTAATTCATTGTGTAGCATGTCATTTGCTGCATACGAGTTTGAGATATTTTCTCAAGTTGTAAACCAAATATATCGGGTTTATCTCTTAGGCTGAAATGAGTCATAGACTATAGACGGTCAAAGAATTCTTCCAAGATCATTGAACTGATGAGCAAGATGCGATATGCAAGAGATTCCTTATTTTGATGAACAAATTTTTTTGCAGGTTTCCTGCCCCCCTGTCACCTGATTTAATTGAGTCGAGGTTAAAAAATGACTATTACCGAAGCTTGGAAGCAGTGAAGCATGACATGAGAGTCATGTTGTCAAATGCCCAAACTTATTTTGAGAAAAATGCAGAGGTTGGAGCAAAAATGAAGCGCCTATCGGAATGGTTTACTAAGATGTTATCAAACCGGTAGTGGTATTCAGTGCAAATATGGTGTTTCTTTTGTAAGTTTTTCTTTCTAGTTTCTGATCTAGTGATCCAATTTTGCTGAAGGGAGGAAGATGTCTTGGGAAATCAATAGTTTTGTTCTACATATACCTGCGCACAACATATATTGATTTGAACTTTTGGTAGACTACCATAATTGCCCATTTTGTACACTTTGCGTTCAATTTTGTTAACATTTTTTTTTGAAAGGCAAAAAAAGATTTCATTAATCTTGAAATTGTTACAAGACTAATAGGACAAAGAAACAGCAAAACAGCTCAAGGAGCGTCTTTTGTCATTCTGATTCCCATTATCTTATCAATTTTTTTGTGCAACAGGTTCACTTGTCCATATCTTGAAATCTTCAATCCTCCACATTTTTGTAATTTCTATTTTTCTTGAATGGATTACAATAAATCTAACTGAAAAATGCTAACATATGCCCAATGGGTTTATGTTAAGGTTGAAAATGTGTGTTGAAATGTGTGAAAAATTGCATAAAAGTAGTTGTAAATTTATTGAAAAGTGTAAAAGGTGCACTAGAGTGCGTGTATTTTTTTCTTCTTTCTTTTCTTGTGTGCTTTATTGTGTGCCCAATGGGCACCTCGTGTCCCTGTCCCTGACTTCAATTTATAATCTATCAGAAAATCAAACTTGCATACTCCTAGCACTAGCAGGAACTGTAACATCATTATCATACGATGTACAAGTACCATAACAACATGTTTTGTGATCAAAATTAATGTTTCCAGTAACAAGTAGTGCACAATGTAAAGTGAAAACTACAAGTTGTTCTTTAATTTTGATGACTATTGCTACATACTTCTGCTATTGTGAATGTATAAGATGGCTTCCATAAGCAGTTCTCTTTTGAGTGGTTTAGCCAAATGGTAATCCATTCCAGCCTTCATCATCCTATTTGCTTCCTCTCCATTTGTATGAGCAGTTAATGCTATAATGGGTATGTGTAGCCCATAATATCTCTCCTCCTCTCTTATTCGTCTTGTTGCTTCAAACCCATCCATTACAGGCATCTGCTAGATTCGAAATATATACAGGCTTAATTCTCATAACACATCTGCACTTCTATGTATGAGTATGTAAAACAGATATGATGAAACTCTATGAGAATCATGAGCGTCGAATTGAATTATATTCGCCGTTTACAGTTTAGAGCTAATTTACAAGCAGACAAGCAGCATGTAACTTTACAAAACGCGCAACGTACAATATCATGCGAGCTGCAATAACAATTTCTTGTTAATCTCATTATTACTCATACCAGCCCCCCATTTATTTGTCCTTTTTGCGAGTCGTACTAATATTTAGATAAAAAAAATAAAAATAGCATATGCTCGTAAACAATTGCAATAATTCTTTTTTTTTCCAGGCCAATTAAAAGTCTAATTGAAATATTTTAAATGGTAAAGATTTAAAAAAATTATCAATGACTATCTTTTTTTGATATTGGAATGTAAACACTAAATTCCACTAGTAACTAACAGTTATGGACGGAGGAAGATTAGAGCCAGTAGTAGCAATTTTTTTGATATGAAATCACCTGTTCCGTAAAATTATAAGTATTGTCAAATAACGAGATATAAAAATCAGATGACAGAAGTGATTAACAAAAAAGATTAGTAAGAGAGATCTTTACCTCGCAGTCCATCAAAACGTAATCAAAGGGAAGAAGATTAGAGCCAGTAGCAGCAGCAGCAGCAGCAGCAGCTCCGTCTAATTTCCTTGTTTGATCACTTAGACCTTTGCAAACTAACTCCAAAGCTTGTTTACCATTTTCACATGACTCGACCATTGCACCAAGCCCTGATACATTAGCCACAGCCACTTTCCTCAACACTACATTATCCTCTGCAACCAAAATTCTCTTCCCACACAACGGCTTCACCTCACTGCACCCCTGTTCTTCTATTTCCACTCCCTTTTGCACCACCAATGATTCCTTCCCTCTACCATAGGATTTCTCACTCCCTTGACATTCAGGATTCTGTTTTCCTTTCCCGGGTGAAGCTGAAGTCCCGTGAAATGTACCCCCAAACTCCGGTAAAAGCATGATCGCATGGTACAATCGCGAACCGTGAAAAGGCTTAGAAATGATCAAATCACTAGTAGGCATTTTGTCCTTGTCAAGGCCTTTTGAATGATATTGCTGTGTGCACCCGGCTTATCGATCCAAATTACCCTGCAACTAGTATTATGAAGGTCTCTTTTGAATTCTGCCACAGCCCTACTCAGTTCTCGAAATGGACCACCACTTGTATCAATCACAAGCAGTACGAAATTTGGAGAATTTTTTTTCAAATTAGTCCTCCGGTTAAGAGGTGGTGGAATTTGATCGATCCCATCTAAGGCGCTGAGAGGGACATTTTTGGAATTGTTCGGGGATAGGGCTCTGCTTACACTCCTTGAACTGGAATCTGACCTGCTTGAGAAGGAAAGGTTCATTTTGTGTTTTACTCTCCTTAGGGCGTTAGGGAGTTGCTCCCATTCTTTGACGGATGTCACTTTTACTCCAAGGATTTCCATGAATTTTTGCAAAATTCGTTGTCGCGTTTCACTTTGAATGAAGAGCACTACATGGGATGTCTCATGCTTAGGGTTCGTGATGGCACAGGTGCTCGGTCCAGCTGAATGTTGGAGCGAGTCACTGGATATATAACCGCTATTTGACTCTATATCGTCTTCTCTGGCATTGATATTGGTCGAGTCAACTTCACATGTAGCAAGGCAGATGTTGAACCTGAAACAGGTTCCTTTCTCGCCGATTTCCTTGTCCAAAATTCCTATTTCACCTCTCATTAGGCGTACCTGGCAAGTAATTGCAGCAAACATAATATCTTAGATACCGGAATTTAACTGATGACCTACTAGTATAAGGAAATTTTTGGCCTAGAGGACATGACCCGGAAAAAAGGAATAAATCTGCAATATTGTTGGATTCATGTAGAGGTAAAGATTAAAAATGTGCACATACCAGAGACTGAACAATTCCAAGACCCAAGCCAGTGCCTTCTTGTGTATGATCAGCTGATGTCTCTCTGACTTGAACATAGTTTTCAAAAACAGAATTTTGTTTCTCTTTCTGTATTCCTTTCCCCGTATCATCCACCTCGAATATGAATTCCACACAACTGGGATTTTCTTGAATTGTGTTCATAGATTCTCGTCCATTTTCTGCTTCATCTTTCTTGAAAAACAAGCATGGAACACAGTGCAAAGGGCTGTTACGGTTAGAAGAAAATATTGGGTTATCCGAATCTGGTTTTTTTGCCCAAGCCCGAACCACCACATGTCCCTCGGATGTAAATTTAACAGCATTGTTCAGCAAGTTGCATAATATCTGCTTGATTTTGGTCCGATCTCCTTTAACCTTTAAAAATTTGGAGAGAGAGCCATCACAAGGATCTAACACCACATCTAACCCTTTTTTCATGCCAACAGGGTGATAAAAATCAACAACGTCCTCCAGTAGTTGAGCCAAGTCAAATTCTTCCTCTTCAAGTTGCATCTTTCCAGCTTCAGTTTTGCTCACATCAAGAATAGAATTCAAAATACCTGCATAAGACCATTTCAAAATGCCTGCATAAATACTTGTGCTGTTGTGGTGTTTTTGCTATTTCGCGAGGGCATGGGTGTATGGTGTACTAATTCTGAAGGTAAGATTGAAGTGATCAACATAGTATTTTTGGGACTGTTATTACTATAGTAGTGAATCATGTAATGATAGCGATCGCACATGAAAATTTGCTAGTTTGTAGCCAAAGTTTACTATTCTTACCCCACAAAATATTTTTGAATTGCCCAAACTTATTTGTAATTTATAGAAACCATAGCATTAATCTCTTCTTTTCGAGAGAGTTGATAATAGGAGTATTACGAATCTAGCTATCATGCATTTCAAAATAAATTAGGTGATTGAGACCAATTTTAAAGCAAAATTATGTTTATATACTTTATAAATAATCCCTTAATTTAGTCATTTTTTGGATAAATAAATTAAAAAAATAACTTGCATATGCATATGATTTTTGACCCTACTAACTTAAAATTGTGGATCTTCCCATGATTACAAGGTACAATAGGAGGCCGGAAAACCAATATGCACGACCGGTATGAAAACCCTAGTCTTGACTTAAAAAAGTCAATGCATCAAGATAAGCAAAGAAGAGTCCTAGTTGCAAAAACTTACCCAAGAGATCTTTTGTATTTTCCTCCATTTGCTTCAAATTTGTCTCCAAATCTGAACCAGGAGCCACTTGATCGCAACACATATCTATCAAACCTGTAAATCCGGCCAGCGAAGCTCGGATGTCGTGGCTTGCGCTCGCAAAGGCGAGGCTCTTGTTCAAGCTCTTCCTTTCAGCTTGTTGAGTTGCTTCCATTTGTTTAATGAGTGCAGCACACAAGCACATCTCTCTCCTGGCCGCACGACCGATCAACACCACAAATGCCACAAGGGAGAGAATCATACCTCCAACCATTAGTATGACAAGAATGAAGGCAACGTTGATGTTGCTGGTGACAAAACTCTCTAGTCCCTTTTGTGGTAAAGCCAATACATATACCTATACCCCAAATATAATTCAAAACCAAAAAACAACATTATACTTCCATATGTGCAAGCTATGCATCACATAAGTTCGGATAAAAATTCATAGGAAAAGTCTGTAAGCACTAAATAAGGTACTAACTAATGTACTAAATTTGCATGTGCAACACTCTAGTGAATTGAGTTTATTCATGTATCGAATCATGCATTGATGTGGTAGTGTCATGCTTGCATTTTGGTATAATCATGTGAGTACTAGATCGGAACATACCGATTGCACGCCGACGATGTCAATTGGTGAACAATAAATCATGTACTTTGTATTCCAAATGTTCAACATGGAACCTGTAAATGTGCCATACTCGTTAGGGTTGCATGTAACGTTACCCACATCACCTATTTGAGAACCATTGATGGGATCCAACAATTCGAAGGAAACCGAATCCCCGACGAGGACTAAGCGGGTGTTGGGGATATTAGTCCTCAATTGATCAGATAGTGATTTCCCGTCTTTTGTTTCCAAATACAACTTCCCATCATGATAATCCATCCCAGAGAAGAAATCCGTCAATGACTTCGCTAGAAACCCTAGAGACACAACTCCTTTTCCATCGATACCGGCTGTATTGAGGAATAGAAGATCTTGATCATTTTTCCACCCAGTTCCTGTAGAAGCACACCCATTTGTGCTATTCAAGGCTTCTTGAAACCAACTTGTATTCAATGTGGTTATAGGATGGGTAATGAAAGGTTCTCCATATAGCTTTCCAGTGTCACGATTCACCGGTTGAGTGTACCATACTGAACTTGCATTCGTAAGTTTTATGGAGGAATTAGAATACACGGCTGAAATTTGATATTCGTCGGTGTAGTAGTATGAGAATAGCAATCCATCTAACCCGATGAATGATATCTGTGACAAGTGTGGTATCGTTGATAATGCTTGAAATAGTACCGGAGCCACCTGCATCAGGAAATTAAGCATAAGCTTCTTCGAAATTCATTCACATTTTGAAAATATCGAAAGAGAGTACGAACACGAGTTTGGATTGAAGGGAACGAGAGGTTCGAGCCATCTAGCGATGAACTGAAAAATCTTGCTAAGTTTGTTGCGGACGAATTCAATGGAGATAACAGTTGGGCTGTTTTTCCAATTTGTGATAGTACTTGTTGGCTGAGATTGCGGGAAATCAAATCCACTTCTTGTTCAATTCTTTTAGCCTTAATAATCCAACATGGAATCACCAGACTCGGAATCAACAATATTATCAACGCCTGCAATGTTCACCAATTACAATTTTTTCATTAGCTCTCCTGTATAGTGGGGGAAAAATATTGCCTTGTTAAGTTGTCAGTTTTGAGATAAAAAAAAGTTTTTTTTTTTTTTTGGTAAAAATGAGATAAAAAAAAAAGTTGTATGGTGTTTTAGTCAATTTTTTTTAGACATTTCAATAAACATTTTTACTTTTTGAATTAGTTACGTCATGTACATCAAAAGGTAAAAATAAATAAAGAAATTGGCTAAAAAACCACTAAAGACGAAAAAACATGAATGAGAAGGACGAAGCGGTAAAAAAATTTGGAAACAAAATTTCTGAGAGGTGATCAAAAAGAAGAAAGCCGATTCAATATTAGTGCTATTCAAAATAATAATTAAACTTCATAAAACTTGAAGGAATTTATTTGATTAGGACCATTTTCTAGTATTTTCTTATCTATCTTTTTCTTTTTGTCTACGTCAAATTACCTAAGCCAAACGAGGAGAATACAAATTAATTAGTAGAATAGGAAATAAGGAAAACCCTCGAAAGAATCCAATCATTTGGCTTTCCTAATACCAATGCTGTCGAGAAAATCAAATATACAAAACTATAAATTAAAAGAAAAAAAATCATTCAGTCGTAGAAATTACCAGGAGGATGAAGAAAAAAACAGGCCGAACCACTATCAATGAGCCGAGCTTCATCGAACTTGATGATTATTATCAAGTTCGGAAGTATATCTTCTGCATTTTCATGAGAGGAAAGTAGTAAATAAAAGATTTGGAGAGATACAAAAATTTCCTTGGGAGAGTAAATCAAATCCTATAAGGAAACGAAATCTGGAGAGATACTGAGGTTTCAATGTGCATATCTCAAAGTAGCTCATGTAGATTACATAATAGTAAGAAGATTGTCCTCAAGAATTTCCATCCAAAAAGAACAAAAAAAAAAAAAAAAGGAAAAAAAGAAAGGAAATTGAAAAATAAATTCGAAAATGGTATCAGATAACATTAAAGTTATGTCCAATAACTATAGTACTTTTAGATTAAATCTTTTTTATTATAAAGATCTGTTTCTTATGATTGTCACATTTTAAGAATCATGTATAGGAAATAGTTATGTCAAAGGTTGATTTTAATTTCATGTCCTGTAGATTGCGAATAACTATCTTAAAAAATATACAATAATTTGGGGTTTACGGTGAATTAACTAAAGATGATTCGTGATTTGAATGAGAAGAAAAATAAAGAAAAAGAAAAACTTCTTTTGGACCAATAAGCTCTTCAAGGTTGATATCGGTCGATACAATTGTATCACCGATATCGTTATGCACATATACTGGTATCGTCAGTTAAAACCCTTTCTCAGAGCTTTTTGCGAAAGAATTTCTAGGCTTCCATAAACCATGAAAAGAAAAAGGAAAGTTGAAAGAGTAAAAAGAGAAAAACTCGAAATAGAAACAAGAAAAGATACCAAAATCACCAGAAACAATTCATTGTAGTACTGGGATGCATGATTCTTTTCCTTTGATCCTTTGATGGATGAGAAAAGATTATCCCCGGTGGCCCATTCACGGAGACATGCAAGGCTATATATACACACATGTATGCATTTGTATGGTAGATCACTTTCTTCTTCTTTCTCTGCAACAAATGACAGAAAAAACCAAGTCAATATATAACAAGAACAGCAATGGAATTTCGAATCACAGAAAAGATAATCAAGAATGGTGTATACATAACCACACTCGAAACAAGAAAAGATGCGGTCGTATATATAGTGGGGTGCATTTATATACACATAGGGAGAGAGATGCACTTATAGTGAGTGATGTGTATATAGGGAGAGAGAGAGAGAGAGAGAGAGAGAGAGAGACAATGGAAGAGATTAGGCATAGAGAGACAAGACAATGGAAGAGATTAGGCATATTTACTTAACTCTTACCTTTTTAAAGCTATCAGAACTTTTCTTACCTTTGAATAGTCAGAACTTTTCTCATGAATTTTGACAAGAATTTTGGGCAATTTTGATTTGTCTCACATGTTGGCTCCCGAAATTACCCTTAACTTGTAGCAAAAACAAGTTTGTGTAGACTATATTTCTCCTTTTCCAATGGTTAACAAATCACATGTTGTTACTATGGGTGGGTCTATTTTAGTAATTTCTAATGCGTCAAAATTTGTATTTTCATTCCTGAACTCAAGGAATATTGCATTCACGTTGTCCAAATATGGCGCCAAAGATTATCTAAATTGCGGTTGGAATTGTACTAAGAACGTTTATTTAGTTTTTCTGTTAGAAAATCTCAACGGCAGAAGAAGACGTTTTGTTCGTTGCGTTATCGTTAAAATGATATCTTATCGTTAAGAGGTCAATCCAATGCGAATCTTGAGCCATTTATTGTATTTATCTATCTTTTTCGAACCAAATATGAAAGTACCATTATTGTTCATATATAGTTATGAAAAAGTTATTGTCATTGGGTGTTATAATAAAGTGAGGGTAATTATGTAATTTAATGGGGAAACTAAAGAGGGAAAATCCAGGTGGCTCCCCATGCAATACTGAACCCCTCCAGCCTTTGCACCGTTGCACGTACACTTTGGTTAAATGATTAAATGACAACTATGCATTAATGGAATTAAACTTAACCCAGTGAATCCTTAATTAGTTGGTTAATAACCCTGATTTATTGGGAAACAGGGGGTGCTACGCAGCCCCGTGCTGTGAGAGCACATTTCGGTGCCGCGCCGGTACCGTTTTGACGATCAGAAACGTCCACCGCGTAGAGCTTGTCGAGTAGGGATGGCAATCGCGACCGAACCGATGGGTACCCGAACCGAAACCGCTATTTTTACCCGAACCATAACCGAAATATTTCCCGTGGGTATGGGTATGGTATGGGATATGGCCGAACCGAATGGGTATGGTTCGGGTATGGTTTGAGGTCATAACCGAACCGTGACCCGAAACGAACCGAAATATGAAATTACAAATACCCCTAAAATTTATAGTAATTGTGTATGTACCCCTGGCTATATATATACCCTTATTTTATATATACATATTACATAAACCCCTTAGGTATATTTTAAAATTACACTTTACCTCTCGTATATATATGTAAGATATTCACGAGGTTAGGTTTTGGTCTCACATTTACATTTTGAGACTCTCTCGAGTTGATATTTTATATATTATAGTCTTGAAGTGATATTTGTAGCCTCCTTTTTTATTTTTTTCATGTTTTTCAATTTTTTGAGATAAAAAATATCCTAAACTCAATTTATTCATGTTTTAGTACGGTTTCGGGGCGGGATGGGTACATTCGGTTACCCAAATGGGTTCCAATTTTTTTCAATTATTTTGTTATGGTTCATCCCTCCCTTAACGATATCCAATCAATTTGATTTTGGAACGAAACCGAATGGTTAGGTTTGGTTCATCCTCTCCCTTTTCCGAACCGAACCCGAATTGAACCGAAACCCTTTGGGTTTGTACCAAAAAGGTGGCCAAAACCCGAACCGATCATTCCGATCTCAAGTGTACCAAAATCAACTGATTCGGATATCGTTAAGCGCCATCGGAACACAAATATGTTGAAAAAAATGGTTTCAATGGTTTTCATCCAATGTTTCAAGACATGTGTGTTCCAATTTTTTTCAACTTATTTGTGTTCCGATGAGGCACTTAACGATATCCAATCAATTTGATTTTTGGAACATTCGTAGTACTCGACGAGCTCTACACGGTGGACGTCTCCGATCGTCAAAACGGGGCCGACGGGCGAAATACGGGACAACCCAACACCTCCCCGTTCCGATTTATTGAGGCTAATAATAACCCTGATTTGATTGCATACATTGGTCTAAAATTTACCAACAGAGGCAATGTCCGAATAACCCCCGACTACTACTCTTTCAAAAGATGGTAAGAAGACCAATATCGTGCATTGAAAAGCATTAAACAACTATTTATCTGTAGGTTAACAGTTGGCAATCATGAAAAAAGCCATTGGAGTTTCGGTGTCAACGTGTGCAACCACATATCTAAATAGATGAGAACACATTAAAACCTTTTCCCTGAGATTTAAATGTGAGTCAAAAAGACGATACTGTATATTTTGGCACATATATATTGGAAGATACAGAGCATGAACTACTGGACGGGGGATTTGAAAGAAAAGCGAATACTCTCCCCGTTCTAAAATAATAGTCCATTACGAAAATTTGTGTCATTTTTCAAATCAAAAAATGGAATACTTCTGTATATTATTTTTTCTAATTTACGAGTAATTTAATTCGTTGCGAAAAAATTCGAAAAATGATACATGGAAGTACTTCGTTTTTTTTATTTGAAAAATGACATGAGAGAGAAAGTGGGACTATTATTTAGGAACGGAAGGAGTAGTTATCATGAGAGATTATTCACTGTCTATGTGCACTGCCATGTGGTGTTCAGGACTTCAACCACCACGTACACATTATTGTGAGACTCAAGGTTAAGTATATTTTGGAAGGAAATTAAGGGGTTTAAGTATTCTAAGTATCAATTTCTTTGGCAAGAAAGATGGCAGATTCCTAAGGAGAACTCGAGGTCGAGTTCTTTGAAGAAAAGAAAGGATTTGGGACAGCGTGTGTGCTGGCCCCAACCAGGCCGTCCGTGCTCGGTGATCAACGACCCAGATCAGTGTGGTAATGGAAGGTGCAAATTTGTTTGGGTCCGAGCAGATCTGGGTCGTTGATCTCAGAGCACAGACGGCTTGCATGGGGTCAACAGGCATGCTGTCCTTTAAGGTACAACACACCCCCGCTTCCAAAAAGGAGAATGATGTAGGACAAGATACACACACCCTATCACTTATGGAAAACATTATTTTTGGTAACAATTTTTATTTTTCAATTATTATTAGATCTTATTTGTGCTGCCTGTTTTGCACGTTCTTAATTTAGTTTTGCTAAGATTTGATGTTATTTCCTTTTTTTTAATAGTCTTGGTTTCCATGTATTGCTTTGCTTGATCGCCACTCTAGGTAATTTCTTTTTTATTATTTAGTATTACTAATATAAATAAGGGTGTAAGCCTATGGCATAAAGCATTCAATTATTCAATAAACAACTATGAGTTTTATCTCTCTCTCGTGGATTCCTATTTCGTTTGAATTAGTATGGTAACTAGTCTTTTGTGAATTCTGTTGCGTCAAGTGGTATCAAAGCAAGAACTTTTCTAGCTCGATGACACCAAACAAAGCAGAAACACCCTTTGACGTTGCTCAAAAGTTTGTTGATCCAAGGAAGGTGGTGGAAAAATAGGCAGCACAAATAAGATCTCCTAATAATAATCGTAAAATAATTTTTTTTACCAAAATAATATTTCCATAAGTGATAGGGGTGTGTATTTTGTCCAACATCATATATAGATCTCACAACAATATGCAGTTATGCATGGAGGGGCTTGAGAATAATTTTTCAGCTTTCATGGAACAAATAAAAAATTCCGCCATTCAAAAAAAAAAAAAAGGAACAAAAGATAAAAGAAACAAGAAAATGTTAATATACACACCCTTATAACACTGGAACACTATTGTAGCATTTTTCCAAGATGGCAATTGGTGTAGGGATGTCAATTTTCTCAAACCAAATGAATATCCACCGGCTCCGCTTATTTGGAGGCAAATATTACCCAATTTTTTACCCAATAGGAGTGGGTTGTATGGTAGAACTAAAACCCCTGGTTGAGCATGGGACGTGTATGATTTTGTGATAGCCTCTAGGGGTGCATACGGTCCGGATTGGACCGGTTCTCTACAAATCCAGTAACCGGACCATTCCTAAAAAATTAAGAACCAAAACCTAACAAGTACACATGAAGAACATGTCCAGATCCAAACCGCAAGACCGGACCGATTTTAGTTCGGTTCCGGTTCTACCCGATTAAGGAAGACTTTATTACGACACATGAGTTCAAAAGATTACCTAAAATTTAGAGCACCAAAACAACTCATAAAATAAATAAAACATTATAGGATTTTATAAGATTCATAATTTTGTACATGTACAAATATATTTAATATATATGCATATATCTAATATTATATATTATATACAATATTATACGGTCCAGTTAGGTTCTACCGTGTTTCTTAGTTATATTATATATAATTTATACGTTCTTAGATTTTTAGTTAACCGTGTTTCTTAACCAAATTGACCGGTTTGGTCCGGACCAGGATTGGTTTTGGCGGTTCTTAGATTTTTTTAGAACCTAAACCCAAAGACTTATACCTACCCGTCCAACTTGTACATATATATATATTTTTTATGTATGAATATATGTGTGCCAAATTAAATGTAAATTATGTGTGTATATAACTATATAAGTATATAACCATAGGGAGGGTTTGGCGGACCTCCCGTTTCGGACCTCCATGATCCAAATTTTTTTTTGTGATCCACCGTCCAATGTGTTGAGAAGGTGTTTTCAACCCGGAAAACTTATACCTACCCGTTCCAACTTGTAAAAATATATATATATTTTTTATGTATGTATATATATGTGTGCATATAGTATATAAATGTAAATGTATGTGTGTATATAACTATATAAGTATATAACCATATGCACCTCCAATTTATAAGGTGACACAATTTAAATCACACAATAAGCGCATATATAGGATACACCCAAATAAGATTGTATATTGTAGACTTTCCCCTGAATGAGCCGTACTTCTTTATATTCGATTCATTTTTTTTCTTTCAAATGGTAATAAAAAACTAAAAAATTTATTTAGTTAAATAACAACGTGCACCCCTCCACACAAAATTTCACTCTCCTCTGAGAAAAGACAGAGAAGAGAAGAACCCAGAAAACTCTCTCAACGTCCTACTTGTCGTTCTTAACCCAAAAAACTCTCTAATATATATATCTTATTCTCGGATACTTTCGAAATGTTTCGGCTTCTTGTAGAATGTTCCAGACGCTTCGATATATTCCAATGGTGACTCTAATATAATCCCAGTTCGAAAATAGATGTCTAAAATCACTATTCACACTTCTAAAAAAATCATCTATATTTTGCAATTTATAATATTTTTTTATAATTTAAAAAACTTTGTTTAATAAAAATAAAGTCGAATCTATCAAATAAGATATATATATTAGAGTATAGGACGGAAGAAGTATATTATATTGTCTTTCACTTTACTCTCATATTGAAACCCTCACTTTACTAGCTACTCCCTCTGTCTCAAATTCATAGTCCCTCTTCGGGAATCTAACTTTTTAAGGGAACATAATAATTGTTGTAAAAGGTTTTTTTTTTTTTCAAATATGCCCTTGGAGCTAAAATTTCAATGCAAGTGCATTCCTTTTTAATTTTTTTTTTATAACCAGTACAGTCCCTTTTTTTTAAAATTGGAATAGTACTGCTCCTTGATGTGTACAGTAACCTTAAAATAATTGGAATAGTACAACAACCTTAAAAGAAGGCCGGGTTTTAAAGTTCTCAACATACCGTACCAAATTTCCTTGATGTGTACAGTACTAGTTTATTTAAACAAATGGGCAAAAAGGAAATTTAACTAAAGGCTGAGTGTCCCAAAATGGAATAATGAACTATGAAAATGAGACCGAGGTGGTATATTGTGCACACAATGTGATGTCCTTGCCAGATCTCTATCATTTGAAATTCATTGGCGCATTTGTGTTTTGTTTGGTCATCCTAGTTAATTTATTGTTTTTGATTATCCCTTTTGAAACTGCTAGGATAACATGTAGTATCTTTTGCAGAATCTGGTAGATGTTTGGTCTGAATGTCTCCAAACTATTTATAGTGAAGTTCATTATTGTTAAAGTGTAGTTAAGCAAGCATGCCTCAATATATGTCTTATTTGTTGTGAAAAAGAAGAAAGAATCAAGGTTCTGACAACTAGGTTTGTAGATTCTGCCAATTCGTCTCAAGAATTTGGAAAAAGTGTGTCCAAGCAGAGGATAGAATGGCTCGAAGGACATGTTCGGTTTGAATTGAGAAGAGTACATGATGCACTGGGATACCATTCTACTTAATTGTAAGTTAAGGTTTTTGGAGATCCCCTCATTACTCACTACTCACTACTACCTGTTCCTATCCCAGTAGTTGAATTGTTTCTTTCAGATATCGTTCAATTGCACATATCCTATCCTGCCTCACTAGACTCCCATTGGACCATATATAACAAGAGAAACCCCAACACCAAATAATTGCATCTAATGTCAACCACCCTGAATAGGATTTATTAACAGAAAAAGAAGAAGATTTCCATCATATTCTCTCTCTCTCTCTCTCTCTCTCTCTCTCTCTCTCTCTCTCTCTCTCTCTCAACAAAGCTTTGTTTCATAAGGTCCCACATTTTGGTGATAACTACTTGCAATGAAATTCAAACCAACTAACTGAAAGGTTGGTGCCCATTACCAACCTTCGTACTAGTCTGTCTTGCTGTTGAGCTAACTTGTATTTTAATTGGCTTTTTTTTTTCTTTTCTTATTTGATAACCGAACGCCTGGGTCAGCTTGCATGCACGTCAACTAATTCCAGCGGCCTGGAATTATCAACCGGTCATACCCTTCAGTGACCTAAAGTTTGAAATGTTTTCTACAAGCACTTATTGCTTTCTCATGTCCACTTTAACTAATTGATGCAGCTATATATGTCTCTCACTTTGCACCATCTGAAATATGATGCGTGTGAATTTAGTTAGAGACGCAGCAAATGAAGGCATATTCAATAATCAATTACATGAGCACTTATATGCATATATTGCTCTAAAGTAGAATAGATGTGGAAGCTCTGATCAAAAAATTAAACAAAGAATATAAGTGGAAGCAGAGGAAAATCTCTCAGGAGTGTACTTGAATTCTGTGATGTCCATCTTCTTCATATACCTACCAAACACATAAAAAGAATGACTCAGTTTTAACTGAGAAGTGCTGCAATCCAAAATGTTGGACTGGATAAGACGGTGTAGATGAGGATTGTCTCCTTCAGTCCAAAAATTCATTGTCAAATTTTAAACATATAATTCAGTAATCATTCAAGAAACTAACCTGATACGGACGCTTGATACTGTTTTGGATGGCTGAGATTATCCGAATGAACACAAACATAGGGAGAACAATTCCGCTGGCCCGTATAATAAGCAACTGCAGAAAATTCAAACCACATAAAGGATACTTTCTAATTAGATGATTTATTACTTCATTAATTACTTAGTGGTTGAGGCCACAAGGCAAATTAGAGTACCATCAGTTGTGCAGGAAGATAATTTTACTTACAGTCATAAGTGTAAACGGATAATGCTCTGTTCCTCTTGTGACCAATGCAAGTAGGTCTCGCGCCAACAGGAGAACCATAAACTGTCAATTTACACGAAAAACTTCAACGCATAAGAAATTTTTCGTTGTAAAAGAGAGTATTTTTTGATAACCGAATAAAATTAGTACTATTAATTGAGTTTCCAAATGCGGAAATTTGTATTTCTAAGTGGTGTCTATAGCTTTAAAATTAATAATCATGTGTATCCACCTAAAGGAAGAAACTATGGGGTGAAAGAAAAACGCGGATGAATAAAATTGGATCCCAAATCAAGCTATGACATTTTTTGAAAAGATTGGTTAACGGTTGCTTTCTCCTATCACTTTTGCAGCTGAAGAGGGACTGAATTGGCGAACTACCGATAATCCTACCCGACTGATTAGGTATATGGTAAATAAATGCTAATGGGGTTAGCATTGTGGAAAGGGGAAGTCTTTATGCTAATGATTGTAAGTTGGGTTGTAAAAACAGGAGTGTGAGTACTTTTCCTTGTAGAAAAGGGGTTCCATGACAAACCAGAGAGCCGTGTGAACCTTCTGTGCAATAGCCAGTAGGTCCATATGGTTTTCTTTAGCCTGTTTTTTTTTCCGCGTGGAGTTGGGTCTTAATAGTCAAACTACACAATAATTGAGTATTCTTAATGATATAAGCCTAAAACACTAGGAGATGAGAGAGAGAGAGAGAGAGTTCTTACTATGAGAGCCATTGTTCTGCAGCAAGTGAAACGACGACTAGCCTGAAATGAGCATTCAGGGTAGTCGGTCTCGAGCATGGCTTCTGCGGCTGACGCGGATGATTCTGGATTTGGGATCTCCATATCTGTTCTTGGAACTTCCAAACTTCCTCTGTTATCAATGAGTTGTACCCCTTTTTAGTTTTTAATACATTTTTCTGGTATTTACCCACAAATAGTTTATAAAAATAACACGCACACTTGGAATCAACCACATGATCCATTTTCAACACACTTTTTTTTTTAATTATTATTTGTTGCAAGACTCAGAGCAAAGACATTTTATTAATTAATAACTTGATGAGTAGCTAGCTAGCTGTCAATCCAACAAAAGGGAAGGGGAAATATGCAATAATTGCCCAAATTAGGCACATGAAGGACTTGAGCATGCACACACTACTCACTTTCCTTTGCAAAAAACCTGAATGCATTAAGAAAGAATCTTTCTTTTTTTTTAATTTGCTTTTTCAATTATTGTATTACACAGTCGGAGCTGGTTTTTCCACAATTACTCTACGAGGAGAGCTGGCAGGGGTGAACCCCTTATACACGATAGCCTTTTCAAGAGTGTTACTACTTTATGCTACTCCAAACATAGGATAGGATGGATGAGGCAGGCAGGCAGCCAGCCAGCCATATAATTTACGCGTAATGGATTCTAGTTATTAAACAAAAGTGTTTTATTATTTGAAGAAAATATATATATATATATACCTGATAGTCACAACGGCATCAACCAGCTGTGACGCTTTGACAGGAGGAGCTCTGTACCCAGGTTCAAATTTCTGCAACCAATACAAATATGTCCTTTTCATTACTAACGACTAAAATTATCAACACACCCCTTTGAACTTAATAGTAATATTCAAATTTCCACACACACACACAACCCCAGAGAGAGAGAGAGAGAGAGAGAGAGAACAATAAGAAAAAACAAAAAGATTTGCATAGCTTATAGACAAGAGTGGATAAGAGTTTAATTAATTAATTACATGAATTATGAATACAAAATAAACTATACAAAAATATGTAGGAGTATTATGCACATATTCTGTTTCTGGTGATAGAAAAAAGGAAGCTTGGGGCGAATATGGTGTCTCCAAGAAAACCAAACCACAACAGCAGGTTTCTTCAAATTTGGAGTTTTTCAAACACCATACTAATTAGTACTGATGAACTTGAAAACACGTTAACAAAAATACTACTAAAAGACATTCATATGAAAATAGTATAATATAACAGTAGTACTGGAAATTGAGGTTGAGAAAAAAAAAATTCCTAAATTTGGAAACACCAAACACCAATTAAGTAGAAGACTAAACGAAATCTAAACCCATTTGAATAATATACAGAGTTTGAAAAAAAAAAAAATCAAACACAAGATCGAGGAAATCTAAACCCATTTGAACCGCAGCCCCAAAAATGGAGGTTCCCTAGGGAGTTTGTATATATACTACTGTAGATAGAAAAGAAGAAGAAGAGAGAAGCCATAGCCATGATCGATCATATTCCTCAACTCAACAGAATCAAAGATTCAAACCTGGAGACAAATTTCACAAACGGTGTTGCCCTTTTCATTACACCACCTTTGTATGCAGTCTCTGTGCGCAAACTAAACCCAGAAAACCAAAAAAACAACCTATAATCAGAATTCTCCAATCAACAAAAATAAGAAAATGAAAAGCCAAATAAAATTTTTGCCCTGTTTTTTTCCCCCGATATAGGCTGCCAAAAAAGTATACCTTGACAGTTCCAGAACAAGCACAAGGAGCTTCCAAGCTCTTACAGCTCTCGAATTCTCCTTCGTGACAGATTCTACAGAAAGATATTGCTATTGCAGAAGCTGATTTTAAATCCTCCACCATCAAAACAACATCTCCCATGCTTTCTTCTTTTTCAAAATTCTGTTTTCTCTCTCTCTCTCTCTCTCCTGTTTTTTCTCTCTCTATCTATTTCTGGCTTCGTCTGGTGCCTTGGACTTTAAATAAAAGGAAGGAGTTGAAATTCCGTTACTGCCCTTGAATTATTTATATATTTATTAAAAAGGATAATGAGTACGGATGCATTTATATATATCTCCCACTTGGAATAAATCAACACGCGGTATAGGAAGCTGGAACCCTTTCAATGTGTTGACCCCGTAGCATTCTTACACGTGTACATCATATACAGTACATCGACACTTTCAAATTTGAGACAAATGGTCGCAGGCAAGATAAAAAAAACAAACAACGTTACGGTGGCAAGCTTGCAGCATTCCTTTATAAGTATTTTTTTCCCGAAGGGTCACGACTCAGAGTGTTCGGCCAGTTTACACGCCTTTCGAATAATTTCTATATCGGTTTAGACAAACATAGATCATTCATGTCGGGACTAGGGGATTCGTAAGAAACTATTTTTTTGCATCTTGGCCAAATATCGAACCAAATCAATTATGTAGATAGTAAACTCACCAATCAACCGAACTATATCAATTGGGGCTTTGTAGCATTCCTTTGAAAAAGGATGCTAAAAAAAACAGTGAACTGTGAATCAGTTCATGACGGAACCGATCCGTAATTTTTGGGTATAATATGGATACAAAAATTAAAAAACCGTAAGATACATTTCGGTCTACGAATTTTCATTATGAAACTGTAAATTAACTGAACCGGACCGTGAGATATTTATAAAAATATACTCCAATACATAAAAATATAAAAACATATATATGTATGTAAAATTTAATAAATAATAATAATCTTACCTGTTATCATAAGTTATTTTTAACTATATTATCTTCATGTGATATAGTGTATCCATATAAAACCTAAGGGGTTAAAGTATAATTCTATTCCTACCAGAAGAAAAACGTATATTCAATTTGTACACCCCTTTCATTCTATTTCTAGTTTTATACTAAAACCTATCATAACCATAGCAAATTTGAATGTCTTTAATGTAATGTTTGGCTAATGCTTGGATAATACTTTGAATTTTGATGTTAGAAACTGGAAGTTAAATATTTTTTTTTTTTTTTTGTTTAGTGTTTACTGTAATTATGAATTTGGTTTATGGTTGATTTTTGAAATGTAAATGTAATCTGTGGATAAACCTAGAATTGAACAGTAACCACGGCTCAGATTGAAATATAACCGTAGAACTTTTGGTCCGGACTTACATTATTCTTGGAACCGTGACTAGCTAGTGATTCGGTCAAATCAGGTTCTGGAAGAAGATCACGTATACAACTTGGTTTCATTTCACTGCGTTCATGTTTTTCCTTTCTTTTTTCTTTTTTATAAAGAAAATTTAATGGTATTTGTCTGATATTCTTCATTTTACTAGTATTGTTTAAAAGTTATTTTCCCTTATTGGGTAAGATTTTGACTTAGAAGCCCAAGCTAAAAGTAAAGAAATTTGACATATAAACAAGTCCCACTAACAGCACTACGTCCTATTTTATTACTACTAGTATATTTTTTTCCGTAAAAATGTAAATAATTTGTTTCTTTTATCACTGACACAAAATTAGAAAAAAGGAAATAAGCGTTGTAACGAAACTAGGCCAATTGATGTGCTTTGAGCTTATTAGAGTTTTTTTTATTTGTTTCATGCAATTAAAATAAGAAGCAACGTAAACCAAACAAGTCCTCTCCCCACAAGCGAATAAAAAATGGTACTAACGGTCCTTAACAGGGACTTAGGGGGGGTGCTGTGCATGGGATGCACAGCACCGTGCTGTGCAGCCCCACGGCGGGCCACGCCGGCATTTTTTTGATGATCGGAGTCATTCACTACGTAGACCTCGTCGAATACTACAAGTGTAGAAAAAATCAATTCGATCGGATATCTTTAAGTATGTCATCGGAACACAAATACTTTGAAAACAAATGGAACACAAATGGACACAAACACTAGATCAAAACCACTTTTTCATGTTATTTGTGTGCCGATAAAGCACTTAAAGATATCCGATCGAGTTGATCTTTGGCAGACTTGTAGTATTCGACGAGGTCTACGCGGTGAACGTCTCCGATCGTCAAAAAAATACCGGCGCGGCGGCGCCGTGGGGCTGCACAGCACGGTGCTGTGCATTGGGATGCACAGCACCCCCCAGGTTCCCCTTAACAGTATAGAGTACCAGAAATTTGAAATGGTGGGCCCCTTCTCCTAGTACTTGCAGACAAATGAGTAGGCGATTCTCGATAGCCAATTTGATGGGACCATTTTTATAATAGATGATTTTTTATTTTTTTACCCTCTCCCTCTCCTCTCCTTTTCATTTTTTTTCCCCCCCAAAATTTTTACATTAAACCATTTTTTGAGTAAAGATTATCGTTGTACGGTAATTTGATATACTCCAATTGCTGACATTTGTGCTTATCCCCTCGTCGACCTTATCAAGTCTCTCCATCTCTCTTTCACTGTCCAATAAATGCAATCTCTTTCTAGAATACAAGTTGAAATTGGACTTTTCCTCCAAAACAAGGCGTGCAAAAGTGACACAAATGGCTGCAGCCCACGGCCACGGACCCAAACGGGTTTCATAATTTCCGAGCCGACTCTCAATTTTGTGACACTTAAAACAAACTTTTTTAAATGATCCCATAATATACTTTGCATACTAAAAAATACACGATGAAAAAAAGTTATGGGAGTCGTTATAGTCATTTGAGAGTATAAAAGTACACAAAATCGATAACCACTATTCCCTCCATCCATTTTTAGATGTCCACCATAAAAATATATGCATTTTCAAACCCTAAAAAGTGGAGTATATTTTCTCTATACAATTAGTATTTTAATTTTGTGCAAAAAAAAAAATACTAAAATAATCTATGGAAATATGTATTTTTTTTACGTCCAATAAAATACACGCTTCTCAAATAGGACATTTAAAAAGGAACGGAGGAAGTACACTATATCAAAAACTGTCGTTTAAGGTTTACCCTTCTCGCGTTTTTGGCTGTAAATGTCCTAATTAAACTTGCATAATCAAGTTTCTCCAATTAGAAGAGTAGCTGTAACGAGAACCCCCCCCCCCCCCAAAAAAAAATAAAAAATGACAAGAATCTTTTATTTTTAGTTGTTTAAATATAAATTGAACCCTCTAGTTGTTTACTCTCGTTTATTTTTTATACATGGAAAAAAATGTTTAAACCAAATTCTGTGACAAAAAAATTAAAAAGAATGTTTTATTTTTAGAAGAAAAAAGGGATGTTGCCTAATTCAGATCCAATTAAAATAAATAGACTTGATGATTCATCCATTATGGTGCATTATCCTCAACCCCTCAACCAGGAAGAACAAATCAAATACTATCAAATTTTGAGGAAGTATGTTGGAGTATACAATAAAAACTTGTACTTGAATCAATGAATGAGGGATATACTGTATTTTTTTTATTTGAATGATGGATATATGATTAGTCATTTTTTTCTTTGAAGTATTTCAGAATTCCTTTTTTCTATTTTCAAAATTGATTACAAAGCTTCTCGTACGTGCGTTTTACCATTGGATGAATCCACTAAATAATGCATCTAGACCGGCCCATGATATGCGTCTAAACTGGGATGTTCTGGGCTGGGCTTCAGTTCATGTGCGGTAAGGCTAGAATGCCGTCAAATTCCACGGCCCAACCCAAGCAAATCAACAACGAAAAGAGATATTTACGGGCCGGTACAGCCCAATGGAAAAAATTACATCCAGGTACAACAGTCACTTTCAAATGCACCACCAACTAAACACGTGCCCAGCCGTTATGTTCCATCTTTCTCTCTCGCTCTCCCAACCCCACATCGACATTTCCAAGTGCCTAAATCATAGGGTACCCTATGAAAGTATTTAAACCTAAAACCTAGGGTATCCTATGAAAGTGCCTAAAACCTTAGGGTACTCTATGAAAGTGTCTAAACCACTAAAACTCTATAATAGGAAAGTGAACCCTAAACCTAAACCCAGGGTGTCATGGTAGAGATTCTATAAAAGTATCCAAAATCAAGTCAGAGTATGTATGAAAGTGTCTAAATCACTAAAACCCTAGAATTGAAAAGTGCACCCAAAAAAAAAAAAAAAAAAAAAGTAACTTATCTTTTTCCTAGACCTAGAGGAGGTAAAATGCAACAAAAATTACTAGTAGAGATGCATGTAGGGAGATGTAAAACAAACCGAATCGAATGGAGTTATTGGATGTTTAGGTTCGTTCTTTTAATTTTTCATGAAGTCGAGCCGAGCTTTTTTTTCAATGAAAATATGAAATTGAAGCCGAGTTTTTAGCCAATGAAAAATTGACGAGATTCAAAGATTTGAGTCAAACTCGAGTTTGTTGATGAGATATTTGTATTCTCATACAAGTCTAGAACATCAATTAAAATTTTATTTTGTACATAAATAAGTAGTACATACATATATAATCATATTAAAATTTGGGTTTATAGTACATTTAAAAATTTATACATTGATAAGTTATAAATTTCATGATGTACGTGTCTTTAAACATATTCAAGCTTAGATGTAATATTCTCATGAGATATACACATATACTCTGAGTTCACGGCTGTCTAATAGAATCATTGTTAGGTTAAATTGCTCATTTATTAAACGAAAGCCTAAAATTGAGGTTCGAGTTCGCTCACTTTCAGACTCTAATCGAACTCGAACGACATTTACTGTTCGGAATTGCTCCCGAATAATTCGATATGTACACATTTAGCTGTGTTCATGGAATTGCTCCAAGTAAATACCACTTCTAAATTAATAACCTAACAAATATTTTAAGAGAGCCCCAATCAATGTTTTTTTATGACCTAATAAAAAAGAATGAAACTTCATTAGCTTTAAAAAAAAAAAAAAAAAAAAAGAAGAAGAAAGAAAGAAAGAATGGAATTGCAATTTTCTTTCTATGATTGTTTTTTATATAGTACTAAACAAAGCTACAAAATGAAGGAATTCTTCGTCGGGAAACGTCTTAGTTTCAATTACCCAAAAAAACGTCTTAGTTTCTTCAAAATTAGCACTCATTGTGGATAGGATTCATAGGACAACACTTGCACCTTACATTTCATAGCACACCATAAGATCGGCTCATATGCTGATTTGTGTGCCTTATGTTTCTCAACCTCCTTTTCAGCCTTGTTGTCTTTAGTTCTACGCCGAGTTGTAATCTCCGTTACATTTTTTCCAAACAATTTTTGGTTGGATTAATTTTGTAGAAAAACATTTGTTTGAAAATAGTTTTTGAAAAAAATAAAGCATTGAAAACAATTTTTATAAAAAATAAAATTTAAAACTAACGGAAAAATTAACGAAAGTTAAGAGAGGGAGAATCTAGGGAATAGTTCAAAAAGCAATCCCAGAAATCACCGAGAAAGTTCAGTATATTTGTCAGAAATCTCAAGAGAGACCAGTGAAATTTACCCAACTTTATAATATTGAACTCGATGCCAGAAATTATCGACTCCGCCACGGTCCGTACTCCTATGAACCAGGTCCAAGTTATTTGGTTTCTACCTGCGTGTTACGTTATCATGTATGACTCCCCGACTTTGATACATACGTGGAGTAATTTGGACGTAGAGTGCCATTCTGCCAATCGCTTTGCCTTGTAGGCCCAGGTTTGTCCGCGTCAAAGACCAGTAAATTAGGCGCCTCTTGGACGCACCAAACAAAGAAAATTATTACTCACTCAGTCTCCTAATGTTTATTCCCCTAAAATGAGGATTAAAAAATAATGCATTTTTCCACGACAAAATTCATTCTGTAAATTAAAAAGACACGTCGATATCAGTTAATTGGTGTAAATTTTTTGGATTGTTTTTAAAAAAAAATACGTATTTATTTTTTAAAATTCTCATTTTATGCGATGGACAAACAATTTAAAATGGAGCAAATTGCAGTTATCCACTTTCTTCTTTTTTTTTTTTTTTTTTTTGAGTCAAATCCTAATAATCACTCAGTCCGCGGCACTAAACACACGCTTCCACGTCAAACACTCGCCAGTCGGCCAGTCCCTCTCCGTCCCAAAAAATACCCAATATATATACACAGCATCACGCAAATTCTCAAAACATCCACAGCCGAAAACTAATCTGCATACTCAGAAAACCAAAAAATCCTTAATCGTGCACCAAACAAAGCAATTCAAAAAGAATACCTACCTCATGGGAAATTGCAAATCCTGTTGCTACGTGAAGAAGCCCCAAACGGCGACGCTCATCGACGCTCGTGGTAACCTCCTTAAAATCAAGGTCCCAATCACCGCCGCTGAAATCATGCTCGACGAACCAGGCCACGTGGTATCTCCTGCGCTACTGATTCGAAACACTCGCCGGATTCCGGTCATGAAAGCCGACGAGGAGCTCTCCGCGGGGGAGGTTTACTTGATTGTTCCGGCGAGTAGGGCCCGCTCTCAGGTTTCCGAATCGGAGATGGCGCTGATTGACTCCGCTTGCGAGAAGAGGCGCCGCCGCCCAAATCGACGCAATTCTAAAGTCTTGCCGGCGATGACTGAGAGTTCCGGTGACGAAGTTGACGGTACAGTTGTGATTTTGAAAGGGAACATTACCGGCTTGTCCGGTCACCAGTTGACGAGCCGTCGGACGTGGAAGCCTGCACTTGATCCAATTACGGAGGGAATCTGAGAACGCGTGGGGTTTCACGATTTTGCCACGTACGGTGGAATTAAATATACCGTGATGTGGCAAGATCCCAACTCTTGAATTAGTTTAGTGGTCGTTAAAAAAGAAGTGTACATTTTAGTTTTTCTTTTCTTTTCTCTCATTAAAGGGAGCTAGAGGGCTAGGAAGCAAAAAAAATCATTGATTTGTAGCAGTTAGTTATTGATTTTTTTTTGAACTGCGCAGTTAGTTATTGATTGATAAAACAAGGCTATTCACCCTTTATACGTTGTATAACTTGTGACTGCGTAAACTAGACTTGTGCCCATTTGCTTTACATACATGTGGAAACGTCAGTGGAACCCTAGAACTGCCGTCTGAAATCTGTGAGAGGAACGAAGAGGGAAAATGCAGTAAGAGAGAAATCTGAAATTTTTGGAGGAAGCAATTGAAGGCTCTGTTTGGTTCTTAGGAAAAGGGAGAGATCCTTTGTTTGGTTCTACAAAAAGAGAAAAGAAAATATTCAAATTTCTATTCAACTTTCCTCTCATTTTCTCCTCAATTTTTCCTCTAATTTACTTATTAATTATTTTCTCTTTTTTCCCCTAACTTCCAAACACACCCGAATTTTTTTTGGGGTCTGAGATTTTTAGCCGCCGAAAGATGTAACGCGGAAATGATGGAACTCTATAGATGTTCAATCAAAACGTTATTGAAGAGTTCCGTCTACTCTCCGTCTCTGAATGCTATTATTGACCCCTCTATTATAACATTTTAAAAAGAATGTTTATGAAATTATGTTATAAAAGCCCTCATTTGTTGTAGTGGCATCCCTCCTACGCACCAACATCCTTCCCCTCGATCTCTCCCTTCTATTATCTTCTCTCCCAGACACTATCTTCCTTTTCCCAACTCCAGAGGTCTTTCGACTCGAGCGCACTGTTGGATGTGGTCGATTTTGACCTAATGGCTTGTTAGCTTCGGTTGCTGAAACCACCGTTCTCATTGCTGGATGATTTCAGTTTGATGGCCTTACGGCCGGTGGCGATGCAGTGCTAAGGGTGTGGCCGTGTGGGGTTTCGAGATCTTCGTGTGGCGGCCTACGATTGTTTTTGGGCAACGATACTCTCTTCTTCAGTTTGTTTTCCAGCACTGTGTTGGTGTAGCGTTGGGCTTCGACTTGCTTGGAACGGTTGGTGCTCCCGTTGAGCGAGGTGCTGCGGCTTTTGAGCCTAACTTTATTTTTATTTTATTTTTTTGCTTACGGTATCTGATCGATAAATAGATAGATGTTGGGCCTTCAGTTTAATATATCCGAGCATCCGCAACTTCTTCATTGTAATGGATTGCTTCTTAGATGGAATTATTCGTGTTGTATTTTGTAACATAACAAATGCAGTGGCGGCTCCAAAAATTATTACTCCGTGTTAGGGTGTACATTAAAAAGTAGAAAAAATAGGATAATTTTAAGAGAACACTAATAAAATTAATTGGTATTCAAATGCACAAAATATTATGATTACGCTTGTCAATATTGTTAATAGTAATTGCCTTGTTCGTACTTTTTTTTTTTTTTTTCGCGGTGTTTGATTATGTTGTGGACAATGGGCTGCGTATGGGTTCGCAAATTTGGGAAAAATGATGCGCAAATACAATGAGATAGGTGTACGTTCAAACTTGGTAGACTGTGTGTTGTTGCAATGGGGTGAGCCTAAAATTTGTTATTATTACCCAGGTAATTTTTCCGGCTTATTTACCTTTTTAGTCCCTAAAGTATTCGCGAAATGTCAATTTGGTCCCCAATATTCAAATCGTGTCTATCGAGTCCCCGATGTTCACAATGTGTGTTTAAATGGTCCCTGCGTCTAACTCTGTCCGTCTTCTCCGTCAAATGCAGGGGTAATTTCGAAATTTCACCCTCACAAATCTTATCTTCAACCTCTAAACCCTTAGCTTCAACCCCCACACCCTTCTCTCTCTCTCTCTCTCTCTCTCTACAATCACAACAAAACACAAATGTGACCGCTGAAAAAAAGAAAAGAAAAAGAGAGAGACAACAACAAACTTGTAAGTAAGAACACTACTACTGAAAACCCAGCAGATCATTTCCAGTCCAAATTCAATCAAAAATCATTTCCAGTCTCCAGATTCAAGCAATGGAATCCATTTGGAGGCTTAGGTAATTTACATTTCCATTTCCATTTCCATTATAACCAGCAATGGAATCCAAACAGAGCGTAGAATTTAGTAAAAATCTTGTAATTTCAGGGGATAAAATTATCTTACATCGAATCCAACGGAGCTCTTCTTCTCTCCTCCGTTCAAACCGAGATACTGCAACGCCCTGCTCCCCCTCTCTACAGCCGTAACTGAAGCACCACAATCCCAATCGGTTTCACCCCCTAATCAAAAAATCCCTAATTACTTTCAAGTATTATTCGATAAAATCCATGTACCTCGGTAAGAAGAAATTCTCAGCAACCGCTCAATCACCTTCCGATCTACGTGGCTGTCATCGACGGCGAGAATATGTAGTTTCGGCGACGACGGTTGATCGTAATCACCAACTTTCTGTGGCGACCTCTGTTGTATACTCTCTCCTCCCCTTCTCACCATGACCGTTCACTATCTCTCTCTCTCTCTCTCTCTCTCTCTCTCTTTTAAGTTATATAGAGAGAGAAGCATAGAATAGTACATACATATGTACGCATTTATAATAAATGTGCATAGATTTCTTCAAGTACAGAGGAAATCCAAAAGAACAAACTGGTGAGGTTTTTTTATATTTTTTTATCAACATGGTGAGGGTTAAAGATATGATTTGTGGGGGTGAAATTTCAAAATTACCCCTGCATTTGATGGAGAAGACAGACGGAGTTACACACAGGGACCATTTAAACACACATTGTGAACATTGGGGACTCGATAGACACGATTTGAATATTGGGGACCAAATTGACATTTCGCGAATACTTTGGGGACTAAAAAGGTAAATAAGCCTAATTTTTCCCAAGTTCAACTGCACACCTTTTGTTGGCTGTAGAGCCGCCTGTGAACAAATGCGTACAAATTTGAGCACCATAGCATGCAAGATTCAGTTACCAAGTATTTCATCAAGAAATAAATAGAAGAGTTAATATATAAAATCTAACAGCAACTTAGTTTTGTTTAAAGCAGTTAAGCAGGGTTTAGTACGTTTAAAAAATTAGCTCCTTCAATTAATAGGATTCTCCATAAAGTTATCACTATGGTATTTTTGTTATTTTCAGTTATATTTTCTCACCAGTAATTCTCCTCACATGCATCATCTAATTTGACATTTAGCGGAAACAACATACACTTTTGACTAAAGTGGTAAGACGATATTTTTAGTGAAAACATAGCTTAAATGTAAACACCAAGTCCTAATTATATCGTGTCTTTTAAAGCACAAGACTTATTACGGTATATTAAGGCTGAATTTTCACTGAATTATTTTCGGTATTCTTAAACTACAAGTTGGCAAATCAACCTAAATAAGTTAAGCTCCTTGCGCAAATCAATTTCATGAAATAAGGTAAACTTATAACAAATCAAATTTAGTTTGGTGCGGCCCTCAATAAAAAAAAAAAAGGTCTAAATCTAGTGTTTAATATGAATACTTGGAAAAATTCTAAGAAACTAACCAAATGCACCTGGAATTAGGAAAATTCTGAGAAACTAACCAAATGTACCTGGAAATTGTCGTTGGGTCCCAGTCCAATATTCAACAAACGACACCTCTCTTGCTTACGTTAAGTCATTGGTTAATAAACCGGTGAGACTTAGGGGTTTGTTTTTTCATAAGATCTTATTTTGAAACATTCTAGGTGCTATTAACTTATTTTGAGTTGGTTCATATGAAATTTTGCTTTGACTTTTATTAGGCTTCTCGCAAGCGAACGATTTGATTAAACTTTCAAAAATAATCGAGATGCGAATAAACTTGCTCAAACACCTGAGTTGTAACAAAGAAAAAAAAAGACCATAGGTTAATTCTGTTGAACGGTTCCTAATTCCCTTAGACTTCGCCTTTCCCATTAGGTTATTAGGTACGACTTTCTACCATTTCAACAAAAAGAAAAGACGGTAGGCCCCACACAACAAACCCGTGGACAATGCATCTGGACCCTCCGATCAACTCCTCGTGTCAAATCACGACCCTCCCTGTTTCCATCTGGTAATCCCAGGCCGTTGGATTTGATGACTTCCTTTAGAGGATTAGGTCAAAATCCTCTTCGTAAATTTGGTGGGTCGTTAGTTAGTTAAATTATCATAGTCCACCACCTCCACCACCATTATTATATCCGTCACATGATGGAGCGGTTTAACGAACACTGCCCCGCACAGTATCCTCTCTCTTGTTTAAACGTTACAACATCCCCAACGCCTTCTTCATTTACTCTCTCTCTCTCTCTCTCTCGCACTATAACCGCCTCTGAAAATAACGCAGATCTCTCTCTCTCATGGGGAACCAAATTTCCGACCGATCGTCGGGGACAACCGGAAAAGTAATACTATCGGATGGAAGCGTGCACGAGTACGAAAAACCATTAACAGCGGCGGAGCTCATGCTAGAGTACCCGCAGCAGGTGGTGGTGGAGTTTCGGTCAGCCGTGACAGGCGGAAAGAGGCCAAATCCATTACCGGCAGACGAGAAGCTAGAGATGGGAAAGATTTACTTAATGGTTCCAAAGAGACGAGGGAAGCCACCGGGGTTGTCGCCGGAAGAAGCACGGAGGATACTAGTAACGGCGAACTCGGTTTTGAGTTCTAGGCGGCCTATTTTGTCGACGACGACGGGGTTTGTTCCGATGCTTGTGAGGTTGTGTACTGCGGGAGGTAGAGACGGGGAAGGGTTTGTGGTGAGTAGGCCGAGAGAGAAGGTGGTGGAGGAGAGGAGAGAAGAGGTCAGAAAGGTAGAGTTTTTCACGCCGGAGATTACGGAGGGAGTGCAGCCGGAGTTTTTAAGCAGGCAGATTTCCGGTGGGAAAGGTTGGAAGCCCAGTTTGGATACCATAAAGGAGAAAGCTGTTAAGAAAAAGGTTTCTCATTGGTTGTTCTAAATTGTTTGGGGAATTGAAATTAGGTAGGCTAAAGTGACATATCGATGTCCAGATCATGTACTATATTCCATCTGATTTTTATGTTTTCATCCCATATATGTCGGACCCATAATAATAAGTATCCGAACCTTATTATTGAATACAACATACTATATAACTGTGTAGAACATATCAAATTGGTATGTCTTGTTGCAAGTCTTGTTGAAATAGACCACATCTGTATAAAATGAAAGTGGTCGAATAATATCGATAGACACTAAAGTTTGCACTCCATTAATTTTGTAAAATAAATAGTTTCGACTGAAAATCATTTTTCAGTCATCGTAAAATAAAATTTTGTAGTATTTTACAATTCTTTCTAGGGAAAATCTATGGTACGACCCTTGAAAAAGGTCATACCATACACCCATTTACGTATGTTTTTGGTACTTGTTAGTTATGTTTTTTGTACTTATTATATAATATATATATTGTCAACAGCAAAAGGTTTATTGAGAAACTTGACAAATTATACACTAAGGGGTTGTTCTCGAATGAATTTTATCAAGATTTGATAAAATCAAGTCCTTGATTTCATTCGAGAACAACCCCTAAGTGGGGGAAGGGAAGAGGAATCCAACCAAAAGTTGAAAGAACAAACAAAAACACCCAAATAATTGAAACCCAAACAACAGAAAACACTCTAAAAAGGGTAAGGGTAAAGCAGAAAAACCAAAGCCAAGGGATATGCATCTAGCTCTGAGTTGGTAAAGTGTTAGGCATGTTCAACTTGTAACAGTTAACCAGTTCCATCCATGAGAATTAATAAAGACTTGGGAATATTCATGATTCATGGTGCATGTGATCAATTAATTAATAATTTTAAACAGATGACCCAAAAGTCATACTAGCTAATTGCAATTAAAATATAAGTGGGTGGAGCCCTGCATTGAGATATCAGATATCCTTAGGATTCATTTACACAAATTTATTAAAGTCTCAACCCCAGATCATGTCCATATATATTAGTTGTATATGTTTTTCTTCGATCTCTTCCTTGTGGTATTTGCGCGGGCTTTTATATATGTCGTACGAGTTTGCACTAACATTAAAATGTTTGAAATCATTTATATTTCCTTTTAAATATATTTTACTTGATGATTCAAGTATATATGTTTAAAATAGAAAACAAAAAAAACAAAGAAATAAAGAAGCAGCTTTTGCTCCTTAAAAAATTAAATAAATAAATAAATTAACCAAGAACCAAATGTGCTCATTTCCCCACTGAATTAATGTCAAGAAAATGAACAGGCTCTTTCATCTCTTTGTAATGAACAAGAGTTTTGTGTTTCTATTTCTTTTTCAAACTGAAATTCAATATGAGCTTATGAAAGTCGGGTTCCTTCGGTTGGACTCAATTACACTAATTGTACTCTGACTACAAAAATTGGGGCTCCGTTTTTGGGTCTAGAGTTGGCAGCCCGAAGCGTTCGCTTCCTTTTCTTTTCTCTAAGTGAGGGAGAGTTGTTTGTCCAACTTGGAATGAAGTAATTGCAAAAGCAACTCAACACCTGGGCTAATATTGTCATAACCGGGCGACCAAGTTAGTTACAATTTGAAGGCCGTCCAAGTCCAACAATGAAAAAAATTGGTACTAACACATTCATAGCTCATGTAACCATCAATATCTATTAGGGTTGGGCATTTCATCCGTTAGTCCTCCGATCCATCCGAAGACGGAGGGGATATAAAGTGTTTGAGATTGGAAGGAATGGAGATTTTTTTGAAAATGTTTGGGGATTGGAAAGGGGATGGAGATAGGCAAAGTCCCATGAATCCGCTCGAATCCGTTCCTGGCTGTCCTCGCCCCGCTCCGAGATCCCGATCTCGCCCTTACATCCAAAATTCATTAAATCTCAAGATCATTTCCAGAATTATGAAACTTGGGTCTCTTCGATTTTCTTCAAATATAGGGCAGAAGTGGAATGAGTTTTAGCGTGACAAACATTAAAATGTTTTCTAATGATTTTTGGTTTTTAACTTAGGTATATATTTTAAAATGAAAACAAAAAACCAATTAATTCCAGAAGTAAGCTTTTGCTCCTTAAAAAATAAAAATAAAACAATATCAAATAGATTTAACCCATTTAGTTTCCATCTTCACGAACATCTCATTTTAAAAATTTTGGAGGGTTTTGAGAATGTAAACATAATGGAAAACATGGCCTTCTAATGATGTTTTCAACTGGTGGAATTGAATTACAATGTTATATGGGTCAAGATTTTGTTCGAATTCACACTTGATTTTAGGAAAATGATTTGTAATTGAGCTTCTATAACTATTTACTTGTTACTCTATGGAAAATGATTGGATCCCCGAAGTGTGGGAGATCCCAGATTCCGTTTGGAGCGGGGATGGAGGATAAAAATAAATCCCTGGGTTGGAGATTGGATAAGGGGATGGATATGAAAGGGTTTGGGGATTGGGGGTGGAGATGGTAGTCTGCCCCGATATGTCCCCATGCCCATCTAATATCTATGTATAGAAACTTAAGAAAAGGCTGGCTTTTTTATTTGGGTGTGTATGATACACACCTACAAAAGTTACAATTTTTTTTTATATAAAAGTTACGAGACACAGCAAAATATTACGAATCATAGAAGATGTTATGAATCATATTGCTGAAAAGTTACGAAAAAAATAAAAAATGTTATGATTGTATATAAAAAAGAAATCAAAAAACCATATAAGCAAAGAAATATCTGATACACAGCTTTTTAATGGAGTGCTTAAAAAATAAAAAGCCATTAATATATACTTACTATTCATTGGGAAATGCAACAAATATAAACTTCAATGAATCGTGACATAATCGAATTAAAAACTTTAGTTCGATATCATACTAATTGCTATGTTACAAAAAAAAAAATTCATTTTTTTCCCCTAATGTCCTATTTTTTTTTTAGGGAGCTTTGCTAAGTGCTGACGTAACCCTGAAGGTTCCACAAGTAAAGGGGCTCAGCCCATTCAATGCAACCCCACACCAATGTGATCCAAATATATATGGGTTCTATTTGGGGGGTTTAAATGCAGAAAATTACCAGTAGGTCTAGAAAATCAATCATTAATTCCCACTAAGGATACACTCAATTTTTAATTACCTCTAAGTACAATCTCATTATTAAGATTACCGTTCTACCCTTGAAACACATATTTACACTTTACCCCACCTCCCACTCCCCAACTCCACCCACCATCCACTTCCGGCCGGCGAACTTTTCCGGCCGACGAACATTTCCGGTTGGCGACTTTTCCGGCCGGTGACTTTATCCGGCGGGCAAAATTGACTGCGAATTTTTACTGCGAATTTATAAAACTTGTAACGACACCTAAAAAATCCACTACAAATTCTCACTAGGTCTAGGAGTGAGCCAACATTACCATTTTAAAAAAAAAACAGAGACTGCGAATTTTAAAAAAAATAACTGCGAATTTGTTAAAAAAAACACTGCGATTTTGTAAAAAATTGTGAATTTGTAAAAAAAATACGGCGAATCGGTACAAAGGAGGACAAAAATTGTCATTCCACCGAAACAAAACCATGCGAATTTTGTATAAAAAAATTGCGAATTTGTAAAAAAAACACTCTGATTTTGTATAAAAAAATTGCGAATTTGTAAAAAACCCTGCGAATTTTGTATAAAAATTGCGAATTTATAAAAAAACACTACAAATTTTGTAAACTTAGATGGAACAACACAAAATACCCCTGGGAATTTGTAAAAAACACTGCGAACAGCTATAGAAAGAAAATGGGCTTTAACCTTTTGACCACTAGGTGATTAACAAATGAACAAATATTTTGATAAAGACTCCAAGACTTCAACTCTTCTCAAATCATGACCGCTAATGTTCTTCCTCAGGCGCACACACACTCTCTCCCTCTACGCGTACGCTCTGTGCATTCCTATTTTCTGCAAAAAAAAAAAAAAAAAAACAAATAATTCGCACCAAAAAATTCGCAACAATCGAAATCGAATTTGAGCAAATGATTTGACAATCGGATAAGCAAAAAAACCGATTTTAGCTAAGGTTTACGGAGGTTTCTTTGGAGCTTCCCTTCCAAACGCCCGTTGACATAGCATCCGGTATTGCGAGGGCCAAGGCCGATCTCCTTGAGAAACTCGTACTCTTTGTTTGCAAAACTCATCTCTGTTGAATAAAAAATGTTACAGTATCTCAAACAAAAAATTAGGTTTAGAAAAGAAACCAATAATGTGTGCGAATGTGTGTGGTTTGAAATCAGTGAGGGGAATACGAACTTCGAACTGGAGAGAGATTGGGAGGAGAGAGATTGGGAGGAGAGAGAGAGAGAGGGGAATATGAAGAAGGCGAATATGAACATTGCGAATTTCAACTTCTGGGAAAGTGTTAAAGAGAGAGAGAGAGAGAGAGAGAGAGAGAGAAGACTTTTCAACTTCTGGGAATACAACACGTTATCTGACTTTCTGACTTTCTAACCTTTACACAGTAAAAAGTTTTATGGGGAATACAACACAAATAATGAATTTTTATGTTTAGGTGGGGGAATACAACACGTGTAGGCCGGCCTTAGGTGCCAGGTAGGCGGGTAAAGTTGTATTGGGAGGGACGCGCATTAAAGTTGGGGTATTTTTGGTATTTGAGTTTGTTTTTACCTGGGCGGTGCAAATGATTTTTTTGTTGGGCCTCGTGGTAATAGTGGCGCGCCTGATAGACCGGCCCGTAAATCCCTCTTTAAAAATGAACATTTTGGCATAAAGATTCCCGGGCCCATAACTCATTGATACCGTATATTCCACCCCGGAATTGAGTCCGTTTTAGAACGTTACTTGTAAGGGTCCCACTCGATTACGAATGGCAATGGAACGGGGTGAGTTTTGCCATACTCAATGGCAATTTAAGGGGTTCAGAAGTGTTTTACAAACATTAAATACTTTTACAAACCGTAAATCAAAGAAAAACAGTAAGTAAGTGTAATTAAAAATTTTGTCCAACAAAAATCACATTTAAAACTCAATTAAAAACAAAACGGTTAAAAACATATATTAATATTCTTTGTTTTTCAATTTTCACCACTCAAAAAAAAAAAAAAACCTCTCCATAATTGCATTTGACGTGTCTCGTAAAATCGTTGATGAAAAACAAATACATCTCTCTTTGTCTCCATTAAAATTTCTAGAAATGAGCGCACATCAACAATGTAATTCTCAAGTTGATCCTTTATAAATTTTAGGAGAAAAATCGACGGGTTAAACTTAAGCAAAGACGGATCAACCTCTCCGGTGAAAAGAACAAAACAGTGATTAGGATTCAAATAAAGCCACAAAGAAGAACTTTTATAAATTTTTTTATGAATCAGATTAATATTAATATTTTTTCCCGTGGGATCGGCCGCCCCACTCTACCGTCGCCCAGCCAAACCCCAACCCGAAAATCTATCCCCCCAACTCGGTGACCGGGTAATGGATGAGTACCCCTGCCCCGTCTTCATCGGGTAACACATTTACCTGCCCCCGCTCCTTTTAATTTTTACATATCAAAAAATATGTATTTGATTCGAAAATTAGTAAGCACAAATAATAAAAGTTTATAAAATAATAATTATAACTTAACCAACATCTAATATCTATAAGGAAAATGAAAAAGAAAATTGATATATTTGTGGGATTCAAGTTGTAAAGGTAAAAATATAAGAATAAAAAAAATTTGGGGTAGGTTTGGGGAGGTTTACACTAACCCGGTCGGATTTTTTTATTCTCCTCCTACCACGACCCTTTCCCAAAAAATAATGCGGGTTCAAGGCGGAACAGATTGAATTGCCATGAACAGCTATTAATTCGATGACTGTGTATGTTTGTTACATCCATCCATCCCCCAGCCAGCTTGCTCATAATTTGCATTCAATTATTTACAGTATTGCGTCCCCCACCCCCACTTGTCATCCCCTCTCATCATCATCATCATCATCATCATCTCTCTCTCTCTCTCTCTCTCTCTCTCTCTCCGTGAGACACCGACAACTGGTTGTGGAACTGCCCACATAATTGAGCGCCAAAGAGAGAGTGTAGTGAATTATAGTAACAATCAAGAGAAAACCAGCTCACATAGATCGATGTTGGAAATGCAAAATTGGTACTACCACCAAGCAATTGTGTCAAAGTTTGTTTCTAGGACTAGTATTATTATTCTATATATATTTCGAGTTTTTTCCTCAACAACTTGCTTAATTAGTTGTATAAATTATTCTCTCACAAATGACAAATATGTATAAATCAAATGTCATAAGAAATTTTTCTTAGTCTTATATACAATTAAACAAATCTCTGTTCTACTCTACACATAATGGCCAACTTCCCGTGAAAACACCTGACAAAACAAACATAGATATCTATGTACCACACTGTACTACAAAGAGGGCTGCCTTGCTTTTTATTAGATCTCTCCCATTACCCAACCTAGCAGTGCAAACAAACTGAGTTCTGTATGTTAGTTATTTTGGTTTGGCTTTTTCTGGGGTTGTTCAAAACACACTCTAATTCAATCGATTCTATTTTCTTTGAATTGTTCTGGGGGGGGGGTAGTTTCTCGGCGATGCTCCTTCCTTTGCTTTTCGGTTTTTTTGAAGTTGTTGTTGCTCCTTTCTTTGCGAAGGATGAGTTTCGGATAAACAAAAAGAGTTGGGACTTAATATACTATGGATTTCACCACTCACTTACAAGGCTTAGCCTTTTTTAAGTGGATATGAGTCATTCAATGATATTGGGTTCATGTGATGTGTTAGACTCAGTGGATACTCCCTAATGGATTGGGCCACGTGCGGGAAGAACCTCGGGATGACTCATCTTACAGCGCCAAACTTTTAAGTGGAGTGGATCATTCAATGTATATTAAGTTCATGTGATGTGTTAGACTCCGTCAACCGTGGATACTCCCCAATGGATTGGCGACGTGCACACGGGAAGAACCTCGGGCGGATCATGCTCCCAACAAGTGGTTTGAGCCGATGGCGAGATCGGAGCTCCCAATCACAAGTGGTTTTTGAGCCGATGGCAGATCAGACTCCTAACAGTTGTGAAGGTAAAATTATCACGGCATTTCATACATAGCATTTTTTATATATTCATATTTTATTAAATCAATTTTAAAATGCTTTAAATTAGTTAAAAATAATAATATGGAATTATTTTCTTGACCCCACATCATCCTTAGAGAATTTTCATTTCTCAAATCTTTTATGGGTTTCCTAAATACACTTTAGGAATTTTCGTTTATCCCTATAGTATAAAGTACTCCAGTCAAGATTTATTTTGTCCTTCCTTTTTGCATCTCTTTCCATCAAAATTTTTATTTACCTACCAAACACAGAACCACTCATACCAAATAATGGCGGGATCTATAGCAATATTTTTTTCGGAGAATATTACCGTAATGTTTCTGGAGTAATACAATACTTGATCATTTCCATTATGCTACCCATTTTCAAATTCATTACCAAACCACAACAGAAACGTGGTCCATTTCGGAAACTTTGAAATCGGCTAAAAATAAATAAATATATATTGGATTTAGTTTCATGTTTCCTCTTTAATTTATTAACCATCAATCTTTGAGATTTTGTTTTATTATATATAGACACATCCTTTATTCCTTTCGTTGACATCTCTACACTTTTACAAAATTAATGAAAAGAAAATACAAGTTTTGAGTGCTAGAGTTTTTCATTAGTTTGTATGAGTTGACAATCAAATCAACTCATACATTTTGTTTTGTGACAATCTAATTCAACATTCTTGCATCCTGCATTTGTCCGAACGTTTTTTATTGTCTTGTTCATTCCGCATATCATTCATCATTCATCTGGTGATTCGTTGGTGCCTTGTTGTTGTTAGCCGGATTGATGAGGAGTCTATTCGGAGCCGGTTAATTCTAGAGATCGGACTTGAGGTTCGTGGCAAGCTATTGAATAAAAAAAAAAGCTCTGGGAGCATCGTGAGTTGGCGAGAATAGGTAACGCTTAAGGGTGAGGTTTGAGGTAATCTATTTCGCTCTGTAACTCTCTTTTTGATATATTAATAGAAAATAGTAGACTAGGCCGTGAATTTGTCTAAGGGTTATTCGGACCCTAAGGTTTTCCACGTATATCGCGTGTCTTGCCTCCTGATTTATTTTCTGTTGTCTTATTATTTGTTCTAATTGTTTTGATCTCTTTAAAAAATATCTAATAAAAGTTTCTCTTAAAAAGTTTTTTTTTTATTATTTAGCCCTATTCATCTTAAGGACATTTTTAAGCTTCCGCGTAATTCCACTGTAGTGTGCTCGAGCTTGGTTCATATGTAAATGAGTCGACCCTTTAATGACCCGAGTCAGGTTCGTTTACTTAGCAAGCTTCTATAGATGAGCCAATCGAGTTCGTACAAATGAGCCGAGCTAAACTTTAGACTGCTGAACTTAGCTTAGTTATTGAAAGATTTGAGCCAAGCCTTTATTGAGCCGAGTCTTGAGCTGTTTGTGACAAGCTTGGTTCATTTACAACATTCCTGCCAAACCATCACTTGTATCGACGAGAGGAATCTGAAAGATACAAAGACGTGGACCAAAGTCGAAAAAAATTCATATAAAACAATACTTTAAACAAAAACACATTTATTTTGTATTTGTTTCATCTTTATTGAACTTTTTCTAATTTTTGGACATTACTCTTCACTTTTAGAGTACTCTTGTCGAGATGAATGATTAATCTAAAAAAATTACGAATCTAATAAAACTTCAGAAAAGGTGAACAAATTAAATACAGAAGGCAAAAAGACAAAAATACTTGGTAATTGATATTCACACCCCCTAAATTGTTATCCACACCCCCTTTTTGTCGTTTAGTGAAATTTTTAAAAAGAGGGTGTGGATAACAATTTAGGAGGTGTCGAAATCACTCCCCAAATATTTTAGAAGAATGGATACGGATATTTATTTTTTCACAACTTTCTTATTCTAACCACCAGATAAGGTTATCATTCCTACAATTGGCTAATAAATAGGATGGCAGATGGCCAACAGAATTGGACCCACCATTAAAAAATTAAATTAAATAAAAGTGCGCCGTACAAACAGTATGGGTTTCTGGACCTTTGGAACACTTTGAAGCAAGAGTTCTAGAAATCAATCATCAAGATTTGAGTGCTCCCGGATATCCAGACCTTGGGAGGTAAAGAACTTGGAACGCTGTTGGGGTACAGAAAAAATGAGACAGAAATGGTACAGATCTCATTTGGGGACCTGCTTTTGGGTCCCACATGAGTGATATGAATCGTTCATTGTTCTTAATATATTTTTCCAAGGGTACTTTTGCTTTGAAACGGTGGGATTTTGGTTCAAACACTTCTAACCGTCCGATTGAGCTGATTTTTTGTGGATCCCCTCGGAAAAATGTTTTAAGAACAATGAACGGTTCGGATCACTCGTGTGAGACCCAAAAGTGGGTCCCCGAACGCAATCTGTACCATTTCTGTCCCATTTTTTTCTGTACCCCAAGGTTTATCGAAAGAACTTGTTGACCAATTTTGATTTGTTCAATTTTACCCTTCACTTGGGGAGATGGGCTGCTGGGCATTTCCGTATTTTAGAAATTCTGTTTGTCCAGTTTAGTCTGTTCACATGGTTTCGACAAGTATTGAATTACCTTTCGACTTGAGCATCAGAGTGTCCTACGGCATCTTTAGGCAAAGACGGTTGCTGCTTTTTGCAAGCACAAGGAGCTTGGAGGAAGACAAGTTGAACCAATCTGAGTAAATCGTGATTCAATACCCCACACAGTGTAAAGATTGGTGATGGAATATAAAGATTGGGCATGGAGCTATGGACTTTAAAGTTTGGTGAAACATGGAAGAGATAAGTGATAGAATGTAATGCTTTGTAATTTGGCAAAGCATGGCTATATCCACAATATCCATCATTGATTCTAAAATGGAACCAATTTTAGAACCAAGCCACTTTAGAATCAATTTTAGGTTCCCGTTGTTCCCTGATTCCAAATTATAGCTAGGCAATATTACAATGTTGTATGAAATGAGATATGATAATTTGTTGGCTTTGGAAAAGAAAAGCAACAAATTTGATTCTTATTTCACCGTCCTAGTAAGAGTAAGGAGTACTAAACCGAAGTTTCCCCACTGAGAGCATCTCCCTTGACCTCTCTTGCAAGCGAAGCTACACTCATAAAAAAAAGGTGCTTAATTTCCAATGCAATTTGATTGGGGGCATCTTCTTTCAGCGTCAGTGGTGACTTTTCTTCTAGTAATTCTTATAAGTAATCATTTTTGTTTTGACTAATTAAGTATTTTATATGAAATTTGTTTTAAGTGCAGAATATTTGAATTTTCGTAATTTTGGAATATTTGAGTTTTTGTTATTTTCACTTGAGCTCTAAATTTTGGAATTCTGTTCAAAACTTTTTCCATGGAAAATATTTTCTAGAAAATAAAATAAGAAAATCTTTTTAGAAAATATTTTCTATTGACAAGGATTGTCATAAAATTACCAACATATTCCAAAAAAACTGCTCAACAAATTTGTAATAAAAAAACAAGTAAAATTGCTCAACAAATCAAAAATCATAGCCCCAATACTTTCAAATTCGAACCTAAATTGAAATTCCTAATAAAAATTGGCACTCGGAATTTTTCAAATTTAAACCAAAGTTTCCGATGATTGAAACAAAAACACCTAGTAAAAGATATTGAAAGAAGATTTCCGTATCTTTACATATACAAATGTTAGAGAGAGAGAGAGAGAGGCGGCTTTTATAGAATATATATTGGAACATGAAGGTCCTGAACAATCGGGATTGTCATAAAAATTACCAACATATTCCGGGTGTCAACAAATTTGTAAGCTAAAAAAAAACAAGGAAAATGTGCGGGCTTAAAATCTAGAAATCATTTTCCAAATTCGAACCCAAATGGTTCATTTTCCATTGACTTCCTAATAAAAATGTTTTCCGTTGACTTTACTTTTCCCAAATTTAATCAAACATAGGAAAATGTTTAAACCCCAAAACGTTTTCCGATGATTGAAACAAAACACCTAATCTTACTAAAAGATTAATTTAACAGAAACAAAACTCAAATTACGTACCGTCTACGTGAATCAGCTCAAACTTTGTTAACATATATATCATGAATCTGAATGAATTTGCATGTGCAACGAAATGGATCATTTTCAGAAGGACCTATATAATTGTTTCACTCTCATTTACATGAACTTTCGTAATCTTAACAAATGAAGACCTAATCAAAGGATCAGAATTAAAATTATAATAATTTTAATTATTGGTCCCCGAACAAATTATCCCTACTACCTGAAGGAATACTCTGGATTGGTAGGTTAAGAATTGTGGGGTCATTGATCAATTGAATTACCAACTAAGGTGAAGATTGTCTGTGGTAGAGGTTGACAAAATTATCACAAATATGAGTTTTGAGTTGATGTTTTTTCCTTTACAGCTTTACTTATTTATTATTATTATTATATTAAACAGAGTGGGGCTCCAATCCAACTTGATAGAAAGACAAGCATAAGGTGATCGACAGCTGGGCATGCAATCCCATGAGCAAAACAAGAAGAACAATTAAACAACTTTTTGGTTGAATATGTAACTAAGTATACAATTTCAGCAAACTGAATTGAAGTTTCTGTTGAGGCCAAAAGCCAAATTTGAAAGTTGCAGGTGCATTTTCCGCATGGATTATGGCGATCGATCTTCACTTTAATGTATGTAAGATTGCATACATTATTCATACAGTTACATTATTGTGGAGTCCTCTTTCTCCGGTGATCCCTTCAGATGATGATGAACGATGGAGATGATACCCTTGCTCTCGAGTCGTGCCTAGACCTGCACACTCAACGAACCGTTAGCACCGGACTGGACCTTGGAGCCCAGAACGGTACTCCGACGGTCAAATAAGTGAATGGAGAAGGCTCAGAGTAGATCTAGGGTTTAAAGTGGAGACTATTGCGTACCTTTCTCAGGTGATCGAGTTTACCTTTTATAGGTGAGCTCTGGTTTTTCCTCCAAGCTCTGTTATGCTCGTCACGTGACTTAACCGCTCAGCTGACGTCATGGTGACGAGCCCGAAAGAATATGCGTCGAACGCATGCCTCCAGTAGGATATCGACACGTGTCGTAACTGCTCGGATTACGTCACCTGTCATGATCATGGTTTGTTATGGGCACAGGTTGCATTAACTGCTCTGCTGACTCAGCTTTCAAACCTTTGGAACACTCTCGAATCATAGAGTCGGTTCAAGTCACCCCTCGGATAGGTCCCGAGGTCTTCTGAAATCAACCCTGAAAGGTCGTGAACAAGTCATCCGCTCGATAGAGTTCGGTACTTTACCGAGACAGTGGTTTGAAGCCCCCACTCCGCTCGTTTTAGATCGAGTTTGAACCACTCCTACCGGAGAGTCCCTCTATGATAATCTCTCGACGTCTGCCAAGGAGGTGTCTCTCATAGGTGGATAAACTGCTCGGTGAATCCGGATCAGTGGAACGAGCCCCTACCATGTTCCTCCTGTGAATGTTGAGTCTTTTATCCGAAGAGTCTCTATGATAGACCTCTCGGTGACTATCATAGGGGTGTCTCTTTACGTGCACACCTCTCGGTATATCCGGACCCCTACAATTACGATGATAAAATGCTTTGGGGCCTCACGTAGTAGATTTCACAATATTCGTTAGAGGCCGAGAGAATCGATCGCAGGATAAATTTCTATCAAATTTTAAATGGTTATAAGTTACAATAACCCTCCTCACTATACTGGCGATGAAGAGAGGATCGCTGAATAATTTTCGTCTAATATTGACATGCATATATGGTTGTGGGTTACAAGACATTCTTTTAAGCGTGTTAATTAAAATAAATAAAGCTGACTAAATTGAAAAAAAACTCTTTCACACTATGACTAGGCATTAAATCAATTTCATAAACAAAGTTGACTCAGTTTTTAACTCTTCCCTTTGTAATCTTAAATTCATACACATTTTAATAACTCTAATAATTCCCTTCTCCTGCAGTAAATATGAGGCTACATAGTATATGCACATTCTGACCTGCTTTACAACGTAGGTACTCCGAAGCAATTTTTAGAATCTATTATTCTTTTTTGTGCCAAAGTCAAATTTATTTCTTAGTATAAAATTACTTTATTAATTATTACTACATGCCAACTTGCATTCCCAGTTCCCACCACACAAAAAAGGACATTACTGAAATCAGTGAAATCTACACCATAATCACACAGAGATGAAAGGATCCATGCACTAGTATTGAGTACCCTTGAAGTACCACGTGGTATTACCGTGTACGTAAGGATAGAGTGAGGGGTTGTCGCTCCTATTATAATTTGAAAAATTCATACTATTATATAGAAAATGTAGGTATATCAATAAATTATATAACACTGCCCCCACTCTAAAGATATAGTCCGTCCCCTTACACAAAAATTCTAGCTCTATACCTGCATGTACGTGGCAATCTCCACAAATAAAATACCGTCACCATGATATGTGAGTCACTCTTTGTCTTTCACTCACCTAATAAAAGTGTAAATGATAATTGTTCCCATCGGATAATTTGTTACTACGTACAGTACATGGTTAAAGTATTACGTATACTCCGGAAGCTCTGAATATTTACTCCCAATAATAATAAAAGCTATATTCTTACATCATCTCTGCCAAAAAAACGCACCACAGAGCACAACTATAAATATACACCCAATCACCCTATCTAGCTCAAACCATAGGGAAGAGAACCATTCTTTAATTTATTTTTTCATTTTTGAAAAATGAGTCACTGCATTTCTCTCCCCTCTTCCCCGTCTCTCCTCCTCCTCCTCCTCCTCTTCGTCGGCTTATCAGCCGCCGCTCGACCACCGTTCGCATGTGATCCCAGAGAAAAAACAACAAATGACTTCCTATTTTGCCGGGAGAGTTTACCGGTGGCGGAGAGAGTGAGGGACTTCATCGGACGGCTGACATTGCAAGAGAAGGTTAAGCTGCTGGGGAACACGGCGGCAGCAGTGCCGCGGCTGGGAATAAAAGGGTACGAGTGGTGGTCGGAGGCTCTTCACGGGGTGTCCAATGTGGGTCCCGGGACCAAGTTCGGCGGGGAGTTTCCGGGGGCCACTAGCTTTCCTCAAGTGATCTCCACCGCAGCTTCTTTCAATGCGTCGTTGTGGGAACAAATCGGACGGGTACGTTCATCCATCTCATTCAATAGAATTCCTGAAAATTTTGGTAATTACAACATGATTGTTACATGTACTTCTTCTCTCTTTCCAGTTTCCATTGAGGTATTTGTTTTTTATTTTTTATTTATTTGGAAATTTTCTGAATGTACTGTATTTTTTATTAAATTGTTTTCATACTTTTATGTTCCAATATTCCACATGAACTTTTTTCGATAAAATACGAAAGAAAGAAAAAGAGGGAAGAGTAAAGGATCTTTTGCTTTGTCTTTTTTGGGCTTATCCATTTAGTTTTTTCCTTAAAGAAAGTTATAGTGCTGGTGCCCACTGGCTCGAAAATAATTTAGCAATTTTGTTGGCGATGTTAACTTTAATTGATAAAGTGGAATGGGTGATCACTTAATATATATATATATATATATGTTGGGACCTCTCCACTCATTGACAATTGATTTTGAGTTTGATATAAAGTTTCCACACTTACCGGTAATTGATTGAATTGAATTTTTGTGTGGTTAACTAACAAATCAGTTCATACAAAATAAGTTATTTTTCAATTACCAGAACGAAATCCGCAATATACTTCACTGAAATTAAGTGGATGAAATTACCCTCGTCGAATTCGAGTGGAACAAAATTGCTCTTGAAAACAAAATACATGTATGTAAGACGTAATTTTTAGTTTTCCACGGCTTTCTAGGTTGATATAAAAGTGCAGAGAATGGGTTGTTGTCCATTTTACTAGTGAATAGTGAAACATGGATGCAGGTGGTGTCGGATGAAGCAAGAGCAATGTACAACGGAGGAATGGCGGGGCTAACGTTTTGGAGCCCAAACGTGAACATATTTCGGGACCCGAGGTGGGGCCGGGGACAGGAGACTCCCGGTGAAGACCCTGTGTTAGCCGGTGAGTACGCGGCCAGCTACGTGAGAGGGCTCCAGGGGAACGACGGTGACCGGTTGAAGGTAGCAGCTTGTTGTAAGCATTACACGGCCTACGACCTCGATAACTGGAGTGGAGTCGATCGATTCCACTTTAATGCTCAGGTACGTCGCAATCAGTGTAAGACAATTACACGTGATCTCTGATCGTTCTTTTCTGACCGTTCATCACACTCTCTTTCATGATTTATATTACTACTATTATTAGTATAATAAGTAGACCAAAGGACTTGTGTAGTACCGAACCACCGATGGATGGTTAGGATCGGGTGCGTATTTTTCTTAATTTGGAAGTTATTGCGTGGAATTCTGGGGACTCTAATGACCGTAGGTTGGATGATTCTCTGCAACGTGCCCCGTGAGACTGCAGGAGGAGACAAAATTCCTCTGTTGCGGCAGTACGTGTGTTTGAGTTGGGAGTCCATGCGCGCCACTCGCCATCTCAGCATAAAATTAACGCCAAGTTGTTATTTGGTGCATACCTGCCTACCTGGTGCATGAGTAACGAATGATATACTGTATTAACTAAAAAGTCAAATATATCAAAAATCAAAAGTTAGTGGAACCGGTGCTCCTCAACTCACAAATGTGTATGATACTATTGGCAAAGTGCTATTGGATTAATCCTAGGGTTAAAAGTGCAATTGGTTATTTAGAAAAGAAACAACTAAGGGTACAGAAAAAGGGCGCACAAAAAATGTACAGACAGATTGTGGAGCCTGTTTTTGGGTTTCACACAAATTATCCGAATCGCTCATTACTATTTGTAGGGGGTGTTCCACTAAGGTGATTTTTTTGAAAAAAACTGGTTTTTCACGGTTTTTTATGTGATGTATTGTGAGAGAATGGATTTTTTTGAAAAAAAAAACAGGTTTTTGTTAGTGGAACACCCCATAATGCCAATATTCTCATATTTAAATAAAAGGGAATATGTGATCGATCAACCACTTGAACCTGGGGGGGGGAGTGTGCCCGACGGCGTGGCCGGCCGGCCAAGCGATCCAAACGTTCACCGGATATTACTACAAGTGTACCAAAAATCAACATGAACGGATATCGGTAAGTGTCTAATCGGAACACAAATAGATTGAAATGAAATGGAACACAAATGTACATAAACACTGGATCCAAATCACTAAACCCATTTTTTTCAAGCTATTTTAATTAGATACTTAACGATATCCGATCAAGTTGATTTTAAATAAAAGGGAATATGTGACGATCAACCACTTACGCGATCAACCACTTACGACGTGATTCAATGACAAATTTTTAAATAAAAGCACCAACTAAAATGGCTAAAGACGCCCCCATTGTATAGAACAAACTTACTGGATGAGATAAATCTAAAAGAGGATGAGATAATCATCATTGATATAGAACAAAGATACTGGATGAGATAATCATCTAAAAGAGGGTAGCTAGCCTCCCCAAGCAGCAAATTATATGTACATAACTTTCAAAACTTCCTGATACATAACTTGCAAAAATTTCCTTGGCTACTTGGACATCTTGGATTCAAACCATTGCTATTTGGGCCTCTTATTTCAATCTTTGTTTCCCAAAATGCCTATTCGGCCTCTCAAATTGTTTATCCCTCTATTTCACACTGTTAATACTTCCTCTGCAACTGATCTGGCTTCTACTCCTTTGTCTACACGTTTCTTTTTGTTTTCCAATTCGTTTCCCTTATTATCTCCATGATCTAATGATGTGTTATCTCTCTCTCTCAGGTAAGCAAACAGGATATGGAAGATACATTTGGTGTACCTTTTAAGGAGTGTGTGTTAGAAGGGAAGGTGGCGAGTGTTATGTGCTCTTACAATCAGGTCAACGGCATTCCAACCTGTGCTGATCCTAAACTCCTCCGCCACACAATTCGTGACAATTGGCGACTCAATGGGTTAGTTCATTTTTCTCCGATTGGATTGAGTACTTCTTCACTGTTATTTCACACTTGCAATTTTTTTATTCAATCAGAAAGCCTTGATTTGTGTAGTAGCATCACTGATTAGTAATTTACATACTATTTTTAACTACCCAAAGGTACATAGTTTCGGACTGTGACTCGGTTGGAGTTTTATATGATAATCAACACTATACATCAACACCCGAAGAAGCAGCTGCAACCGCAATTAAAGCAGGTTAATCTTATGACTTAACCTTCAAGTAATCTGTTTGATTTTGTTGAAAAAAACAGCTCCACATAATCTCTAATTTGTTTTTTACAAAAAAAAATTCCCTCAGGTTTGGATTTGGATTGTGGGCCATTTCTTGGGATACACACAGAGGAAGCCATAAAGAGAGGGATTTTAAGAGAGGGTGATGTTGATGGGGCGTTAGTAAATACAGTTACAATCCAGATGAGACTGGGGATGTTTGACGGAGAGCCATCGGCCCAACGATATGGGCAATTGGGTCCTGGAAATGTGTGCACCCCTGCTCACAAAGAGCTCGCACTCGAGGCTGCTAGGCAAGGCATTGTTCTTCTTAAAAATCGCAAAGGTTCTCTTCCTCTCTCCCCTCACAACCACCACACTGTTGCTGTTATTGGACCCAATTCGGATGTTACCGTCACAATGGTTGGCAACTACGCGGGTAAGCCTTGTTTTCGTTGTTCCATGCATGTTTGGTTGCACGAGTTCTGTTATCTTAGGTTAGAGGCTTTCATGGGCTAAAATTGAGTCGAGAATTTCTAATATTCGAATAACAAGGTATTGAATGTGGGTACACTATCCAATTTCGCATGCTGTATATCTTTATTTTTTCAATTGTTGATCATTTTCTTGCTTTGGTTGGGAATATAGGTGTTGCATGTGAGTACACAAGTCCAGTACAAGGAATAGGAAGTTACGTAAAAACAATACACCAACAAGGGTGCAACGACGTGGCTTGCACCAGCGACCAGCTATTTGGTGAAGCCATTGAAGCCTCACGTCAAGCCGATGCGACTGTACTAATAATGGGCCTGGACCAGTCCATTGAGGCAGAGTTCAAAGACAGGGCCGGGCTTCTACTACCAGGACGTCAACAGGAACTTGTATCCAAAGTTGCCATGGCCTCCAAGGGCCCAACCATATTGGTCTTGATGAATGGGGGCCCAATCGATGTGACGTTTGCCAAGAATGATCGACACGTGGCAGGCATCATCTGGGCTGGATACCCCGGCCAAGCCGGAGGATCTGCCATTGCTGATGTTCTATTTGGAACCCATAATCCAGGTCAAAATTTATAACGTGTCTTTCTTAGGTCAAAATTTTAATTTACATGAATAACAACTATGCTTCAACAAGGCAGGGTATTTGCCTTCTGAAAGGTGTTTACCTATTTGGGTCACTACGGGTACTCCAAATCTAAGTTGTAGATGTTTTTTCATGTGTGTGTATTTCAGGAGGAAAGTTGCCGATGACGTGGTACCCACAAGACTACCTCTCCAAGCTGCCTATGACGAAAATGGACATGCGATCCAACCCATCAAAATCCTATCCAGGCAGGACATACCGATTCTACAACGGTCCAACAGTGTACCCATTTGGGCATGGAATGAGCTACTCAGAATTTATTCACACCATCGCCGCTGCTCCGACCATCTTCGCAATTCCACTTACCGGCCGGCACCATGGATCTAATAACGCCACCATCTCTGCAGGAATGGCAGTAAGAGTAACGCACGCCAAATGCAGCAGACTCTCTATCGGCCTACACGTAGACGTAAGGAATACGGGATCCAGAGATGGTTCCCACACGTTGCTCGTCTTCTCAACCCCGCCGGGGGCCGGACATTGGGCCCCACACAAGCAGTTGGTCGCGTTTCATAAAGTTAACGTGCGCGCTGGGAGTCAAGAGCGAGTTGATGTCAACATTCATGTGTGCAAATACTTGAGTGTTGTGGATAGATCTGGAATTAGGAGAATCCCTATGGGTGAACATAGTCTCCACATAGGTGATATCAGGCACTCAATTTCCCTTGAAGCAGCTAATCTGGGGGTAATCAAATCATGAATTCCCAGCAGAAAGATCCCGCGCGCTTAATTGTTTTTTCATTGTTTGACATCTGTATCCCAGTCTTTAATTCTTTCCCAGTCCAGTCTTATTCAAGGGGTTACTCAAAGTGGCAACCCAACTGATTCTTACTACAGCTAATTCCCAAATGTTTCTTTGGAACTGAAATTTTTTGTTTTTCATTCTTCCCTCGTTATTAGTACAGGACTAGATTCAGTTTTTTTTTTTTTTTTTTTTTTTTTTGCGGTATGTGCTTCATTATCTAAATAAGGATCAGATTGGGTTTATTTACATTCTCTAGCTTAATGATAGACGAAGTAGCATCCCTTCTGGCTTCGAATATGGAACTCGCCGTCACTTTTAAGTCATTGCAAGGTGGTGAATTCGGAATATAAAAGTTACTAAAGACAGTGAAATGGAAGTGTTCTAGGCATGCATGCAAAGACATTAGTCCTGTAGATTATAAACCTAAAACAGCAATAATCCTCAGCTGCAAGTATTAAGGGAAGAACTATTACTCCGATATCTATTCAATTGATCACTGTCCAGTGTCCACTGCCACTACTTTGGTTCTAATCTTTGCTTCCACGGTTCTTCCTGAAATATATATCATCGATGTGACGAGTCATTTCATTCCTTCCACAAATCCGAGAAGCCACGCATGCATCACCTCCAAAAATAACCGAGAAGCCATGTGAACTTTTGGCTGTCATGAATAATAAAGTGGACAAATTTTGGCTGTCATGGGAACGTCAACATAAAGATTCTGTTTTTTTGAGAAAATGCATGGGTCGTTCACAGGGTAAGGCAACAGAGAAAACGTCTTTCGTCATTCAAAAAGCCATTTACCTACGGCCGCAAACATGGGAAAGTGCAATTGTACACAAAAATATACTGTATGAATTTTTAGTGTACTTTTCAAACACAGGGGCTCTCTAGTGCAAACAATGTGAATGAAATATCTAATTATACACAAAAATAGACAAAATTTTAGTACATTTTTTGAACTCAGGGGGTTCACTTGAACCCTTGAAACCCCAATGAAGCCGCCCCTGATTGGTTGGAGATATGTCTCGGAACTTGCGTGTGCTTTTATATACTCTGGTCCCCAGTGAATGCACCATCTAGCTTCTTCTTTTTGTTTGAAAGGATTGCACCTTCTGGCTTGTTTCTTCAAAATTTGGATTCTTTCTATCTTTGTTGCGAAATTACGCTAGCTTTTTGAGAATTCTATGAATACTTACAAAAATCAATACCTTCCCAATTTGAACAACCTGCTTGGTTTGAGCCACCTCTGTGGTTGGCATTTACTGATTTCGATGTTAGATCCATCATATTTGATGCAATAATTGATGGGTTGATTGAGATGTTGTGATGCTTAATTGAAGGTTATATGTACGTTCACATGTATATGGGACACTAATTACACCACTAAATTCAAGTCAAACGGGTTTATTCCACACGACTAAGGTTTTACTATAAATTTGAAACTAGTAATCCAGACACTTCACAGTATTATTTAGCGAAGTTTTACTACAAATGGGGTTGTGTTCCATGGAGCCCCAAGAGATAATGATGTATTCCAAAATAAGATCATCATTACAGGCATTTGGAAATATTGACACCGCCAATTCTCAACAGAAATAGAACTACAATCGAATTGCAAATCAGAGTAGAACCTTTCCACACATGTTTTGAAAACTCGCACTCAAACAGCAAATGCTCTACTATCTCATCCTGCAAATCACACCTAGACAGATGAGATAAAAATCCAAGTCAGGATCCCAGTTTATAAGATCAAGTCACTCAAAAAATTGGTGAACCATCAAGAGGAAGAAGAGTTAATATATGGATTATGATTCTTGAAAATTTTAGAAAACGGGTAAAGTCACATTGGTGTTTAATGAGAAACTTTTGTACCTCTTGTAATATTTTGTGACAAGCTACGTGTACTTTCATCTATTGTCTTCCTTTTTGGTATGATTTGTCTAGACCGGATGACTTGCACCTCCAACTAATCCCCACCCAGTCCAGCCAAACAAGCGTCATTTACGCTGGGACTAGAGAACTCACAAAAAATTACTTTCTTACAGCCTAACCCTGGCCCCCACGAGCCGAGCCGAAACCTGAACGATTAATGTGTTTAAAGCACACCTACCAACCAACCAACCGAATTAACCCTCAGAGTTCTTCTATTGTCTTTTCTTTGAATTGTTGTTTGTCTTTGTTTTGATTTTTAAAAAGAAAGTTAGGAGTAGATTTTATCTTAAGAAAAGCAGATTTGGATGTTAAATTTAAGCCGGGTGGTAGTTCAATTGGTTGGATATTTGTCACAGCAAATGGTAGCACATGTAAAATCCCAAGTGTTATTTATCGACCGATGCATCGGTAGTACTTCACGGTAAGTCATGACTCATGACATCCAAACAAGGATAATCAACATATTCTCTAATAGTCCCCCGAAAACAAATTTGATGTGAAAAAATGTAAATACAGCCTTGAAATTTTGTATTAACTTGAAATTCAAATGTTGTTCTTCTACAACCAATTTGATAAATTCCACCGTCTACAAGCAATTTCCGAAGCTATCTAATAAACCATGAATCATCACTCCTGCCTGCCTGCCTGCCAAGTACGAATTTTTTTTTGGTGCACAGGAATTAGAAAGCAACGCAAACAAACTAAAGCCTTTCAAAGGCCACCCCCCTCATATAAAGCCAAGTACGAATCAACCTACACACTATTCCCCTGGAAATTCATCAAAAACCAATCACGTTTTGCGTGCCAACAATTAACAACCGAGCGGGCAAGAAAAGAACTACAAGCAAATGCATGTGTTGTGATGCAACAAGCCGAGTGAACCGTCTCAAAGACTCTCTCCGGTTCTGTAAAATACCGGAGAAGTTAAATTGGGCTCGACACACATCACTCGACGTCATGGGCCCACCCCCAATCACACCAGCATTACTGTCGCGTGGGACCAACAGCGGCCACCAAACTTTCCGCCGGTGTTCTCGCTCCGCCTTTCTTATGCCCTTGCGCTCGTTGCGGATCACACTCCAAACTGCTTTCCAGTAAGAATTCATGTCGTGATCTCTTTGAATGGTTCCATCCGAACCATACGCAGAGCGGTCACTTAAGATCTCAAGTGGGTGGGGTGTATTCAAGAACACAGACTGAGCTGCCTGGAGTAGCTTCTCTGCCTCATTTGCATCGGATACCGGGCAGCTTAACAGATATAGACCACTGCCCGAAGGAAGAAGGTCATGGTATGGAGACAATTTCTGGTCTGGTTGTAGAATCAGGAACTCGCCCATTGGAGCATACAACAGCTTCTATGGAAAAAAGATACGCCAGCATAAATTAGGATAAGGAAATCCATTTGTTGGATAGTTCCAGACAAAATATACATGATACTCTGAAGTTTTACTTTCTTTTTCCTTGGCTCATTTTTCTCTTTTCTGGGTTTTTTTTTTTTTTTTGGTTGCTTTAGGTCAAAATTCAATTCTATTCTGATTGTCTCAGTGAGGGGGCAGAAAAAAGAAAAACAGGGGAAGCTAATTCGAAAAATGTTCACCGACAATGAAAAAGGCCAAAATCCAAGCCCATTTGTACTTATTTTTTGTCTTTCCTGAACTTTTTCCAAACATAGTCCCAAATATGTTTGACAATTAGTTAAAATAAGCTCAAGAAAGACCGAAAAAGAAGCTTTAAAAGCTAAAAAGTTAAGGCATCTCAAACACGTGAAATTACAGTACCTGATTATTAAGACATGGATGGTTCCGGAAGTTCCCATTGATGGCCTTAAGAAGCTCTGCCACATGATTAGGATAATTGCAAGAGAAAGCCCGGGGCACAATGTCTCGATGCATTGTGATTGCTTGAACATGACTCCGAGGCAATCCAAGCTCCTGAAGTAGCCGATCCCCTCCACACATAATTGACGGCGCACCAAAAGTTATTACAGGGAGTAATGAAGAAGGTGGCACTTCACCCCTTATCAGTAACATGAGATTTATAAGCAAGGACAAGCTTCCGCCTAGAGAATGCCCAGTGAAACGAAAGGTGGCACGATCACCGTGAGATTTAAGGTGGTCGCGAACTTCAGGCAACATTAGTTCATACATCCCCTTGGCTGTCTCATATATACCCCTATGCACAATTACATCAAGTCCCTGGAACAGAAAATGCATCAGTTTGACTATTTAAGCACTTTATGAAGTGGACTTCCTATATGACATTTATGTAGGTTCCACTAAGGCTGTAGAAAAATAAACTAAACAAAAATAAAGATGTAATGGCTCAAAACAGTTGCACCTTTCGGGTTCTAAATTGCTGTGCCCAAATCCTTGATTCAAATACATCCTAAAGCTAAATAGACGATGCAACTTATCTAAATCATCTCTAAGGGCAACAACCATCATCTAAAACCAAGAGCGCATGAAACAGCTAAACAAAATATCAAGGTGTGGACAAAACAAAAAAAGTTCACCTCAAACTGAATGGGCTCAAATAGTAGATTGGCTTGCCATGATGCAAATGACTCTGACCCCTGCATGTTAAGAAACATGAGAAACACCCAAAAATGAAGCCAAATTTTGGCGACCAAATGTATAAAGTCATCTCAAGGAAAAAATGTTATTCCGTGATGAAACAACAGATAAGCAGTATAAACAGGGTCACCCATTGACATACCTGAATAACAAATAATCTTGTTCTACTGAGATCATCATCACAAATGAACCATTCACATGGCGACGAGAGTGAGGAGTTCAAATCATCTGCAACAGCCTGTTTCACTTCCTCCTTTGCAGCAACCACAGCTGTCACAGAGTCGGTGGTTGCCATGAAAGAGGCCACTTCATTATCCATTGTACTGACTTTGCCGTTCATGCCCCTACATTTGTCAGGCGAATCTTCACTTGACTTGGATGTAAAAGGAATAATACTCTTTGTACGAGATTGAAGATAAGAAGCGGCAGAAGCAGCAACATGATAAGCAGCCGATGCACTTATTCGACTCCCCGTATTCTTCTGCTCCTCCGGCTCCTTTGAGGTTTCTTCAGGTTCTTGAACTACAGCTAAAACATTCTCTTTCTCAGCTTTCATAGCCAGTTCTTTCTTCTCCAGCGACGATGTCACAAACCGTAATCCGTGAGATTTTAGAAGGTTTCCTGGCTATAATCCCCCCAAAAGACCAAAATTAATCTACTTTCATAAGAATAAAATGCTGATAAATCATATAATTCGCGCAGAATGCGCTGTGCATTAAAGATACCAATAGACAAACGAAGAAACTTTTGTCATAAGCAATGCAATTTGACCACGGGAAATAGAACCTCCTCGTACTTGATATAGAAAAGCATTGCAAGACTGGCCTCAATGCAACTCAACATAATTAAGTCAAAGTACTGTTTCAGATGCAAATTCACCATACTAGGACTTAATATCACTTACCATAATAAAATTAAAGAGCGAAAGATTGGAAAGGGATTGCAGTAATGAAAGGTCCGGCAGAAAGCATCATATTATCAGGTTTCACTCAGTGGCGGAGGAACATGAGGACCAATGAGGGCACAGGCACTCACTTGATTTTTGTTTTCTTTCTTTTGTAAATATATATTAGAAGTTTCATTTGTATATCACCTTTTTTGTAGAAAAAAAATTATTGAGTGCTCTTGGAGCGCGACCACGTGGTGTTATAACGCCATTCTCCTGCACATATTTATGTGTGGCTCAAGACTAAATACACGAGCTTCACCTAAATATGTTATGATAAAAGCCGATAAAAAAAAGTGATAAAAAGGGTATTAGGGAACTACGTGGTGATGCCTCAAGACCATTGAATAAATAATTATTCACAAGCAAGCCTCAATTCACTGAATTTTTGCCTCGAAATTATTATGTGTTTACAGAATTACAATTACTAAACCACCATAGAATGAAAGTCAAGGGAGACTCGTTTTACATTCTCCCTTATTTCTCTTTTTCTTCTTAAATCTATCTACAACTCCTCCCTCCTTTGTGTTGAAGATAATGTGATAATTAAGGACAATTCAAAAAGGAATGTATCTTAAAGAAAGTTTAAATGAAAATCAAGGCATGTATGATTTTTAAAGAAGAGAGATTCTTTTTACACAACAAAAGTATTGGCGTTTTTTTATTGTGCCCTCACTGGAATAATTTTTTGGCTACATCACTGGTTTCACTCCTCCAACACGAAAGAAATTTACCAGCTTTAAAATGTTGCATGCAACTTGTTAACTCTAGATATAAGAACCTATTGCATGAATACGATAACCCATCCACCAGTTAAATGATAGTCGAGCAGAAAGAACCTATTGCATGAATAAGGTAACCCATCCACCAGTTAAATGATAGTCGAGCAGATTGAAGCCAGGCCAATTGAAAATTGAACTTGGGTCGGGGGCATTTTGGCTGTCGCGTCCTACTCCTACCTACATTGTCCCTTAATTTTCTTTCTTGCATTCTTTCATTGCTCTTTGGTTAACGATTTTCCTTCTCTTTTGGCAATACAAACACATTGTCTAAGAAACAAGTTCATACTTCACCGAAATCCTCCTAAGGAAACAAACTTCTACATAAGCAGACCTCATATTAATTTCAGGAGCAGGATTTTTCCTCCATTCAATATTTCAATTGCTGTGAAAACATTTTATCAGAAGTACTATTGGAACTAGGTAACACATGGCTCAGAAAACAATAGCCCGCACAAGAAATGAAGGGATGGCTAAGAAACCAATAGCCCGCACAAGAAATCCAGAACCTAAAGAAGAGTCTTGAGTTCTTGCTAACCTTCCCAATAGAACACCTCAGTTGGTTCAATATCTCAGAATCAACATAAATCCACATGGGTTTCTTGAGATTCACTATCCTCTTAGGTCAAACCAGATATCAAACACAAGGTGCACATAAAGAAGTATTCAAATTGAACAAAAAGAAAAGAGTGGTACCTTGATCTGAGATATGCAATAAGCCAAGTTCCCCAAATAGGACATTTGAGCATAAAGATTGGCATCGGCCAACGACACCCTCCTCAGCAGTTTCGAAAACGAATCCCTGTCAAATTCAATTCTTTCGTCGTCGTCATCAACTCTACAAAAATCACACCCTTGTTCGTCAAGATCACCATTGTCAGAAGAACAAGAGCATTCGCTGCTTTGATCATCATCAGCCGCAGAACCATTTTCTCTCTCCTCTTTTTCCCTAAAATCTTCAACCCCACCCTTCACTTGTGCTTCCCTCCTCACGTGAAGAATTTTCAACACCCAATTCCCATTTCCCCCTTCCCCTGTATCCCCTGTATCATCACCACCCTTTTTATCTTCCTTTTGTTTCTCCTCAAGCAGAACGGCGTCGTCGAGGCCAATGGCGTCGTGCCTTTTGCTACCTCCTCCACCTGGCCACAGAGATCTGATAGGGTACTTGAACGAAAACCCCCACGGCCGACTCGGCACCGCCCCAACGGTAGGTTTCTCAGCCGTAATCGCATTTCCGACCGCCGTCGACCTCCCCAAGGAAGCAGTCACGTGAGAAGGACCCGTACGGACGTCGATGCATCCGCCGGTGATGGCGATCTGTGGCGTCAAACACAGACTATCCATTTGATTTGAAATCTATTTTTCTTTCCCAGATATATATGTTTCTATCAGTTCTGCGTTGCAAAGTTTCCTGCTGAAACCAAACCAGAAAAGGAAACAGGTTCCACGATCTTTGGGTATGTTTGAGTTTGATTGATTAGTAATTTCTAGAGAGAGAAAGGGGAAGAGGGGACAAGCATTTAAAGAGCACGAAAGAGGCGGTATCGTCTACTTTTTAACAAAACAGGTCACCTACCTTCTCCCTCTCCTCTTCAATTTTTCCCAACTGAATCCACGAAGTCAGACAGTACAAATTAAAGGCTCCATTTTTTTTTCTTCTTTTTTTTATTGTAATCTTTAGGATTAATTATTTTTGTCGATGAAAAAAATTTAAAAAGCATACAATGTGAATTTAAAAAAAACACTTTAAACTGAAAACAGCAATTATATAAAATAAAATAAAAATTTACGAATCAAACAAAAACTTACTCCCTCCATCCCAAATTATTGATCCTATTTTAGAAATCTAGTTTTTTATGAATTGTACTAAAAAAAAGGGAAAAAGAACATCATTTTCTTCGTTAACTCTTTGAAATGGCCCTTTATTTTTATTTTTTTAAAACTGGAATTGGCCTTTTATTTTGGCACAGTCAAAAAAAAAGTAATGACCAATAATTTGGGACGGAAAGGATAGTATTCATAAAAAAAAAGGAATGAAAAAACCACAGAAGACTAAAGAATGGAGTCTATTTTGATTTCTCTCAAAGTCCTAATTTCACGGACGTTAGAACTTTTGGAACGACGAGTCGCCAACGTGGTGGGGAAAATCACTACCTAAAGTCTGAACTAGTTAAGTTAAGCCAAACCTTGAAAAAAAAATGGTCTCACGTGTCGGATTGGGACTTGGGGAGGGAAAAGGGGCCCTGCAAAACGGTGGGCCTACGATTTGTAAGTTAGACAGATGCCGCCACGTCAATGATTGAGATTATTGAAGAAGAAAGATGGAGAGAGATAGAGGAAGCTCCTCGGAATAAAAACAAAGAATTTCCAAATCTGCACATTTTGAAAGTTTGTTTTTTGTTTCACCAGGTTTTTTTTTTTTTTTTTTTTAAATTGCCCCACTTTAAAAGAAAAGGAATATTAAAAGGTCAAAAAATCCAATTAAAAAATATACATTTGTCTTTTCCGTTTAACTTAAGACACAAAATCCATACATTTCGATTTTCCGTTTCATCTTTTGCACTGGAAAATCCACTTTGAAGAGAATTTTTGAAACTGACTAGAGACGTTAGAACTTTTGGAACGACGAGTCGCCAACGTGGTGGGGAGGAAGATACGACGGTGGTTCTGAATCTGATTGTGCATGTACCTTGAGCACGGCGTCGTTTCTTGTCCCGTGTACGTCACGTGTCGGATTGGCTGCGTGTGGGTTGGGACTTGGGGAGGGAGGGAGGGGGTTTTCCTGCATACACGGTGGGCCTACGATTTGTAAGTTAGACAGATGCCGCCACGTCAATGAGAGATTATTGATGAACGACTGATGGATATCGATGACGTGTTGGTAAGCTCCTCGTCTGAATAAAAACAAAGAATCCTCTCCAAATCTGCACGTTATTTTAAAGTTTGTTTTTTGTTTGACCAGTTTTTTTTTTTTTTTTTTGAGCAATTGTTTGACCAGATTGAAAAGAAAAGGAAAATTAAAAGGTCAAAAAATCACAACAATAAAAAATATATACATTTCGATTTTCCGTTTCATCTTTTTCTGGAAAATCCACCACTTGCCGACTTAACTCTTCTATTTAAACGCACCGATTTTTGACTTTATTGTTCTGGTAGTTCTTAGTATTCGATAATTCCTTTTGCACCGCTTGTTTTTCACGCATCGATGAATTTTTGGCGTTTCAGACATGGGCTAAAATTCATCATCCATTCTTGTTTATGAATCGATCCGATTTTTGCGTGGTTCATCTTTTCAAAATCGATTCCTAGTGGGTTTGTGGTGCGGGGATCGATCGAGGCAACTTGACAGAAAAGGACTGGTAATTTAATACATACTCGATTCAAAATCACCCCTTTTCATTCAAAAATATGAACCATCGGATCGATTGGTTTTGGGACGCCTAATTTTATGAATGTCGGTGCACTACGGTCGGTGCAAAAGGAATTATCGAAAACTGTACGAGTGAAAAAGACAAGAAGGTGACCATTTCCAAATTCCAAACAACAAAAAGAAGAAGAAAGCCAGGGGGAAATTCCAGAAAGCTCCAAATACTCTCTTTTAAGATGGTTTCGAGTTATTTACCCAAAAAAAAAAAGATGGTTTCGAGTTTCATTAACATCCTTCCCCAATAATGAGGAACTCCTCATTCAAATACCACACGGAGAAAAAAGAAAAAAAAATTATTGATGAATTATGGTAATAATACTAACAGTAATATGGAAACAGAAATGTTACATACACATATTTTAGATTGAAGAGTATTAATCTAGGTATAGATGTGTCCGAAATTGTTTGATGACATAAGTTCCACACAGTGAAATTAAGGTTTAGTAAGATTTATACACATCGGACTTTTCCAAACGCATGTATATTCGAATCTATGTTCTTCTATTTGTTTTCGTACTTGAATTTTAATCGACTTTTGCTGTTGGATCACAAAATGGGCTAAAAATTCATCATCCATTCTATTATTGTGCAATCTAAAAAGGATAAAATTTTAGACTTTATTGTTCTGTTCAAAACTTGACAGAAAAGTACCACTGGTAATTTAATACATACTACCTCTTTTGCAATTTTTTGTCGCTTGTTTTATTGGGTATATAATACAACCATCACGAATTTTGTAGCTAATTTTATGAATTTTTGTGACCCGATGTATGATTTTTTCGTGATTTTTGGGGTTGGTAGAACAAATTTATGTGTTGTTTATGAATTTTATAGTAAAAAAAGACAGTGCTCCCAAGTGAAAAAAAGAAGGCTCAACGTGGTCAAATATACAAAAAAAAATTGGTGTTCAATTACGAAATAATTTTGTGGTGCTTTATTTATTTTTGTGACTCAAAACACAAAAGCCTTCTCTAAACTTGGCAACACTCTGAAATGATTGCCAGATTTTAAAACTAAGAACGCAAAAAAAAATATATATATATATATCGAATTTATAATTTTCAGGTGAAATTTCAATTATAGTTAATTTTATTTCCTTTGTACAGTCACAAAGATACTATTTTTAAATAGACTTGCAAACATCTCTAACTTTAAATATTTGTAGTGATATAGTCATCTTGATGATCTAAAGATGCTCTACGATTGTAAATATCTATTTATTTTGTTGCATCAACGCATTTTCTTTCAATAAATAAAAAGTCTGAGCTGATATCACAGTATGTAAATTATTATTTTCTCATTTTAGATTTTTATGTTTTTTGGATATTTCACCTAGGTCATTAAAATTGACTTTGGACCACTTATTTGTGTCTGCTTCATTAAAAATGGTTAAAGGAATAGAAAGCTACTTACTAAATAATTTAAAAAATATGAAAAGAATCTAGTGGTGGTGACCGAATTGTAAGTTTGATGGTAAAAATAAAAATTCCTACTTATGGTGGCGGGAAAAGAATGCCACTTAATTGTTTACTTATATCCTATATGAGTTTATAATTGCATACGTACCTCATTTTCTATATCAACTCTGAAAAAAAAAAGTTCTGCATTTTTCGCATTTGAACATTTGGTTACGAGAGTAAGGATTTTTTTATTTATTTAAACTGAAACGCGAGAAAACTAATCACCGTGTTCGGAAATGGTTTTAAAGAACCGGTTCCACCTTTTTCCATTAGGGGCCCACATGGCAGATATAAGTTTTCTCTCTCCTCCCAATTTTCAGAAACTCTACTCTAGTTTATACCACCCAAAATGAAAAAAGAGAGATGAGAGATTTTTAGATCAGTTCCATTTCAAAAACTCACACAAATAATCCAAGCTGTCCATTAATTCCAAAATTATTATTTGAGTCATCCAGAAAAGAAAAAAAAAAAGAAGTTAATCATATAACTTTAAATACGTGATCAAGTTGTCTAACTTTCTTTCAATTTTTTTGTTAAAATTCAAGATCCTAAATTGTGAATCACAATAAGATGATGGATCAACCATTTATAATTTTTCAAATGAGCTAATTTTTTAGGAGTGACTCAAAAATTTAATTTTAGAACTAACGGACGGCTTGAATAATTTGTGTGAGTATTTGAAGTGGATCCCACGGACCCATCTCGCACAAGGTATAAACTAGAATAGAGTTTCTGAAAATTGAGAGGAGAGAGAAAACTTATGTATATCTGCCATTGTGGGGCCCTAACGGAAAAAGGTGAAACCGGTTCTCTAAAACCATTTCCGAACATGGTCGTCTTTCTTAGTGAACCCTAGCCAAATCGGCAACGAGCAACTCCTTGATCTCATCGAGAGGAGTAATGTATGATGCCATCATCTTTGCTTGCGCTCCACCCATTCTTGCAAGTTTATATGTCACTTGACTCCTTCGCATAAAGTATCAAATAACGAAAACCATGCAGCTTCCTTGAGGGCACAACACTCCAAAGATAAGCTCTTATATAAGAAATTGGGAGAGGGATTGTTGTCGATCATTTTGGCCGTCATTTTTTAATTAAATTCCACTTGAACCTCCCACACGTCTTGGTTATAGATCATCTCGAAACCTCTTACCATACGCTAAAGCTCGGTTTCCACAATTGTGGAATCCTCCAACTTCCCAGAGAAGCCTAATATCCCAAGGCTACTAGTCTAATACCATAACCTCCCACATGTATTGGTTATAGATCATCTCGAAACCTCTTAGCATACCTCTTAGCATACCCTAACATCCGTATAGCTTCAATTGGCCAGATCTCAATTGTGTAGTAATCATGGAAGATCTAGTTACCAAATTATGCATTATTTCCAAATGATAGTGTACTTTTTTTATGCCTAAAAGAGTGGGAAGGGGCAACTAGCGTAGCAACCCCCCATGGGCGTCCTGATTGTTGTGGAATGTCTAATTGAGCCATAGCTACTGTCTGAATAAGACAAGTCGTCACCACAGCACCTCTAGTTGGCCAAAGGCTCTCCACCCAAATCCACACAAGTTCCAATAATGGCATGTGTGGGATTCAAACCTAGGAAGTCCATGCACGGGGAGGAAAGGAAGTCTTATCTCACTCACTTCAGCCAACTAGGCTACCACCTCACTAGTTTCCAAATGATACTTCGGTATGTTAGTCATGACGCTACCAGTATCCAACCTTTTTGTAAAAACTCTGTTTCTAAGAGTTAAGTTTAGCTAGTAAAGTTCACTTTCCATTTTAATCACTCTGAAAACCCAAAGATACACCTAAGGATGAAATACCACCACTCCCAACCGAGGCAAAAACACCAAAGAGACTCCTAATGATCATGCATCGAACTAAGGAGCCTGAACTTTTGCCCTTTCGTGTTATTTGGCTTCCATAATCATGATTTTGCGAATAACTTCCTCATTATCACTCATGTATAATCGAGGTCCACGATCTTGTTTACTAACCAAACAGCATGAACCTCATTTAGGTAAATTTTGTTAATGGCTTTAGAAGAAATAAGTAAAGGAGTTGCATCAATGGCGATTCTGTTGCTGCAAAATCTAAATAGAACACATTTTTGCTTCTTTCTCCCACTTGTCTTCTGTCTTCTTGGATTTAGTGTTGGGAGTTTATACGATGCATTAACCTCGTCATGACGTGCACAAGGCCCAATCTGATTGGAAAGTAATGGCGGAGAATCTGCCATATTAATTGGGCCAAATATACCTTGAATGACTCATATCCACTTAAAATGCCAAGTCTTGTGAGTGGTGAGTCAATCAATTGTATGTTAAGGTCCAATCCTGTTTTCTATTTTTTCAATGTTGGACTTAATGTTTACACATTTTCTAACAAATATGCCCCTCATGCGTGAATAGTACATTGAGCCTTGTTTTCTTTCTCTGCGCGCACAAGTCTTAATTACGAAGGTAGTAGAATTTGATAAAGGCTTTTGGAATCTTTCAGAAGTGGATTTTTAAGTGATAAGGAAGTTGAGGGTATCCAATTAATTGATGATCTCAATCTAGCTGAAGAGGTTAGGGGATGTTCCACTAACTCAGTTTTTTGAAAAAATTGTTTTTTCACGGTTTTTTATGTGATGTGATGTGTTGTGAGAGAATGACCTGTCTCGGTGTTTGGAAAAAACAGTTTTTTGTTAGTGGAACACCCCCTAAGGATACTGAGAAAGGAAAATTGAAGCAGAAATCGATAGAAGATATGATAGGCATTCTTAAATGTTAGAACATGTACGGGGATAAAATCCACGTAAGCCTGGATCACGTGCTTCCTTGATTCAACCCCAAATCTGCAAGACAGAAAAAGGGTTAAAGCACATTTGCCTCTCGTCGGCAAAGGCCATCCGATGCCTAAGTTAGTATCTCGTACTCAAATTCTCAAATCACATAGTGCATATGAAAAAGGTTTCACAACGTACCTTTCTTCATGGGTTTGATGTTCTTATTTATAGGTGGAATAGTTTGCCCATTAGGGCATCACGTTGCCCTTATTCCCTATTCTCTTAGGAGTCCTTTTCCTAATAAGAGTTTCCTATTAGGCATAAACCTCCATATTATGCAAGATCCCATCTTGCATTAGTCTTTCCTTCCATATAGGATTCTTTCCTATATGGGGTTCATTCCCAATCTCGTTAGGAATGCTCATATTAATCCCTCATTCAACGGGATTGCTCCTTATCTCGTAAGGAATCGCCATAGATTATTCTGGAATGTTTCACCGCCTTACACGTGGCGGTGCCGTGCTTCCACGTAGCTCAGAACAACCCGTACATAGCTCAACTCATCACGCCGAGCTAAATTACGTATTCTAGAATGCTGTTTAAGCTATACACGTAGCCTACCTAGCTTGGCCATATCAGGGGCATCCCTTTATGTCTCACGCCGAGCTAGTGCATCCTGATTTATTAGTTCACTCTTATTAATCTGGCTTTATTCATGGTCAAACCAGCTCGGCACAGGGCTTAAGGACTCCCTATGTGGTGTCGAGCTATTCACCCTTTCGTGGTGATTAATTAGGACACGTGCTCTACCCTTCCTATGGGCAATTAGGTTTTACCTCTCCAGAACATTTGTGAACATTAAGTCCCACATTGAAGATATTGGGCCAAATTCATGTGGCAGACTCTCTACCGCTACTCTCCAATCAGGGTTTGGCCGTTACTCTTTGCGTGCATAATTCCCAATCTGACTAACGACTAGTATGAGTGTATCTGTGTATGTGAAATGAGAATACAAACTTTGCGGAAGGGCAAATCCCTTATCTCATAAGAGAAGAGTAAATATGTACAAAGAGCAAAGCTCAGGGATACTAATGAAATTTACCTTAAATTTTGTTTACGAACTCTCTGGAATTCCTTCCCCTATTTGACCAATTTTTTAAAGGATTTTTCTATTGTCAGCCTGGGCTGGCAATAAGACAACAACAAAACAAAAAAAACACAAGTTTCAATGTACTTTTCACATATGTCTATGCACTTTCACACATTTTTATACACTTCTCACACATTTTAAGACTTTTATTATCAGCCAAATGGGCGGATTTTAGAATTTTCCTTAGAATGTAGTTTGAGAAGACCGGGTCACCTATAGACCGGACAACTGGATCAGGGGGGCGGTCCTGATCTGCCAAAGGAAATCCATTTTTCAGACCGGTTGGTCCAGAGGAGAAGTTAGGGCATGAATCATTCCCGAGTACAACTCAAGCTCCGGTGACCGGCACCGTCTACTGTTACTAGCTAAAACAGGTCAATCCTGTCTCTGTCTATATCTTTGCTTCTATGCTTCTGAATTAGTACTATTTTTCGGTGCTTTATTGACCGTTGTTTTGTACATCTTAGCTGTTTGCCAAGCCCTATCAAAGAAGAAACTGATAAATTATAGATTACACGAGTGGGATATTGTCAATTTTTACACGTTATGTAATATTGTTTATTTCAGGATATAAAAGCCAGTTTTTGGGCAGAACTGCTGAACTTCTGTCCTTGAAGCTTAATCCTTGCGTCCGGATATGATTCACCGGGATTATTTGCCTTATTATTAGTAATTGGTTGTGGTGTTTACAGACTGATAATTGACTCGTTCATCTCTTTTATGTAATTTTAATTGAAGGTTATATAAATTACAATCATAAGTTGTTTATAGCCAGATATTGCCTTCTCCGCTGAAATTCCGAATATTGGATTATTATGGAAAGTCATGTTCTCGGTTGTTTGAAAGGGAAAGTATGGATTTCTTTGAAATTTTTTTCCCTATTTTATCTCTGAGTCACCAAAATCTGTGTAACAGATTAGAGGGAAGCTACTGTGTTGAGACTTTAGAGAATGAGTAACTCTTCAGCAGGACCCAGTTCTAAAGTGAGAGCTGGATCATCCCAGCCATCAGAAGCTGCACTTAAGCGCAAGCGAGGAGTTTTCCAGAAAGATTGTAGGTGCTTACATCTTTTGCATGCATTGAAGAATATTGTTTACGAATTACAAGGAGTTTAACTTACACAAGTGTCCGTATCTGGGATGTAACAGTGCAGCACATGATGTACGGTTTTGGTGATGATCCCAATGTAAGTATTACTTGCAAGTTACTATTCTTCTTCAATGTTCTCATTTCATGGATGAAGTTATAAATTTTAGTTATACAAGTTATTTTATTTGTACTTTATATTTTATATCCTTAGATGTTGGTTTTTAATGTTCCATTACTGAATTGTGCTTTTCAAATTTTGGCAGTTTACTTGGTTCATTTGTAGCTCTGCTTTCAAAGTTGTTGGGTTGTTTATGAGATTAAAGGTTTTATAGGGGTCTTCAATGTTATTGGGTGGTTTTTTCAATAGGAATTGGGTATTTAAGGCGTTTTTTTTTTTTTTTCAAAGAGATACAATGTCCTCAGACACTTTTTTTGAAATCATTTGTCGTTTGTAGGACTTGCCTAAGCTCAACCGCTCTACAAAACTGTTGTCTATGAATGAGGAGTTGAAACAACCAAGGAAAGCTTTTGAGGTTGACGAAGAAAAGCTAGCAACAATTGAGTGATGCGGGAATGTAAAACCTTCCCTTTAGCCTCGGTTTACTCTTCTTCAGTGAGGTCTACGAATTACAATATGGTATTATTTGTATTGCAGTGTAAAAACAGATGAACTGTCCTCAACAAGTACTAGTGGGGATTTGGTAAATCTGTATGTGAGTATTGTACGTCGAACAACTGCTCTCGCCTTGGCTGCATCGCCAGGTGGAAGTTGAATCTGTGCATTGATTGGTGAAATAAGTCATCCAACTTTTCTGTTTTACCAAACAAAAAAAAAAAAAACTCATGAGCAATTAGTTCTAGAAAAGCAATCGAGTTGGCCAAAACTTCATATGTTAAAGTTATAGGCTTTGGTTCATTGGGCTCACCTCAGTAGGCTAAGCCCATTAAAATTTTACATCGCTCCAGGCGAATATTAAATGGGCTGCGAGTGTAGACCTGAGCGAAGTTGTCAAGTTGCATTCAAAAGATACTTGGTGAGTTATTTATTTGCGAGTGAGAAAGGCCCACAACTCGACCATATCATTTGCATAAATAAAACAATTGTTTATATTTTTGTGATTGTTTGGCAATACTTTTTCTTGACGGTTATATCCTCAACTGTTGGAACCCCCTCTGCCCCACCCAAGAAAAGAAAGAAAGAAAGAAAGAAGAGATACAATGACAAACAAACAATGATTGGATCGAGTTTTAGATGGCTCGGATGCGTTCGGCATTTTTTTTTTTTTTAATTTTGATTTTTTTACCGGTAAAAAATCAAAACACATCCGAACTGTCCAAAACTCGATCCAACAACCGAGGGGTGCACAGCATGGCTGTACACATCACCTCCCCCGCTTCCAAATTGGCGCATGCCTTCCAATCTTGGCGATGGTATTATGGATAATATAAGTTTCTTTGGTTTTAAGACTTTCTTCCATGTTCTTTATATTAGCCAAAAAAAAAAAGATGTGCTTGGAAAGGTTTTTTCTGACAATCAATTGAAAATGCAAAAAAAAAAAAAAAAAAAAGGATCGTAAAGAAACTGTCCTTTAAGAATTTCTATTTTCATTCAACTCCTCTCACAAGTTTCAGAATTAAACAAAACATAAACATATATCCAAACAATCTCGCAAACACAAGAAACTAGGGGAGTTTCTCATGGTGCTAAAAGTCATAAATTGGACAAAATGGTTAAAAGTCACCAAAAAAAGGACTAAAAGTTACAGTCACTCTCCTTGTATACATCAACATTTGATCCTTTTTTTTAAACCAATTTGGCTAAAAGTCATTTGGTTAAAAATGAGAAACCATCCCTAAATCAAGTAATCAACAATTGTCTACCAGATTAATATGTGCAAGAAAAGGAGAAATCAAACAATTAGTTGGATATAGTATATAGTATATTCTAAACACACAATTTTTTTCATATATAGCATTATAAATTTGGAAATTTGAAGACAGAGTCAACATGCAAGTGATAGTAAACGGTGGGATAAAAATAAAATTTAAAAAAAATCGGCGATGGAACTCTATGGACGGTTCATTGGGAAAGAGAGTAGTACTTAATATTTATATAAAAAAAGGTAATTCATGTATTGTTGTGGTAGATAAAGAAACAATATGTGTACGGCAATGGTATTTGGAAGTTTCTCTCCTTTTTGGAATTTAGTTGAAAACCTTGGTTAAAATAAAGAAAGGAATGCGAATCAGGAAATGGTAGGAAATATAACTTATACTATTCGTTGTCACAAGAGAACTCCAAATTAGAGACGGCAATGGGAATGGGACGGATCGGGGGTGGATTTAATTATCCCCACTTCCGATCCCCGAACTCCATATCACCCTTTGTCCCCGCCCTAATTCCCAAACGGGAATCATCTCCGTCCTCCATCCCCGCTACTATCGGGGATTTCTGGCCCGATCCGAAAGTCACCTAAGAAAAAAAAAAACTTGCATTTTTAAATTTTTTTCCTATTACAAAACAAAATGAATTATATTAGATATATGTAATAAAAACGGAGCAGGGAAACGGGTTGGAGGTACGAAAAACGTCTCCAACTTGATCTCTGATTTTCCTTTTTATTTGTTTTACTTCCAAATCCGATTCGATCCTCAAAAAATCACCGAAGTTCCAACCCAAACGGTATGGGGACGGATCAGATAGGATGTGATCGGCTGGAATTCCAATCCCTAGCTCAAACTTATAAGAGCACAATTTCCAACGTTCTCTAGGCCTCCTTTGGCAAAAAAACCAAAAAGTGGTTTTTTAAAAAACCACTTTTGTCCTTATTCAATTTTTTTTTGCATTCGTTAGTTTTTCAGTTTTCAAGATTTTGTGGTTTCTGATCCTCTCTCTACGGCAATCTAACAAAGAAATCTATAAAATTATTCAAAAAAATTAATTTTTTTGAATAAAACAAAATGAAGGTGGATTATATAAATAATCCACCTATTTTGGCTTTATTCAAAAATTTGAGACGAAACCATAATTTTATACTTTTTTTAATTTGTTTTATAATCCAGAAACCACAAAATCTTGACGCAAAACTAACGAACGCAAAAAAATGAATAAGACAATGTTGGCTTTCCAAAAAAACCACTTTTTGGTTTTTTTGCCAAAGGAGGACAGGTGTGAATATATAATCGGTTCGGTTAATATGTCTGACTCTCTCGATTTGTTAAAAAGTTCACATTTTTCTGTAAACAATAGATAACACGTTAATGCTGTTGGTGCTGGATAAGCTATTTACCTGACAAGTTTCACCTTCCGTGTGTGAGAAGGGTTCATCTTCCTCTACTTTTTTTTTTTTTTGACAAGGAAATTGTAGATTTTCATTATCCCAAAATCAGGTTACAAGAACAGATTACACATCAGAACAACCAAGAAAAAACTTGGGCAACGATGTGCCAATAACGCACAAACCCGATCCGACAACGGAACAACAACGCTATGCCAACCAAGCAAGGATAACCACGAGCCGATCCGGGGATGTTGTCATTTCTGGACATTACGATCCCCACTTAACACGGTCGTAGCCGGCAAGCGCACACCAAACAGTCTACAACTCCGGCAACGGAGAAAAACTCCGGCCAACTACAATAACAACGAAAATGAAAAAACTTTATTTCCCACCATCCCACCCACCGGATCTGGAAAACCAGACCGGGACCAAAGCAGCCGAACTAGGAAACCCAGCCGGAACAAAACAAAAGAGAAACAAAAACTCCTCACCCATTATTCGCCACTCCGACAGCCGCCTAAACACCGGACCATCGCGCTCCATCTTCACCTCGTCGGTCTGAAACCTCTAAGCCAGATCAGCTCCTCTGCCGGAAAACGTCAAAGGGGATCTAAGCATCAAGCCCTCAAGGCCGAAGACGCAAAGACCGGTGCCAATGGGGTGAAGAACACACCGGCGGAGGGGTAGAAGGGGAGGGAGAGAAAGAGAGAGAGGGGGGGGGAGCCCCCACCCCCAGATCTGATCACTGTTGGAAGGGTCTCGAAGAGAAGAGAAGAGAAGGGAAAGTTAGAGAGAGAAACTATGGTTCATCTTCCTCTACACACGTGCTAAGTCTTGACTTTTTAAAATTTGGTCATCCTATTCCTATTAATCCTTTAATAAAAGTAGACATATAGGGACAATAATTACAGTTTAATATGCATCTTAGAATTTTCTTTAGTAAATAAAAGTAGACATATAGGGACAAAATAATTACAGTTTAATATGCATCTTAGAATTTTCTTTACGCTTTCTATGTTTTTTTATGTTACTTTTGACTAAACAAAAATTACTTTTGACTAAAATTTTGTACACCTGTAACGTCTGGAGAATCATATGAAATATAATGTGCACAACTCATTTTTCTTATTTGACAGCACAAGTTTAATTTTTGAAAAACTTTAAAGCATCTCTGATAGTATATTGTGCTTATAATTAACAAATTGATGGGAGTTTTAAAAGGTTTAATGAGTGAGTTATCTTCTTGTGTTTTAGAGTGTGTTAATTTAGGAGTTGGTTATAGTGTGTAATAAGCCTAGAGAACCACCTAGCACACATTGGAGTTTTAATTAAAAAATTGATGGGAGTTTTAAAGGGTTTAATGAGTGAGTTATCTTATGTTTTAGAGTGTGTTAATTTAGGAGTTGGTTATAGTGTGTAATAAACCTACAGAACCACCTAGCACACATTATGAATGGGTGAGAGGAGAGAAAAAGGGAGAAAAGAGGAGAGAGAAACACATACTACTTTTAACTACACTATTGAAACACTTATTCATCAATTCTTATATTAACATACTCATAACACACATAAAATGAGTCTTATTTTTTAATATAATTTATGAGATATTACACATTTTGGTATGTTTTGGCTTAAAAAGTCTCATTGAGAGAAATTCAAAAAGAGAAAAGATTGGTTGTGTTTGGTTAGATAGTTTAGTTTAGTTTTGATGATGTCATCAGGTGTAATGAGTGGAGAGAGACAGAGAGAGAAATGAGGAAAATGATGTCATCAAAACTAAAACTAAAACTAAACTGAGAAACGAACATAGCCATTGTGATTACAACTCTCAATGTTTTGAATAAAATAAAAAAAAAGTGTTAAAAATTGTCTTTTTTTACTTATTTTTGTCTTTATTCAAAAAAAGATTAAGTTTCGATCATAATTTTTTAATTTTTTTATTACTCTCGCCGAGACAAACCTATAATACACAAAAGTTGATGTAAAACCAAAAAAATCAAATAAAAAAAATCAAATAAAAATGAAAAAGTAAACCAATTTACTCTTTGGGCTAAAATACACCTTAGCACACTTTTTTATTGAGAACCCATTAGGGATGCTTTTAGAGTTAGGGTGTTTTCTTCAACAGATTTTTGGGAGATAAAATCTCACATTTTATGAAACTCCAATCTCAATACTGTAAAAGTGATTTTATAAAATTTTCATAAAATCCTCCTAAAATCTATAGGAAAACCACTACATTTTATCAATTGAAAAAATAACTCTATTTTATCACCCCTCCATAAAATATTCATTTTATGAGATTTTCATAAAATGCACCTAAAATCTATAAGAGAACAAGGCCTAGTTTTTTTTTTTTTTTTTGAAAAGAGAACAAGGCCTAGTTGGATTTTACAAAATAAAAAGAATTTCGAAGAAAAGATAAAGGTCGTCAAAGGGAAAGGCAAATGAAAGTGGATCTTTCGTAAAATCTTCCTTTTGGGGGGGTCAAAACCTTGGTCAAATCTTCAACCTGATCAATATAGTAACTCCGAGATTTTGTTGGCGGAACCCTAATCCGTGTGGTTGAGTCTCTTCCGAGGAGTCCGTTGGATATTGAAACAGCGACTCTCGAACCACCAACTTGGCAACTTGGTGTTCACAGTCCCACACTTCTTAATTTCTTATAGTTTGTAGGCGCTTTCCCACTCGGACATTAGCGCAAACACTTGGCCTGCGTAATCCAGAGGACCGTAGAGAGAGATGAAGTACGTGTTGGTGACGGGAGGGGTGGTAAGTGGGCTGGGAAAGGGCGTGACTGCGAGTAGTATCGGCGTCGTCCTCAAAGCCTGTGGACTTCGCGTCACCTCCATCAAAATAGGTTCCTTGCTTTCCACCTTTTTGTTTCTATCTTTGTTTCTTTGAGCCTTTTTTTTTTTTTTTTCTCCAACTTCGAAATCGGAATTTCTAATGCAATAGTTTCTTGATCGCCTTGCGCTTATGAACCTCCCCGTCTTTTATTGGGCTACGCGTTTCTGTTGGGCTTTCGTTGTCAATGTGGTTTAATATTTGTGTCTCAGCTTCTTTTTTGCTTCTGGTTATGCTGATCGTAGGATATCCAAGTTTTTTCAGCTTGCTTGCTTGCTTCTCTTAAAAAAAAGTTTTCAATTTGTTTGCGTTTGTTTGCGATTAGCTCATTCAGAGCACCCCAAAAGTCGATGGAGACTCAAAGTTAATGTTCCTTAATCACAAAGTGGTTTGAGAGCCTTTTATATCTATTCATTTCATCTCCAATCACGTAATTCTATTCCTATCTCTATTTTCAAGACACTCTTATCTATCCTCCACTTTCCCTCCAAAATCTATCCAAATTCCTGTATGATTAATTTCCGTACAAAATCTGTCTGGATTTCTTCAAAATTATATCATTGAAAATATATCTCCAAAACCGAAATTTATGATTTTTCTAAATTTACAAAATACATTGAACACGGTTTCATTTCAGAGGTAGTGTCGACTCTTTCTAATTATGTAAAATCCGAAACAATGATTTAGTCATTGCATGTGTTTTGGAACATGTAAGGTGTAGGTGAAATATGGAGATGGTTCTCTAGTTTTCGAAGGTCAAATGATTTTGGTCTCTATTGCGAATTTATCGAGTGTGGTTGGAGATGCTCATTTGTTTCAAGTTGTGTTCTTCTTCCTTCATCCATCTTGTTGTTTCTATCTCCTTTTTCCCCCCCTAAATGTTTACAGAGTTCTTCATTTCTTTCAAGTTTTATTCTTCTTCTTTCATGTATCTTGTTGTTTATCTTTTTCATCTTCCTTCATCCATTTTGTTGTTTTTCCTATTTTTCTTTGCACATTGTTATCTTGTTGTTTACTTTTATCTTAATCTTAATTGTTGTCGAAATTATGTGAAGAGTTGTTATTGTTTCCTTTTGCAATGCAGTGATTGTTTGATATAATTGCAGATCCTTACTTGAACACCGATGCTGGCACCATGTCTCCGTTTGAACATGGGGAAGTTTTTGTTCTTGATGATGGGGGAGAGGTTTGCTTGCCCTTTTCTTTTTCTTCAGCTGCTACATAAGTAGCTTTAGTATTTCATAGAATTTAAACTAAGATAACCTCGTCATTAATCTTTTATATCATTATCACGTACTTTTAAAGTTTTATACCAGTCTTCATCACGTGAGGTCTCGAGGATTGTTTTCGTTCATATAGTCATCCTTTGTTACATAGTACTCATTAATTTGTTATAAAATCTCTTTAAATTATTCAGCAATCAGCCCCAATGGAGGTTCATCATATTTTGTTCATCAGCCATTGGCAGTAGTGATGGATTTGAACAGTACTATTTTCAGAGGTTAATACCCCACCCACTATGGATGGTCTAGCATTAATAATGTATCAATCGATCCCTGATCAATTTCAGAGGTTGAAATCGTTTAAGCTGTTAGTCGTTTTCTTTAGTGGTTCTTGAGTTGAAACCGTATAACGATGTTCCTATGGTGCTGATTCTTGAATGCTTCATCTTGTATTTGTATAGTATATTGCTCAATGGAACTTGAGTTATTGAGGATTCTCATTTAAGTTGCATGAAAATACGCCTTGAAGTTTTGCGGTATAAATTACTAGCTTTGAGGGTTTCTTTTTCAGTTCCATGTTTGTATTTTAGGCACCAAACTTACCTTGTTTGGTTGAATCTCGAATACCGTTTTCATTCGAGTTTTAAAGTACCATTTCTAATTTTTAACGTGTCATGCACTTAAAAGGTTGACTTGGACTTGGGTAACTATGAGCGATTCTTGGATGTGACTCTTACAAGAGATAACAACATTACTACTGGAAAGATTTATCAGGTGTGTAAATTAATTTTTATTTGTTCCAATCTATCAATATATGAGACCTAGAATTTGCTGAAGATGACTAGTTGCTCTGTTCTCTTTCAGTCTGTTCTCGAGAAGGAACGCAAAGGTGATTATCTCGGAAAGACTGTCCAGGTATTTATGTGTTTTACTTATTTACGCTTCTCTTGTCACACTAAAAGAACAACGCTGACCGTGCTGCCACCTGTTTTCTAGGTCGTCCCACACATAACAGATGCCATAAAGGATTGGATCGAACGGGTGGCTGCCATTCCTGTGGATGGGAAAGAGGGGCCAGCTGATGTTTGCGTGATAGAATTGGGGGGGACTGTTGGTAAGAGCTTTTTGGAACAAAGAAACATCTGTTACTGGAATTCTCATCTCTCTCAATATCTCTGTATATATATGTGTTTATACTTTATCTTTGAATTTCAGTAACATCCTTTCTCTTTTTGGGGTGAAGGCTTAAAATTATTCTGTTTTTTAAGGTGACATTGAATCAATGCCATTCATTGAGGCTTTACGACAATTATCCTTCTCAGTTGGTAAGTTGCTTGCTATGTACTCAGAGTGAATGACTATGCCTTCTTAGTTCCTACGTTTCACATTGCTACTCTTTTCATGCTCTATAACTTGTATTTATTTAGTATGGTCCATTGAGATGGGATCCAGAAATATGTGGTGTTTGGTGATGGAGTTTATTGAGATCTTTTCCAGTACCACAAGTATGACGGCATTGTTAAACTTATAATTATTACCTAAATGACCATGCTTTATAAGCAATAAGATAGTTTAGTTTGGCTCTATCCTTGAATAACTGGGACATACATGTGCATATGGTTGTGTTACAAGTTGGAGACCATAACTTGAGAGTGAGATAGGTTTTTTGATATTTTGATGCTTTTGCACCTGTGCTTTGCGTTTCAATGTTTCCCTTTCTATTTTTCTTGTTATGTTTTGATCCCTTTCTCAGGTCAAGATCATTTCTGCCTCGTTCACGTGAGCCTTATACCTGTACTGGGCGTTGTTGGAGAGCAAGTAATAGTCTATCTTATAGGAGTTTGACTCTTGTCATTTCACTGGGAAGCTTTATTTTGTTCTCCCAGATGGACAGAGCCTGAACCTGTTTTTTTCTTGTCGCTGATATGTGCTTTCGACCATGTAGAAAACAAAGCCTACACAACATAGTGTTCGGGAACTTAGAGCTTTGGGACTGACTCCTCATTTGTTAGCATGTCGTTCTGCTCAGGTAGGTTGTCTCGTCTTTGGAAACTTAGTAGCTCTTCAAGTCTTTTCATCTTTTTCATTTTTCTTTGTATTAGAATATAGAAGCAAGGAAACTTTTTTTGTTTGTTTAAATTGCAGCCTTTATTGGAAAATACAAAGCAGAAGCTTTCCCAGTTTTGCCATGTTCCAGTAAGTTGTTATTGTTGTAAATTGGCTTAGCGAACCGTGCAGATGAATTTTGCTCTCACAGTTGGGTAAGTTTTACATTTGTCTTTGGTTTCTCACAGGTTGGTAATATTCTCAACGTCCATGATGTTCCAAACATTTGGCATGTTCCACTTTTACTTCGGGTGGGTTTTCTGACAGTAGTTGATTCTCTGGGGCCTGACTGTGCCTCCTTGTTGTCTACATGTTTAGTTTGATTTTAACACAGTTCCTAACTCATAATTTTCTTCCAGAACCAAAATGCTCACGATTCAATCCTAAGACAGCTAGACTTACTCAGGCAAGCTTTTGTCTCTTTATATTTCTGTATGTGGACCAAAGAGCTACTTAGGTCACCCCCTTCGTAAATTTGCCAAGGGAAGTTCAGGAAATGATTTGGACCAACTTAGTGACTGTTCTTTTTGATAATTTTGTTTTTACCATCAACATGTGATTTTTGACTAGTTCTTGAAGTTCTGTTTCAGAGTTGCTACGCCTCCTGTTTTAGAGGAGTGGAACAAGAGGGCAGAGACTTTTGACAATCTCACTAATTCTGTAAGTGTATTAGGCCTGCAATAGTGCAATTCTCTCTCTTGAACTGAAACTTATTTTTGAATCGCATTAATGAAAGCCGGTTTCTACAGGTGAGGATCGCAATGGTTGGAAAGTACGTTGGATTATCAGATTCCTATTTGTCTGTTGTGAAGGTGGGATACCTTTTTTCCCCTTCTTTGATAGCTCATGCTTAGTTCAAGCAACGGACCATTTCATATCCTAGAGCCAGCCATGAAAAATAAAATGCATCTCTATCCATTTGATCAGAAGTGTGTCTGTGAAAAAAGAAAAAGAAAATGAGAGAAGTGCTAATGAGTAGAAGATTCAAGTATGCTGTCCCAAAATCTGTTTCATCTTCTAATTTGATTTCCAAACTCTCTTGATCGTTAGTACATCAGAAAGAGGGTGCAATTATTTCAGGCCTGAAATATTGCTATGGTTCATTTCACACGCAGGCTCTTCTCCATGCCTGTATTGCATGTTCACTGAAGCCATCAGTTGATTGGATTGCAGCTTCTGACCTTGAAGATGAGAGTGAGACATTGGTATTGGGCCTTTGCTACTTGTCTATTGGAGATTTTATTTGTCTCTGAGGAGTTCATCTAACGTTCAATGTTCCTTGTACAGACGCCAGAAGCTCATGCTGCCGCATGGGAGACTTTAAGGGTAAGCTTGATGGAAGCCCTCTCTTCTTCCTCTCCTTTTACATTTGTCTTATTTCTAGTTTCCAACTTGCCACATATCTTCATTATTTATTGGTTTGGAAAGGGAACTCTTTTTCATTGTGATTTATTTTCCAAGAGCTGTTTCTCTCCCTTGGTCATTTTGTGAATTTGGAAGAGTCCTTTTCTGCTTGCCTTTTTGGGGCCACTTATGTTTTTCATCTTCTTGGAGGTGTGTGGGTTCCCCTTCAATTGTCTTCCTTTCAGATTGCCCCTTGGGTTACGTTTGTTGCTATTGTTTAAATTTCAAAGACATTAAAACCAGAGTTTTTCACTTGTGTTCGAAATTAGTCAACTGACCTCGGTGATAGACGGAAAATGGTGGCATGCTGAACCTGTGACCACGCTGGTGAAAATTGTCACTGTTGTAACTTTCTTTCTCTCTGCTACTCCTAATCTCCTATCCCTTTCTTCCACAAAGCAACCATTCTCTCTCTCTCTCTCTCTCTCTCTCTCTCTCTCTCTCTCTCTCTCCACAGTGCTACCGTTCGCCGCCACCTGTCATAGCTTCTAGCACCGCGACCTTTTATTGCCCTAGATCACTTTTGCACACTATTACAGTTGAAGACACTTATTTAGCAAAGTATTATGTTTGACCTGGAGTCATCGAAGATACCACCTCATTCCTTTGTCAACTTCTCTTCGTAAAGTAATAAGTCCATTAAGGAAATATTAGTGTCCTACAAGTTGCATTGTACTTCCTTTGAAGCACCAGCTGCAATGTAACGAAGCGCAAGCGCAATGCCCCTTGTTTTAAGTCTATCAGTTCTGTACTTCTGTTCTTTGGTTAGAATATGTTTATCACAGTTTTGTGTAACTGCTTTTTTGGTACGTGATTTTATATACTTGGCATCTCTTTCTTTCATATACAGGCATAGATGAAGTACCTACGGTGAATATATATGTATCGTGATCTTGTAGTATCTTCTATTTTAGGCATAGACATTTCATGATAATATCGTAATCATATCCCTTTGTAATCTTCTTTTTTAGGCATAGATTTCTAGGTTTTCTCTATTTAAGCTTGTGTTAACATTGTAATCTTGTTATTATTTCAAGAATAATACTATTCAGCCTTTTTCTCTGAATCGTCACACCTACATGCATGTTTTCTCTTCCTTATGTTTCTGATAGTTGAAGTTGGGAGCTTAAAAGTAATATTTTAAACCAGTAATCTACATCTGAATTTTACCCTGTTAGTTAGTAGCAAGACAATGGAACTTCATGAGCTGGTATTTAGAAGCACTGCTGTTTATTTCCGAATTAGAGCATTATGGTCATATCAGTAATACAAGTGTTTAAATTTTTATCTGACCAAACCAATATTTACAGAGTGCAGCATGTGTCTTAGTTCCTGGTGGATTTGGAGATCGTGGTGTGAAAGGAATGATATTAGCTGCAAAGTATGCCAGGGAGAATAAAGTTCCATATCTTGGGATTTGTTTGGGCATGCAGATTTCTGTAATTGAGTTTGCTAGATCTGTAAGTGATTAACTTTCTAAATATCATTGGCTGTGTTTGGTTTGTAGTTTAGTTTAGTTTTGATGATGTAAGCAGGTGTAATGAGTGGAGAGAGATAGAGAGAGAAATGAGGAAAATGATGATGTCAACAGAACTAAAACAAAACTAAACCCCCTAACCGAACAGGGCCATTATGTTTTTTGTATCAGACCATGTATTGATCCTGCTTCCATCATACGCTTCAGGTTTTGGGTCTGGAAAGGGCAAACAGTGAAGAATTTGACGAAGAGACACCCAATCCTGTTGTAATTTTCATGCCGGAGGTACTTGCTTAAGTGCATCTATCATATTTGATATTTTCAGAAGCTAATTTTCTAGACCCTTTTGCTAGGACAGATCAGTAATTGTCGTCTTCTGTGTATGTACAGGGTTCTAAAACACATATGGGAAGCACAATGAGGCTGGGGTGTCGAAGAACTCTCTTTCAGACTCCTAATTGTATCAGTGCAAAACTGTAAGATACAGAGATTTGCACCTTTTAATTTCTGCTGGTAGATAACACCCCCAGCTGACTGCTCTATCTATTTTGCTCTAAAAGAATTTGAGGAATTTCAAATATGTTGACGAAATGTTAGTGAAATGGATAACTATTGTGCTTCGTGTCTCTATTGCTGTATTGCTGGTTTCTTTAAGAATGACATGTTTGAGGTTTAGCTATACAGAGCCAAGTTAAATGGAAAAACACCCAAAATTTCAGAATCAAGAATGATTTGCTATGTGAATACTGATAGATTCCAGGCAAAAAGAAATATCGTATTGCGAAAGGTCGCTATAATACAAAGATAACAGGTTTTAGATAGGCTAACCCTATTAACCTTTAGCAAACCCTAATGCAATAAAAAGTAGTTGCTACCCTTTCAATGATAAAGATAAAGACTACGCTATCCTTACAATGATAAAGATGAAATATAGAATAACCCTAACATATTTCACACTATTTTCTCTCTTCGTTTTTAGGTACCATAATTCAGAGTATGTGGAAGAACGACATCGACATAGATATGAGGTTAGTCATAGAATTAGGTGAATAAGTTGTCCATGTAAATGATTAGAGAAATACTTAGCCCATGTCTTTATGTTGCAGGTGAACCCAGAGATGATCGGAATGTTGGAAGGAGCGGGTTTAAAATTTGTGGGGAAGGATGAAAGTGGAAAGCGAATGGAGGTTAGTTTTGTTCTTAAACTAGTTCATCCAGCCTTTACGATCAGCTAAGCTTGAGAAACAGTTAGACAATGAGTGTGAAGAAATTCATTTGCCCACTTTTCTCCTTTAAGTGTGTTTTTCTTTTGTTTTACTTTTCTCCCTTCACTTTTTTGTTTGGTGTGGCGAAATTCATTTGTCAAACAGTTTATTTCTTTATGGAATGCATTAGTAATTTTTTTGTTCCAACCATCATTTAATGGTGGGATTTTCACTTTCTGCAGATCGTAGAACTCCAAAGTCATCCATTTTACGTAGGAGTACAGTTTCATCCAGAATTCAAGTCACGACCTGGGAGGCCTTCAGCTCTGTTTCTTGGTATTTATCTGCTAAATGAATTTATGCATCTCATTGACTGTTTTAAGCCAGAGCCACAATATTTCCATTTACGCTCTTTTTCTTTTGAATAGGATTTTAGGCATATCAATAGCTGAGAGATACTAAAGTGCTTGTGGAAGATTCAAGTTCTCCAAAATGATCATTCTCACCCATGTTCGTGTTATTGGAGTCAATGTTCTCACTTCCACACTGTCAATTACTGTTCACACAAGGCACTGATTAAAACTTGGGGATCTGAGAACAGATAGGAAAACGTTGACTTCTTTAACTGATCTTTGCATAGGAGAATGTTTTGTTGCCCTCTTTAACTATCTGTTTCTAGTGTTGTTGGGAATCACCCCCTTTCCCAAAGCCTTTAAAAAATGAGCAAACAAAATGAATATGTAATGCTCCTTGGCAGTTAAATTCGCTTTTCTTGGCCTCAAAATGAATAACTACACAAACAAAAACAATTGAGTGGTGACTGCAATAAAAAATTGACAACCTGTCATCCCTTGGATTTTCTAGAAGCCATGGATAATCATTTAGTGCAATCTACAACCCAATTGACTTGTGGGTTTTGCTAACATGTGCCCAATGGGCACACAATAAGCACACAAACAAACAAAAAAAAATACACACTCCAATACACCTTTTACACTTTTCAATACACTTTCACGTATTCCTATACACTTTTTACAGATTTCAATATACTTTTTCAACCTTAACGTGTGCGCCCAGCATTTTCCTTGACGTATTGGCCTCCATTAAAGTCCAGCAGACTGCTGTAAATGAACACCCTGTACACACATTCCGCGGATAGTAATCGACTTGTAGTACTATTTATGTTTAACGTACCTAAAAATGCTTCTTTTATCTAGTCACACTATTTGTGTTGTACTATTTATGTTTAACGTACCTAAAAATGCTTCTTTTATCTAGTCACACTTTTGCGTTGCAGGTCTTATATTGGCAGCAACAGGTCAGTTAGAAGCACGCCTTAGCAAGCATCAGAACGGAAGTCTATAAGAGACTTGTCACAGTCTCAATAGTTTTGCTATATTATACAAGGTATTCATTTGCTGTTTTCTGTATTTAATTTTGTAACAATGAGGGCCAGGTCCTAAGCAAAAACTAAAGGGCTCAGTGACAAGTATGATACAATACAAGCTTCATCCTTTCAGGGTAGTCAGTAGGGATACTGCATGGTTAGCTTATAGTGACATCTCGGTTCATAGTTTTCGGGGTAGTTTAATTTTCTACAGTGAAACCTTGAATTCTTATAATAATAATAAATACATAAATTGTAGACTAATGACTGTTTGTTCCTCATGTATGTTCAAGGGCCTCTTATTTTGTGTACTGAGTCTGCACGGTAAGGTTTGGGTTGCATTAGCAGACTTCAGCCACATCATCTGGTTGCTAAGTATAACGTAAAACTGAATGTTGTCAAACCAGAAGATTTGTTGGTGTAAGGGTAAAAAACTCGGTCGTTGATCTGGATGGGTGAATGTTGGCACTTCTGGTTCAAAAGCTTCCATGTTTTGTTCTTTAAACATAGCTTTAGTGGTTGTAGTCTGTAGCCTAGAGGCTACATCACTCTTGATTGTAGAAATGGTTTTGCATTGGGTGCTTGAACAAGCAGTATATTTTATTTCCTGAACTTGCTCTTCTGACTTGTGGTGTAGGAGAACAGATAGAGGCTTTATAGAGGACTGGTGATCATTGAGGGTTGAAAAAAGTGCATCCTCAATGAAGAGTTGAACTAAGCTGGAGAAATGTGCTCCTTGCTGCATTTCGAAGCGTTGCAATCTTTGGGCTCGAAGCTGACATTGACTCGGTTTTGTGTGTTTCTTTGGTTAGTTGCTATGTCTCCCCTCATTTTGGTGTATTTTGGTGGGGATTATTGTTTCATACCTCTTAAAAGTTTTTACTTGCATGAATGATATCAGTTACTGCAAGATTTTTTTGACGGGTAGATTATGAAGTTTTAATTGAAGAGTTTTTGCTCTTACTTAACCCACCCTTGTTGAATCTTGACTCGATGTTTTAGTGGCAGAATAACTCAAGTCTTAGGTTACATACATCCCACTCTCTCCTTGGTAGGTCGAGGCGGCTAGCCATCGCCATGTCACTCTAGTTGGATTGAGTTTGGCTACCATTGCTTGAGCATAGGACACCTTGCATTGGGTGCTGAACCTTTGAGCCAACCCTCATAATATGAGATCTGCTTCATACATGTAAGGATATGTACCTAATGACCATGTTCACCACGTCACTCTCTCTAGTTCTAGCCCCAATTTCAAGTCCATTGTTTCCAGTTATCTTTTGCCTAATGTGTCCATTTTTCCAGGAAGCTCATGTTGGTCATATGTATAAACATGCAAAGATACGATTTTTGAGGTTTCTTAACCAGCTGGTTGGTGTATGACCTAACTAAAATCAGTAGATGAGACAAGCCTAAATCTTTGAAACCATGAGGACCTATTTGTCATGTTGGACTCTCTTCCATTTGAGGACATTTTTGTGAAAATATTTCCACCAGAACCTGTCTGAAACTTTCTTTATATGTCATTGGCTTTTGTTTGGTTTCCCAAATAACGGAAAAAAAAATTTTTTTTTTTTTTTAATCCGCCCCCTGCATTTTCCTTTTCCTGCTCAGAATGTTTTTACTTTGCTTTCAAGTCTCCCCCTCCCAAAATAGTTTGACAATTTATTCCCATGATCGATACCTACAAGTATTCTAGCTACTCAATACAAATTACAAATATCTACAGTCAAATTGTCAGATGCATAATCTTACATCCTTTGCTTATTTGGCTGATTGATCTCACCAGCGGCACCGTTAGCTGTATCATTTGTGCATGGCCAAGCATTCTGTGGATCTTTGTTTTGTTTGGTACTTTTAACACTCCCTCCGTCCCAAATTGTTGCTCCTTTCCTTTTTTTTACTGTCCCAAAACATAGGGAAATTGAAAAAGTTAACAAAGAAAGTTGGTACTTCTCTCCTTTTTGCTACAATTATATACTTTTCATAAGAAGTTTGATTCCCAAAGCAGGATCAACAATTTGGGACGGAGGTAAGTATCATTAAGTGTCTTTATTTCATTTCCTTGTCTGAAAACAATGATGCTTATTTAACAAATTTGATCACTCAACCAAACATATTTCAAGAAATTCTGCAATGCCTCTTTTACAAAATTTGTATCTGATGTACAAAATCAATCCAAGAAAACCCAAAATTATATGGGAGTAAAAGGAGAAGGAAGAATCAGTGGTAGGATGTTTGCTTCCAAGGAGTTGTGTGATCAACTTGTGCCTCTATTGAGCATCTCATTATACTGTAGATATGATATCTGTCTCTGCAACTTCATTTGCTCATAGAATTTAGCTATAAACTGGTCTGCCTTGTGATCAATCTCTTCATCTCCTGGAATTATTGCTTCACAAACTTCGTATCCCTTATCTTCATCATGGCCTCCCATCAAGATACTCTCTCTCACTCCTCCATTACAATAACTCACGAAATTGTCATCATTATCATCATTGGACTCAAAATCATAGTCGAAGTCACCATGTGGGGTTATGCATGGGATCCGAGGCATCCGGAATCGCATCGACGATGGGCGATGCATCTTGAAGTTGATAATGGGGGTTTTTTCGAAGGAGAGCTCGCGTTCTCCGTAGTGGATTGCGCCCCGATTGCTGGACTGTCCAAGGGTTTTGAGGAACTTGGGGAAGAGACGCAAGTCCATCATGAGCCTCTTCTTGAATAGACCACCTTTTCTTGCCCATAACAAGGCTAGACGGAGGATGTTCCATGCTCTGTGAGCAATGTCTGATCTCTGCTTACGCATTTTGCTGGTATGTGGTTGTTTTCAGAACAGAGAGATGGAAGAAACAGGAATGCTGTGAATAAATAGAGGGAGTGCAGAGAAATTCTTGAAGAGTTGAAATGATTTCACGTTTGAGAAAGTGAAACAACTGTTTGGGCTTTGGAATGACTTGTGGGTAGACGAGAAGACGAAGGATATATATACATGTATGTGAAAGAAAGAGGGGGGAGAGTGAGAGAGAGGGGTATACAATAAGCTTTGTGGGTTTTGGAGGGGGACACGGCTTTACGCAGTGGGAAACAAAAGTGCGGCTCTGTTGTTTCCGAATGTACCCCTTGTCTCTGATAATAATTGAGGTTGTTTATGCAAACTGACCCGTTTTGTAGGGCGAGTTTGGTCACGCCAGAAGTAAAAAAAAAATTGAATAATGGAAGGGCCCGCAGCTGCTTGGAATCAACATGGTTTTGGTTGGGAAGTTGCATTGCTATTTCGCTGTCCTCACAAATGAAATACTCCTACCTTAAGAAAATGGCCGGACAAAAATGGTGGTTGGATTTTCTACGAGTAAACTTCGATATGTAACTTTAAGGGGAAAAAGGAATCCTAAGCAGGTGGAGAGGGAGTTGGGATTGGCCTATTTTTCAACTAAACCGTGTCTTTGGTACTGGGAATGATTAGCTCAATAGCTTTCTTTCTGATTCAAAATGCGTCTTGCTAACCTTCACCCATTGGACGAAGGGTAATACGAGAATAAAGATAAATGAGTGCGGATTTTAATACACATTTCACGGATAACAATACATTTTCATGAATATTATTACATTTTTTTCCGGATGTCGATATATCTTTTACGCATTACGGTGGAGTTTAGCATTTTCCATTTAAAATTAGAGGAATTATTCAACGCTCTCTCGGAGTATCGCGTTGCCTATGTGGTACTCGCAATGATCTTTTACTTTGATTGCGGTACTGGCGACCATAGAGTACTTATTTTTTAGCGGTACTGGCGACCATAGAGTACTTATTTTTTAAATAATACGTGTTTGAAAAGGAAACACCCTTTTTTTCAACGAATGGGAGACAGGCAGATTGTGAATTGGGGGAATAGAATACATGTGCTGCAATTTCCGACCTGGATACCACTAGGCCACCGGACGCTCCTCTTGTGGGGCTCGTGGCTCTGTAAAACTAGATGGTAGCTGTATTTGGGTTAAGCCCATTGTATCCCAGTGGAGATGGAAAGTAGAGGATGATTGCCAAATCTTGTGGGGTCTACTTTACCAAACACAAATATAAATGGCCCCCACATTACACCTGTGATATGGCTTATGCCAGGAATGCTATGATGTGAAGAAGGAAAGAAAGTGCAAATTATTGAAACACCTCCTAATAGAAGTTGTGTAGTGGACTTGTTGGGTTGCAGCTAGCTCAGCTCACCTCCTAATAATGACCAAGTAGATTGTGTATTTTCAAAGGTTATACAACTTGTGACTTTTTTTTTATGTGAAACTGGAGTTTTATTTATAAGATAGATGCGTTTTTATATGGACATTTGATTTGTGTTTTTAGATAACAAATAAATTATACTAATAATTTGCTCTCCCAAGTTATAAGAGTTAGCCTTCTTAAGTGGAGACATAGTACAAACATGCACCTTTAGGGTGGAATTCTGGATCCCTATTTGTTCGAAAAATACTAGGACTACACGAAACATGTATGAGGGAAAATAAATTTTTCATATGCTTTGCTTTTTTTAATCTTATTGGTAATTAGTAAGCCGATAAAACCAGCAGGTGAATCAAGGAAGAGCTACAACATGAGAATCAAGGGACTTGGGGGGCATGTTGTGCACAGCCGCTTGTGTGCTGTGTGTGTCAGACGTGTTGTGTGTTGGCATTTTGAGATTTGGATTGAGACAGTTTTGGGGCTTCGGATGCGTTCGGCAATTATCCTTTAATTTTGATTTTTTTACGGTAAAAATCAAAACACATCCGAGCCGTAAATTCCCAAAAACACGATCCAACGGCCGAGGGGGTGCATATTAAGAAAATGCACGATTTTAGTTTTGTTTAACAACATGCACAACATGCCCCCATTTCCGTCTCCTCGAACCTAATTCAAAGAAGTTTGTACTTGCTGCGTAACCCCAAAGGGGTTAAAGAAGCTTATCTAGATACAACGGATGAAGCATATCTTGAATAAGAGTCCTAAAACTCTAAGACTCCGGAAGATAAACATTATCCAACAAAGGCCAAGACTCCATGTCCTACTGGGACACTACTACCCCGAATGCCTATAAAAACGATTGATTAACCCTAAGGGAGGTACGTAATTCCATTCATTCACCACTCACCAGTTAATAATCCAATCAACCATCGACTGACTTAGGCATCGGAGGCTCTTTGGCCGGTACCACACCGGTGCCTTAGGTTTTACTCTGTTTTGCAGGTCGTTGATCGGGAAGTGACGGAAATTGCTTCATCAATACCGATTGCCAATCGTAATCCTTCTTTATCGTTAAAGAAGTAATTGGACTTTCTATATACAATTCCAACTGGGTTTTATATATATCAATTAATTACTCCATTCCTCTCTACTTCTGTGTTTCACAACTCCAACAATTCAGAAATTGTGCAAATGTACACCAATTGCCATTCTTAACGTGTTTTTCTCAATTGACAAATTAAGAATTAATTGGACTTTCTATTTAAAATTCAACTGAGTTTTGTGTAAATTATAAAAGAATTACTCCATTTCTTGATGATGATGTACTTTAGTAACATCATTGGGATTTGAAATTGTGCAAATGTTTATCTACTAGTTAGAATGTGATGATGATGACTTTAGTATCGGCAATCAGTGGGATTATTTGAATAGTGGTCATAAAAGCGTTTCAAATCTCTATTTATTAGTTCATTTTAAATTGGTGAGTAGATTAATAAAAGGGAACGCTGGGATTGTAAAACAAGTAAACAAGATACGCTGTTTGTAAAACAAGTAAACAAGATAAATGGCTGGCAGAGTCATGCTACTATGTGCACCCTTCTATATAAGATTTTGTGACTTCAAATATGAGATTTTGTGACACCAAATATGAGATAATATGAGATTTTGTGGCTAGAGATATGAAATGACATACGGTATGCACCCTATATGGATGGACGGCCAAGATTGCGCCACATATGACGTGTGGGAATTTGTGCCACCTTTGACCATTGATTATATGAGATAGTGTGTATATCGATATGAGATTTTATGGACTTCAATATTTATTGTTGTGATTACCGATATGGGAGTTTGTGAGACTAGATATGAGATTTGGTGTTGCAATATGAGATTTTGTGACGGATTCAATATTAATTGTTGTGATTACCCATATGAGAGTTTGTGGGACTAGATATGAGATTTAGTGTTGCAATATGAGATTTTGTGGATCCAAATATGAGGTCTGCATCAAGTACGCACGGTCCGTACCAAGTTCGCATGGATCCAATATGAGATTGTGTGACTCCAAATATGAGATTTTGTGGACATATATGAGATTTTGTGATTATCTATATGAGTGTGCATACCATACACCTTTCATATCTCTAGCTACAAAATCTCATATGGAATAATTTTTAGAGGGTGCACAGAGTAGCATGACTCTGGCAAGAATGCCCCTTTGGAGTCATTTGGAATTTAGTCGACAACCCAGTACTCTATTAGTCTCAACAAACTAAATTGCTTTTTGTTGTTTAATTTTCTCTTCCTATTTTGGGAGGGTTAGTTACTTAGTTATTAGACCAAATTTGAACCTCACAAATTCAGAGAAAATTCTGCGTCTAAACTGTCATTGGTAAACCAGAAATTTAGGAAATTAAATGTTCCCTATATAATACTACAAGAGATCAAATTCTGTCTTTAAAGCTAAACCTCTCAATCGCCCTGCATTTTGCAGGGCAATCCAGCCATAACCAAAAGGCCATTAATATCTCCCCATCGTTTTCCACCTGATGGAAGATAAATCATTCCTCACAGCCTCCTCAGCCACCGAATTAGCAGTCTCAACCATCCCCACCGCCACAAGAAATGGCAAGAAAACTCCTCCTATTGAAGGAGAAAAGACGCCAAAGAAGAGAGGCGCATTCACCCTCATAAAGGCAGCAATGTTCATGGTGCGCCGCGACCCACGCGGAAAATCCAAGCCGCCCATTCAAATGGAGGTGGCCTCAAATGACAAGTTGATGAAACTTGTGGGATCGATGCGCCCCTTGCATCTACAGGACAACCAGTCTCCGCCACCTTCCACTGGCAAACAATTCGACGGAGTTGTTGTATCAACACCTTTGTCATCACCAGAACGGCCCTCCTCCTCCTCCAGCTCTGTCTATAGCATCAGCCAATATGGTTCCGCTCCCAACCTTCAAGCGCTTGATAAGGGAGACGTGAGCCCCCATGCTTCGTCAACGAATCTCCAAGGGCTTGGGGTATGTTACCATTGATAACAAGCAATCAATTAACGAAATCATTCAACAGAAAAATTATTTTTGATGCTCCTTGTACAAATATTCTTCAGGAGAGGCGATACGCATCTTCAACGGATCTGCAGAAACTTGACAAGAGATCAAGCCGTTATGCTTCCGCGAAGGACCTTCTGGAACTTGATTTGAAGGGAGAGAGTAGTGATGACGATGATGACAGCGATGAGGAAATGGATAATAATGTTGGAGACGAAATGATCGATGCCAAGGCCGATGAGTTCATTGCCAAGTTTTACAATCAAATGAAGCTTCAGCCGCACAAGCATTCATTTTAACGAACGCAAGTTAATTAAGCAAATCAATTATTTGGATGTGCAAGTTTTATGCAGGCATGCATGCATTTCATGCACTCACTTCACTACTATATATACACGTCAAATCTCTTCTTGAGACGCTAGTGATGAATAAATCTTATAAATAAATTCATAAATATATATATATATATATAAATTTAAGTACGTAGACGGGTGGAAGAGGAGGAGGAAAAAAGAAAAAGAAAAGAAAAGGGGGATTATTGGGACGTTGGTGTTATTTTCAAATTTCGACAATAACTATTAATTATATATTTGTTTGTTTTATTTTCAGCTGTAGGGATGTAATTTCGATTGAACGAAATTAATTGGGGGAGAATTTTGGAATGAACCATATATGGAAATTTTCGACAATAATTATTAATTACTCCTCTCCTCTCATCTCTTGATTTCTGATCAGTTTCTTTCTCTGTTTCCATTTGTGTGCCTTTTTTTTTTTTTTTTTTTTGGTTCTGAGGTGTAATTATTAATTAGTGGCAAAACTACGTACCTATATATTATTTCTGTTATACTCCTAGCTACCTTGTCCAAGAGATTGGCAATTAATGACATGCTATATACGTTGCTGTAGCTATATTATAGCATGAAGTTCTAAAGTTCTTTCTCCGATAGCGAGCTAAAACACATGTTATACTTACCGCATGCCCATTTTCATCTCTCTCTTATTATGGGACCCACAAATAACAATTCGCGATGGATATTCAAATAGCAGCTCTACTACTGAATTAGTTGTGTTTCTTTTAAAGTGAAGATGGTGATGGCTCCAATGTTTTATAATGATCGATTATTAGCCTAGCTAGAAAATATGTTTGCATTTCCGTCCACGAATGCAGATCACCCATTAAAATGGTACACAGTTAATAACGATATAGTTATATTAGTTTAACTGAAAATGAATACTAGTATTGATTTAGAAGCATTATTGAAAGAAAAACATCCTTTTAAGCAAGGACGGAGTCAGGATTTTATTTTTGTGGTGGCGAAAATGTACTTAAAAAATAAAAAAGACAAAATACATTATGAGGATGAAAGATTAAAAAAATCTAGTGGTGGCGAGTCTATATAATTCGGGAATAAAAATTTATTTTCTATATAAGAATTGCATTTTTTGAAAACCTTGTGGTGGCGGCCGCCACCACTTGTCTCCCTCTGGCTCCATCCTTGCTTTTAAGTTCGCAAACCATTTGAGCAATATTCACAATTGTTGGCCCAGATAGCAACACAAGAGGGGGGGTGAATTGTGTATCTCAAATCTAATGCGGAATTAAATAACTAAATGCAACACCCAATTAAATCAATTCAGGCACACATGAAATAATATGTGACAGAAAATAAAGAGCTAGGGAAGAGAGAAATCAAACACAGAGATTTATAGTGGTTCGGTCCGCAACTTCACGGCCTAGTCCACTCCCCAAGTGTCCTACTCGGGATTTGCTGCACTATCTCCAATAGTAACACTTTCTAGCTTCGCGGGTGCTAGAGAAACCTTTACAACGAGCAATGTCCCCCAATCGCTCCGACTATTTTTGACTCCGGTGCTAGTCACACCTAACCAACTAGTTTTGACTCCGGTGCTAGTCACACTTAACCAAGTGATTTTTTCTCACACAAAAATCACTCACAAAAAAAATAACTTTTCACAAGGGGTCACACTCCCTTTTACAATGAAATCTCACAAATTAAACACTCTTGAAAGTGTGAATGAATACAAGATAAAGCTTTGAACGATAAAGGTGGCACACGTTATTTTTTCTTCTTCGGAGTCACCTGACCATCACCATTTCATCTTCCTTATATGCTAGCAAATGGACGTTATGAAAATCCCACTCCAAATTTGGAATCTGACAAACCAATATTGCCTTTGGTTGAAACATATGCCATATGGTAACTTCCATTTCTTCAGTTAGCCGTTTGAAGCTTTGAATAGACAGCCATCTTTGTATATTTGGAAATAAGCCACCCAATGCTTATAGCCTTAATAAAACATAATCCAAGTCAATCCATTTTTTGAATTAGCCGTTGAACCAAGGCCATGCAATTAAGGTATGTATGGTTCTCAATTGGCTAACTTCCTTTGTCTTCTCTTTTTATTTTCCAAGACCCAATTGAACGTTGTATTTCTTCTTCTTCTAGCCGTTAATCAATCAGCTCCACAAAAGTGATTGTTTCCGTTCTTGTTTGCTTCCAATTGCAAGCCAATAAAAAATGAGGAAAAGATTTGTCCTCAATCTTTTTCCTTTGAATTAAAATCTTGGCTATTGGAGTTAGTGATTTGGTATAAAATCTCTCCTTATGCATCTCAACCAAATCCTACAAAATAAATAAATATTCAAATGAGCATCAAATCTCATAATATGAATTATATTTCACTTTTAACTAAGTTTGTTATCATCAAAATCAATAATGTTTTTCTAAGAAAACATTTGGGCTAACAACAATTTTCCAAAATAAATGGAAAGGGATTAGAGATTTGACAACGAGAAAAACTTTTTACGGACGTGGCGTAAAGGGGGTTTTGCTCCACGCGGATCTCGGTTGTCTATTTTGAGATTCAATGGCTCGGAGCAGTGCTCTCTCTCTCCTCCTTAAATGCATTTCAAATGGAAAAAAAAAACAAAAAACTGAGCACCGATCCGAGCCGTTGAATCTCGGGATGGACAACCGAGATTCACCGCGCGTGTTTGTGAAAAAGTTTATCTTGACGACATATCTTGGCTTTTGTTCTTCTACTTGCAGATCTTAGAAAGAGTCATGATAGTGGCTACCCCCAAACAAAATACTATAAATAAGAAGTGTTATACGCAACTGAATATACTTATACAAAAATGACTGTGACACAAACTTTGTGCCACAACCAACCATTGTTGGAAAAAATACAGTGGCAATCACAGATCCAAAGAACAAATTCCTCTCATAACATTATACATGAACAGAATACAATGAAATTACATAAACTGGAAATAACAGAATTGAAATAGAGATACAAACAGTAGATTGAAAAGGCCGAGTCGTGTGTAACACACTCTCCTTAACAAAGATGCGCCGCCTACCGTGGGTGTTGTAGGTTGAACCGACGTCTTCGTCCCAGGATGAAACGGCTAGTACCACAACCACCGGAACACCACCGTTGGAAGCCTTGGCGAACTAAAACTGCGTCTGCCTCTCTCTCTCAAAAACACGATTTCTGGACTACCAAATGACACTCGAATTTCTGATGCCAGAACCAAAAGGCAGAGCTATCAATTTATAGCTGTAGGAGGAGCTGAAAACTTCAATTCGGGTATTAAGGAGGAGCCTCCCCATTCATTATGAAATCAAATGCTGCCAATGAATTGTGCAATTCAATTTCGATTCTGTAACCCCTGCCCTTAATCCGAATTTGAGACCCTCCGAGTGCCCCGGTTTCCTTTACAAAATTCCAACAACCACAACCCCACTCACATGGGGTGTGGGTCCCACATGGGCCCCCACATGCGGGTCCCACACCCCATGTAAGTGAGATTGTGGTTGGTTGTGACACAAAGTTTGTGTATGTATCATTATTCGCTTCACTAAATGATACTCCTAAACACAAAAGCTTCTTTTCTTTTGCTTTAAATTTTGAACCACGGACAATTTTTTTTTCTTTTTTAATTATCTCGATCTAAGAGGAGAAATAAAGAATCCGGGGGAGGTGCTATGCGGTAGGTGCTATGCGCCGTGTTGTGCGGCAAAACTACGTCGTTTTGCTCATTTTCTTGGTACATCCAAGGGCCTTGTTTGGAGAGTTAATTTTTGGGGTTCAATTTTAGGGAATTTAGGCTCTTTGGAGTAGGGTATAGTATGTTTAGGCACTTGGATTTAGGCACTTCAGGTTTAAGTACTTCGTGTTTAGGGTTTAGGCACTCTGTAGTGGTTTTTTCTTCCTCCAAACAAGGCCCCTTGGAAGCTTTGGAGTTGTGCACAAAAATCATGCAAAACGGCGTAATTTTGCCGCACAACACGGCGCATAGCACCTACCGCATAGCACCCACCCCGGATCCAGAAATAAAACAGAGATGGCCCTCAATTGTTTCATACATATGAAGAGGTTGGGTAATGTCGTTTTTATGTCGTTTTTTACTTCAAATTAAGGAAGGCCTTGGCAAAATAGTTGATCACATGTGTTTCACTCGCAAAATGATTGTGTCTGGCATGATATTAATGGTGCTCTGCTCTCTCGTATTATCACAATTTTCCAAATTCCATATCACACCCTAGTCATTTTGACATCCCAAAACAATGAGGTCTCTCCTAGTTTAATTTATGTTTCTGCACAATCAAAGTCATTGGAGTAATAAATTTCAATTTACAACACGAAACAGAGTGACTGACAAACTGCAAAGCATATGATCAATCAAATCATGCAGTTTTAGTATATACTAGAGCAATATTAGGCTTTGTTTCTCAAACGACAAAATTGGAATATTGATGTTATCAAATGATGAAGAGGTTTATTAAAATCTAAGATTTTTTAATATAAACTCGGATTCAAGAAAAATACCAAACGGAATGACAGAGGTATCCCTCCTGTCCTGTGTTACCCAAATCAACCCCCCACTCTCAATCCTGATTCCAAACAACAATTTTTTTGAGGACATTTTTCTCTATGCAACAACCAAAAATGTTCAAAACCCCAAATCCACCAAAGAAAATGAAATTTCCAAGACAAAAAAAAAATACCGCTATTTATATTATTGTTCTCTATAGAAGAGAAGAGATTATATTGAATTATAAGCCATGGACGATCTGAGAGCACTTGTTCTTGATCCAACGCATGCCATTCCTGATTGAAGCCTTAACCTTCCCTTCAATAGCGTACGATTTATACTTCGCTATTCGCTTCCGTCTCTTCATCTCGCCATCCGTGAATCCCCACGGCTTCGCTGCCACCGCAGCCCCCGTGCTCCGACTCAACCGAGTCACCCGAAACGGTATTGGAGGCTGATCGGACTGATACATCTGGTTCGCCGCGTTGAAGTTCTTCCCACTCACAACCTCCAAACGCCGGTCGCTGCCACCGCCACTGTACCCGAAACTTGGTCTGCCCTCCTCCATTCCCTACTGGAACGAGGGCAAAGAGAGAAAATTACTGCAAACTGGTAATAACACTCGAAACTCGATCAGGATTTGCAGGTTATCCAAGCGGCAGGAAGTATATATAGGTGGGTATAAAGTAATTGTTTAATTAATTAAAAATTAGTGGTGACAGCTCGCCAGTACTTCAGCTGGAATGCTGCGCCATGATGATGGTGGTCTCAGCACTCGATTGTACTTTTCCATTTTATTTGCCGGGGGAAGTTTCAAAGCAGGGAGAAGTAGGAATTTAGAAAACAATATAGAGGCCTACTTACCTTTTATTTATGTTTAATCAATCCAAAGTCCGAGATTAAAGAAAACTCTAGAGACAGAGAGGCTGGGTAATACTATAAGAATTCAAGTTCGCATGGAGAGAGAAAAAATGGTAGTCTTGGTAGAGATGGTAATTTCATCCGATCCGCCCCGAAGTGCAGTTCATTATCACAAGTCTAGCAGAAGTGCAGTTCGTTCTTGCTTTACAATTTGATTTTGAAGGTTATGTTTTACATGGATGGTAGTTGTAATGATTCGTGAGGTTATTTTTTCTTTGGGTTCTAATGATCACAGATTATTCAAGATAATGAATTAAAGTTGATTAGTGAAGGTTATTTTTTGTCTCAAAAAAAAAAAACAAGTATGTTCTCGGATTCCTAATTTCCCATGAGGATCCCCGTTCCTCATTTGGAGCTGGGATGGAGGGTGAAAAAAAAACCTGGCGGTGATGGGGACAAAGGATAGGTTCAAGGATAGTAATATGTGGCCCTCCTCCACCCTGTTGCCATCCCTAGTCTTGTTTAGGGGCAAACCCAAAAAAAATCGATGTTACACAATAACACATCTTTTATTTGTATGTTAAAAGAATCCTCTTGCCTTTTCTAAAAAAAATGCAATTGTCATATTTTTTACTTCCTCTTTTTTTACCCTTTAGGGCTCATTTGGATGCCGGATTGGGCAGTCAGATTGGAAATTATTCTTGGACTATTTAATCCTGGACCCACGCGTGTGACTTGGTTTGAAAGTTCATTTGTGACCCGGACTATTTAATCCCCCTCCCATTTATTTGTCTTTATCCTCCCATTTTAATTACAAAACAAACCAAATAGTTTATCCCCCTTTTTACCAAAATCTTCAAACCTAATTATTTAATTCCCCTCCATAAATAATACCCCTACTATTTTATCTACCCAAAACTAATCCCGCATCCAATCGAGCCGTTAAGTTTTTTAAAACATCATCATTGTCTTTTCTTATTACTAGCAATTAAGTTGAAAAGCATGAGGTAAAAGAGCAAATTCAACAACTTATACCAATTACTTCGAACAATGACAATTTTTGGGGGGGAAATTCTATACCCCCTCTTTTCTCAATACTCACACCAAAAGCATAGTTTAGATGAGTACAATGTGTGATTATATTTCAAAAGTACTCACCAAAAAAATCTTTAGAAGGCGCGTGGACCTCAATCATATAAGCCTTCTATCTTTGTAAAAAATACTTTTTAGACCATTCTTGCAAAAATCCAAGTTAGTCGGATATTTGTAAGGGTTTGATTTTATCTTGAAAACAATGGACAGTTAAAAAATTCAACAATTCCTTGTTTTCAATAGAAACGAGGACCTTAGGGATATCTGATCGATTTGATTTTTTGCAAGAATGATTTGTACATTATTTTTAAAAAAATGATGGTTTTGTTGATTAAGATGGGCCCCATGCGCCTTTTGAAGATATTTTAGGTGTGGGTACTAAGAAAAGAGGGGTGTGCGAATAGAATTTTTCAATTTATTTAGAACAACAAAAGGTGCTAAAAATGACCTAAAAATTTGGAGACGTCGGAAGTTTTTTTTACTTTTTATCTAAAAATTACACATCTTTTTGTACTGATTTTGAGGAGTGGGAGAATATTCAACTATATCACTATCAAATTAAAAAAAAAATCCCAAAAAAAAACTATTTAGGATCCATTCTTTTGTTTTTTTGGTTTTTCGTGTTTTGTTCATCTTTTTCGATTTTTGTTAGATTCGCATTATATATTTTGGATTAATCATCTATTTCGACGAGAGAAGTCTAAAACTAACAAGTTATGAGAGAAAAAAAAATTCACTAAAGACAAAAAAAAGTACCCAAAAACTGTCTTTTTATCTAAAGTGTGATGTGATCTTATATGAACTTTTTTCAATTTCATTACACATTTTTATAGTTTTCTGATTCCTCCCATCTATATTTATTCCAAAAAATATGACGAAAAACTAAAAAAAATTACTGAAAAAAAGTTTTTTAGACAAAACGACAAAAGAATGAAGCCTCATGTCGTGCATTTTATATTCAATGAGTCCTGCTACAAATACCAACCCACGGCGTACATATTTTGTACATATGGCGTGTGGGATCCATTAAAAGGTCTTACACAAATCATCCAAGTCATTCAATAATTTTAAATATTTTTTTAGTGGTCCCACAAAAATCAATTGAATTGAATAGTAGAAGTGTTTTATTTAACCTTTAACTTACTTCTTCATTCAAAAGTTAAAATTCTGAATTCTAAAAGAAAATTGAAAATTTCAATGAAAATTCAGAAATTTAACCTTTGAACACAAAATTTAAAGGTTAAATAAAACATTTATACTATTCAATTAATCTGATTTTTTACAAGATGATTCGAGCTGATTTTTTACAGGATGGTTGAAAAAAATATTTTAAAATTATTGAACCATTGATCATTTATTTGTTGAGTCCCGTACACAGTCTGTACGGTACCCATAGCATTCTGATATTCTCAGTGAAGTATGGTGCGCGTGTTTCTAGGGTTTTTTTACGTAATTGTTGCAAGATGTAGGAGTATTTGTTTGTGCCTCTAAAATTCTATTCGACCAGAATCACAACGAGCCATAATCTTAAATCGGACAGGTACGGTACCTCTTCTTCTCTCCCTCTGCGTGTCTGTGTGTGTGTGTGTGTGTTCGTCTGGTAAATTACACACTTTGAGGAGTAAGGGGATGCCCGATCCGCCCACCAGGAATGAATTCGCTCGAGATTCAACTCAGATGTCTGGAGTATTATACATTTGTGGCCCCTTATGTTTAGCATCTTTTTGAGGTCGTGAGAAGCCATGGCTTTCTAGGCTTCTGCCCTGGGCCGGCCCTGCTTGTAGGGTAAGAGACCGTATAAAAATATTTCAAAGCTGTTTCAGTGTTGATTTATTCAATTGTTTACATATGAATAGATTCCAGCACATTTTTATCCAATTAATTTGTTAAAAGCAATGCCAATTTTTCTTCATGTATGCAACTTGGAGTGCTTGTACTTTCTTTTCCATGAATGCCAATGTTCCTAGGTATATCCACTTGCTATTAACACCGTGTTTGAATGCAAAAGGTGTTATTGTGTATTTCAGGCCAGCTATAATGATTTCGACAGTACTACATGAAATGTTCTACTTTGCACGTTCTATCTTCTTCCTCTGGATCCTAGTTTCCTTTCAGATATCCTATAAAATAAGTGTTCTAATGTCATACACATAGCTTCCCACGCTTACTTAGTAGGCTTTGTTCTTGTTGTTCCACTTTTTGTTTTTGGTATTTGTTACTGAACATATGTCTTATGGGTACTCTGACCAGTGCCTCCTTTACCTTATCTATAGGAGAAATGTCTGAATTAACAAGTCTGGTGAGAGAAACTTCTGAAAATGGCACAGATTTGTCTCCAGATGATATCGGTTCTGTTGAGGAAATGCCTGAAGACACAATTTTGTCACGACAAACCTCTGTGAACCTAGTCCCATTTATTGGCCAAAGATTTGTTTCGCAGGATGCTGCCTATGAATTTTATTGTAGTTTTGCTAAGCAGTGTGGATTTTCAATCAGACGTCATCGTACACGAGGGAAAGATGGTGTAGGTCGGGGAATTACAAGAAGGGATTTCACATGCCACCGGGGTGGCTATCCACAGCTGAAGCCATCAGATGATGGAAAGCTACAAAGGAATCGGAAGTCGACACGTTGTGGATGCCAAGCTTATATGAGAATTGTCAAAAGGGCAGATTTTGATGTTCCTGAATGGCGCATCACTGGTTTTAGCAACATCCACAACCATGAACTACAGAAGTTAAACGAGGTGCAACTACTTCCTGCTTATTGCACCATGTCTACAGATGACAAGAGTCGGATTTGCATGTTTGCAAAAGCAGGTATGTCAGTGCGACAAATGTTAAGACTCATGGAGTTAGAGAAGGGTGTTAAGCTAGGTTGCTTACCATTCACCGAAATAGACATCAGAAACCTGTTACAGTCTTTTAGAAGTGTGGACAGAGATAATGATCCTATTGACCTTCTAAAAATGTGCAAGGACAAGAAGGATAAAGACCCCAACTTCAAGTATAACTTCAAGATTGATGCCAACAACAGGTTGGAGCATATTGCCTGGTCATATTCTTCATCAGTTCGATCATATGAAACTTTCGGAGATGCTGTGGTATTTGACACAACTCACCGCTTGGATGCATATGATATGGTTCTAGGAATTTGGATTGGAGTGGATAATCATGGAATGCATTGTTTCTTTGGCTGTGTTCTTCTAAGGGATGAAAATATGCAATCTTTTTCCTGGGCACTAAAAGTGAGTAGTTTTTTTTTTTTTTTTTTTCTCTTGTGATTGTTGCTATATTCATTTTCATCGAGTAGTTATTGTATAAGAGGTATGTGTATTTTAGAAATCATTCGTGATCGTTTGATTTTCGGCCCTTGCCCTTTTCTTATAACCTGCTTCATTTGTTTATCAAGATTTTTGTTCTTCTTTCTTTTTTTCCGCTTTTTGCTGCAACTTGAAATATGTATTTTCATTTCTTCGTGAGATTGTGATACAGCCTCTCGCTAACAACTTGCTTGTTACATTTTGAGATAAGTACGATTGTAAAGAGCCTTTCTCCTCTTTTTTTAGTTCTGTAAAATGGATAGTTCTTAGTACTCACCCATTTTTGTGTGTATGGTCATTAATGCTGTTATTGGTCTTCGATATGTCTGCTAGTCATCTTTGGTTATGCCCCAAGTGGCCAAGTCCCAAGGTGTTTTTACGATTCAAAATGTTGTGGGGTGATATAAACTAAAATCAAAGTTTGTTATCAACCAATGGGTGTAGTTGTGGCTGATTGTGATGTTTGGGTATGACTCGCATTGGTGCTGATCGACTTACTCATAGTGGTTGCTTCGTGTTATTCCTTATGATGAAAGTAGTCTTTGTTTATGCCCCAATTAGTGTTGGTTATGGTTATAAATCACATCAACGGCTCAGATTCATAGATTTATTGTCCGATAAAACTGATGCAATGATTTTCTGGCCCCTTCGGAATGATTTTTTTCTGCTACAACCAGACCTTATGAAATTTATGATATATATTTCAAGTCTCCGACCTATAAACTCTCAGAATGGGGATATTTAAAATGGTTTTTGAGGCAACATACTATCTTTTGGCCTCGTCGAGGAGAATGCAGCTGTGTGAGCTTCATTAGTGGAATTTTAGGTTCATCAATTGGTAGGCTTCTCTACACTTGCCCGAAATTCTTCTTGCCACATGGCATTCACTTCTGAACTTCTCTTCATTCATTTTGTATGACAGACATTCTTGGCTTTCATGAATGGAAAGGCTCCAGAAACAGTTCTAACTGACCAAAATATGTGGCTCAAAGAAGCGCTTGCTGTTGAAATGCCAAGAAGCAAGCATGCCTTTTGCATTTGGCATATCATTTCAAAGTTTTCAGATTGGTTTTCTGCACTCCTCGGATCTCAATATGATAAATGGAAAGCTGAGTTCCTTCGGCTGTATAATTTGCACTCTGCTGAGGATTTTGAAAGGGGGTGGAGGGATATGGTTGATACATATGGACTTCATGGAAATAAGCACATCGTCAGCTTATATGCACTGCGCACATTTTGGGCTCTACCTTTTTTAAGATCTTACTTCTTTGCAGGAATGACAAGCTTATTTCAATCCGAGTCGATGAATGCTTACATCCAGAGGTTTTTAAGCGTACAATCTGTACTTGACAATTTTGTAGATCAGGTATCAACCTCAAAACTCTTGGAATGTTCATCTTTGGTTCTTCTTTATTACATCATTTTACTTTTGGTGTATTCTTTCTCCAGTTGGTTGCTGTTGTGGATGTTAAGGATGTTGGAACAAAACAAAAGATGCAACGGAAGGTCCAGAAAGTCTCCCTCAAAACTGGTTCACCAATGGAATCACAGGCTGCTACTGTTCTTACGCCATATGCCTTTTCCAAACTGCAAGAGGAACTTGTGTTGGCACCACAATATGCATCAGTAATGTTTGATGAAAATTGCTTCTTTGTGAGACACCATACAGAGGTGAATGGGGGTTCCAAAGTTATTTGGGTCCCACATGATGAGTTCATTAGCTGTAGCTGCCATCAATTTGACTTCTCAGGCATCCTGTGTAGGCACGTTCTTCGTGTACTATCAACAAACAATTGTTTTCATTTCCCAGATCAGTATCTACCTATCCGTTGGCGTGATATTGCCTCAGCAATTACAAAGTCAGCCGAGGGTGCTGCCACGGGGGGGCATACAGTGAAAGTCCAGTTGTTGCAGTCCATTGTTTCAACCCTAATTGCAGAATCAGTAGAGACAGAGGAACGCCTTGATGTTGCTTGTGATCAAATTTCACTGGTATTGTCCCGAATCAAGGAATTCCCAGGGCCATCATATGGTGCTAATGACATCGCTTATGACAACAGCCCATCTGATTCATTGATACTTCCAGAGGTTGAGGATTCTGATGGTATTGTTCAAAGTTTTACTGCTGGGGATCCTCATGACTCAACTTTAGGAAAGCTGAAAGAGAGAAGATCTAGAGATCCGGTAGACACGTATAGGAAACGAAGGCGTTGCGTTATGCCTTGCTATGGGCAGTTTGGACATGAGGCAACTGATTGTTCAATGATAGGAGGTGATGATTTAAATAGTGATGGGCTAGGGTTTTTGTAGGTAAACTTCTGAAATTGCTGGTTATGTGAAGTTACAGCATTATGGCAGCCATGTCCATGCACTGTTGTAAAAAATTATATCCATCTCTCAAATGCAATCCTAAGATTGTTATTCTGTTTTTTGTAGAGTGGATGGATATAACATCCTGGCAAACCCTTAGGTTATGTAGTATTTTCTATGCATTTATGACAAGGCAACAGGCAACCTTTTTTATTGCTAGGGCTCATGAAATGGGTTGATATCTAGATTTAGGAGAAAAAGAGGGGGGTGGGGCTAATATCTAGATTTAGGAATTGGCTGAATAGTCATTGTGTAGGTTGTTCCTTTGTCGCTACCTCTTACTTCACCTCGTGTTACAATTGTGACTTTGCATTATTCACCAATGTCTTTCCTTGTACACAAGTTTGGAGACTTGAAAGCTTACAGAGTTTTTCTGCTTTTGCATATGATGCTTGTGAACAAATAGGTCAATAATAATTCAAATGATATATTCTAAGAGCTCTGGCTCTTTCAAATTTCGTTGTCGAAAAACTTGTTTCTGTAACTGCAGTTGGTTCCTCCCATTACATTTCTTGTTGCATTCTGGGTTTTAATTTTGCATGTTACCGTATCCTACAACTTTAGCTGTGGTGGTTTTTAGAGTTCTCTACCCAAAGGGGGAAGATATCCAAAACTAGTTTGGTGGTGGTGGTGGTGGTGTAATGAGTTCCTTGTGTGTTCTGATAATATCTACAGTGACTAGCAAGAAAGATGTTAAAATCATGTACTGAACAAAGTGGTACATCGATGATTGAAAATCGGAATAGTGAATCCCCTCCATTTTTCTGGAACATCTAGCATTCTTCTAGTTTTCTGCCTCAGCAGCCAAAGAAACTCTGCTTAGCCTACTTGGTGAGGTTTTCGTGTCACAGCCTTTGACCTTCCTACCTCCACTCCGGCGGTGGCTAGAACCAAAAAGTGCTCTTTGCACTAGAGCTCGTTCCAAGTGGCTACGGGTATTTTCTCTATCCGACGATCTTTCGGCCAAGTACTCTTCGCTGCCACTGTTGCTGCCTGAAATCCCAGCATTTGCTTTCACAGTGGCCATTGGAGTATTTTCTTTTTTTGCCCCCAGGTTCTGCAGAAGGGGGCTGTAATACAGGATGTTTGGCAGACAGTGTCAAGTGGATTTTATATTGTTCTACGGAAGGTAGTTGTCATTGGAACAGTAATGACGTAATGGGACGGCCAAGTCGGTCTATGGTGGTGGATAAAAAGTAGGGCAAAAGGAGATTTGAAGCAAAGTTTTGCAGTGGCCGAAAGGGGATTCTTTGTCAACTTCCTTTACCATCCAACTTGGATGATCCAAGGAATGTTCTTATCTTTAATGATTCGAAATTGTAGACTAATAAGAACCTGTTTGGATGATAAATTTTTGGAGAGAGAATTGAAAGGAATGGGGAAAAAGGGACGGTGGGCAGAAGAAATGAATTAAAGAAGCTGAGTTGGTGGGCAGAAATGAATTAAAGAAGCTGAGTTTCTTAGGCCTTGTTCGTTTAGTAGTTTAGTTTAGTTTTAGAGATAGGAGTAATGAGTGGAGAGAGATAGAGAGAAAAATGAGGGTAATGATTACAAAATAAAACTAAAACTAAAACTGTAAAACGAACCTTTAGACATGAGATGAGTGTTTGAAACCAAATTTACCAAAATACAAAAAGCTGAGAAAAGCATTTTACGTTCGTTTTGTATGGGTTTTTTATGACATGGTCATTTTTCTCAATTCTTGTATCCAAAGCAAATTGAAAAGGCTTAAAATACGATACAGTCCCCACAAAGCTTAAAAGAAGGATTCCAATTGCACAGTAAATACCCAAAACAAAAAGGCAAAGTCCATTGCACCACCGGGGTCTGCACAGGAGCCTAAAAGGCACTGATACTAAACCTTTCCCTTGTTACGGCTCCATCCGGGGGAAGAGGATAACTACTAAAAAGAAAAAGAATGAATTCTACATCCAATTATTGGAGGGGTGGTAAACTGGAACCGGGGGAGGTGCTGCGCAGCCCCGTGTTGTGCGGCCCATTTCAGCGCCGTTCCGGCACTGTTTCGACGATATGAGACGTCCACCGTGTAGAGCTCGTCGAGTACTACAAATGTATTGAAAATCAAGTCGATCGGATATCGTTAAGTGCCTCATCGGAACACAAATAAGTTGTAAAAATTTGGAACACACGTCTTGAAACATTATATGAAAACCATTGAAACCATTTTTTTCAACATATTTGTGTTCCGATGAGGCACTTAATGATATCGGATTGAGTTGATTTTTGGTACACGTATAGTACTCGACGAGCTCTACGCGGTGGACGACTCCGATCGTCGGAACGGTACCGGTGCGGCACCGAAAAGGGCCCGCACAGCACGCTGCGCAGCACCTCCCCTGTTTCCGTGGTAAACTAAGGGGCAAGAAAAATTCAATTGGGTATTGGGTATGTTCTGCGCTTGTAATATTTATTCACCACCATGTAGGGAAGAAAAACTGTATAAAGAGATCAGTGAGCTAATCTTATGAAATGCCAATAACTTCTACAACCGTATGTAAAACCGTTTCATGTCCAGGAAACCAGCAACAAGACCCCAAAATAATATCTCAAGCACTACAAATCCCAGGGTACCCCACTTCCTAGAGTGAAGCATGGATTGCAACAGCAATTCTGTGCCGTCAACCTGCACGAATAATTACGTTCTTAGTTAAATGAACTGCACATCATATCAAGCAAAGCAGTAAAGCAATTACCTATCACTGGAACAAAATACACCCATAGTAAATGAGGGTGCTTTGGGTTTGGTGAGCGTAGCAGAGCTCATGAACATACAAATCCAAAACATCTCTACGGTTCTTCTCTTAAATGATGCCCACATTGACTGTTGAATATTTCATCAATAATTTGCAAATTAACATTATGGAACACCTCGGGAGGTGCTCTCATGAATGTTTGGAAATCTGGTTCAGAATCAGATCCTGAGATTGACTCGAAGTACACTCACGGAGTTGACAGTGAGCCAAAAATGCACGAAGTCATTCATTGACTAGCACACAAGTTGAAATTACAGCAACTTTAAGGAAGGTTTTATGCTACCCTGTACCACCAATATAAAGATCTTTTGCTAGTAATTACTTCTTAATAAGTTATATCGAGAAGGAATTGCAGCATACGATGTGGATAATACTCCAAGAAGAAGACAATTAAACAGGGCAATGTAACCCATCAGAGAAGAACTAACCAGATTATTTTCTGGTGAACGCCAATATAAACCTTGCAAAGCTGCAGGAAATAGTTCACAAGCACCCAAAGCAAAAATAATGAGAGCATTCATTCCCATCCACTGAAGCACCATTGTTGGCTTTCTAATATGCTTGATATCAACCTGCTTGAAATATTCCCAAAAAAGAACACTATCATTAAATGCAGTATACTTAATATACCATGTGTTTTATTTTGTTCCTCAGAGTTCACCAATAAATTGGTTTATCGAGTATAGATCGTCAGACCCTCTCATAATTTGGCATACAAAAGTGGCTCGCTAAACAGTTAAAAAGGCTGATTGGACAAGAATCTTAGTGCTTTGTAAGCAACGAACGGGTCTGGGGTCTGTGCTGTTTATTTGGTGCACAGCTCGCGTAGCACACGTGCTATGTGGACACTTTGGGGCCTACCCCGGGTCCCGTTGTTTAATCCAAATCGTTCATTTTGTTCGTCTCGTCGACTATGTAGTCCACATAAAAATTCAGGTTGATCGGGCATTGGTAAATATTTGACCGGTGACCATTTCAGTTACAGTTTTGTAGAAAAAAATCACCTACAACAGTTTCTTTGAGTGTTTCGTTTCCACTAAAAATGCAGTTCGAAAACATAGTTAACAATGTCCAATCAACTTGAATTTTCACATGGACTACATACTCGACGTCGAGACGAACAAAATGAACGATTCGGATCAAATAACGGGACCTGGGGTGGGCCCCAAAGTGTCCGCACGGCACGCGTGCTGTGCACCAATGGCACAGCAGTGTCTCTGGACCCGCAACGACAAAATATGGAATTCTGACATCTCCGTTCACAACCTAACGATGTTCATTTTAAGGATAAACTATGGCACTGCCATAGTTTTCTGTTCAAGATGCAAAATATACGAGCATAGAAAATTTAAGGGCAGAAACAGTCATCCACTTTATGATTCATGTTGAGCTCGTCCATTTTTTGCACAAAGTTTAATGAAAGCTTGGGTTGAATTGGTAAATCAACCCATTCTCAATCAGGAAAAAATAAAAAGATTTTTTTTTTAAAAAGGGAGGGGACGACCAAAGGGTGAATATAGCTCAGATCAAACATCATATTCCCCTACACCCCGGGCAGTTGAGCAGAAGGGGGCCTTAGATAGGTGTGCAAAACAGCTATGATACATTTCCAATACAGTAACAAAAGTTGAACTTACTATGTAAAAGAGAATGGTTAAGAGGAAGCCTGATGCTCCTGCTGTAATGCACATATAGCTCAAAGTGTAGAGTGGTTTAGAGAAAGGAATACCTGAAAGGGTCAAGCATATTTTCCCTTCAGAGAAGAAAAATATTTGTTTTTGTATTTGGTTGCAAAATAGAAGCTTAATGAGACAGTATTACCTAACACAGATAAGACATAGCCTGAAATGAGTAGAGGGAAGGATGACATGGACCACAAAAACACCCTCTGCATTTGGCCCTGCCAGAAGTAGAGAATCAACGAATTTCCAGCTATGAAACACAAATTACCAAAAGATACATCATACTATAGCAACTTCAAATAATTGGTACGGAATATGTAGACTCGAAACAAGGCTGTGAAAGCAAACTAGGAAAGCAACAAAAGTTTCCTACCTTAAAATGCACAACAATGTGTCCAAAATGCAATCCAACCACACACGTAATGGCAGCCATCAATGAGCTAGACATTTTGCAACCCCACAAAGGAGGAAGAGAGATTTAGTCAAAGAACCTTCATTAACAATCATGGTTATCAGGAGTGTAATACTGTACCGAACAATCTTTACGATCTGCCATGTCAAGACAGCAATCATAAAAACTTAATCAAAAGAAGACCATGACATTATTATAAGCCATCAATTACACTAACAGAAAACAAGAGCGAATCAAGCTATCAACTCCTTCATTTCCATTTTGGAATAGAACGAAATGTTCAAGCTATGACCACAAACCCGACAAAGTAATGCTCAATCCAAAAATCACAACAATTGTATATTCCTCGGACAGACCAGAATACCCTTCAATATCCGTCACGGGCCTAGAATAGATGAAGAAGAAAGCCATCTTAGATTATTCTTGGACAATAAGCATCTCTAATTTCTGTACAGGTCAATGTACTGGGCGAACAAGTGATTGAGATTGGGGTGGGTACATTTCGAGCTTGCTCTCTGGAATGCCAGTCGCTACATTTGCAAGACCAAATGGTACCTGATTTCATGATAGAGTCAACTCCGCCGAGGAATATAACATGATAAAGAAAGGATCTATATCCCTTGGACCCCTTAAAATAATCAAAACCCGAGATTTAGAATGAAAGAACTCACTCTATCCCTGTCTCTATTTCTCAAAGCTACCAACACTTCCACCATACACCCTGACCCCGCTTGAGCCTCCAATTGCGACATACAACCTGCCTCCTATTTTTACCATCTAATTACAACAAATGCAATGAGTTAAACCCTTAGGTGTCTATATGTAAGGCATGGACTGTTGACAGTTTTGGCCAGAAAGCCATGGAGCTCGTTATTGTGCTGGAGAATCTGACGAGACATGGTACTGGACAAACCATACTGGAGGTCATATACCTTGAGATGATTTAGGGCTACTACACTTTTGAGTTTGGGGCATCACCAGCCTTAAACATGCTTATCATGAATCAAGATAAACGGGATTCACTAAAATGCTCATGGTAGAGAGTTTTAAACCTTAAAATGCCCTCTGGGTCAAATGGAGCAAGGCACCAGTCAGGTGAGTTTTGTGGTAGAGGTCCATAATCAGGAGAGTTCACACTGCATTCCTGTTATGCAGGGGAAACTAACTGGTCAAGGATCTGCAAAGTGGCTCAAGACTTCAAAATAGGAAGACGATAGCAAGAATAGGAGGCTCTGGAGCACCTTCGTTCTTCTGTACACGGGATGTTGATAAAGATGATGTATACCGAGAACAAATCGATCAACCAAGCCGACTGCATTGCAAGCAGGCTGAAGACTGCCCCTCATTCCGCAATGGACCTAGAAAACAATGTGGTTAATTGGCAATTAGCTCCATAAATTGAGGGTAACGTTGATGTTAAGCTTCAACTTTTTATTTGCAAACAAAAGGAAAAACCATCAAACTTTTCCAATAACTTAAACTCTGGGCTAAAATAGAAGTTCTGATAATGAAATACGCAGATATGATACGCTGCCTAAGAAGATGAGAAGAAACATAGGTCAGAAAGTGAGAGAGAGAGCATGGCAGTTTTTCCAATTTCCATAAAGAACGGAGTCAGTCGCATTTTTCAGCGTGATTTGGGCAAGTTCAAGGATTGAACAGATGTCTGTTAGCCCAAGGAATATGAATATCTACCTCCCAACTGTAGTAAACAACTATGAACTATCTAAGGATGGGATGCTGCGGTATCAGGTTGGTCTAGGTTATTCGGCACCACAGAGTATTCTGCTAACCAGGATACATAAATATTGGGCATAATGAGCAAAGCCGTACACTCCATCTTGGAGTTGAGTTGGTGCACGATCTATTTTCCTGGGCCTTATCTTTCGTTAAATTCCACAAAGCACATCCAAACTTTTGAAATGCATTCTTCCTGATACTTCTAAGCCAACAGACCAACACGAGATCTAACTGAAATGAAAGCCCCAAGCGAGAGCTAGAGTGTTCAGATGGGCAGGAATTTAAGGGTAAAAAAAATCTCAAACAGCTAATATGTGATTATAGCCCCTCACTAGACATTAATCCCTCTGTTAATTTGATTGCAATCTGATTGCAGTTAAGAGAACAAATTAAAAACAGAAGTGAATGGATCCGCAACATAAGGTAGTAGCAATGCCATCAAAAATAACAAAAAAAAAAATGGTAGTAGCAATACCATCCTTCGTTTGCCCCTCATTTGACTCTCACTAACATATTTGCTGCAATCTCACTGAGACGAGGCATTAATCAACATACAAAGCATATGGCTAAATGCCCAGGCAAGAATAGTACTTGCAAATGTGCAAGTCCTTCACACAACCCAATATATAGACGTAAACAACAGCCTATATTCATAACCTGTAAGTAGACAACAGAAATAAAATGAGGGACTAGACCAAAGCATCAGGTCGCTGTTAACCTACCCCACTAAACTGGCCAAAGCCTATTAGCAAAGGCCATAGAGACTAGTAAATATCAACTGCAAACACCAAGTGGCCAAAATGCAAAGTGAAGATACAGCTTGAGAGAGCTAATTTGTAAGCTCTATGGTGTATAAATCTTTTTCAGACTCTCTATAAGTCGGAAGCAGCGCCTAAAACTTTGATAGTACACAACCATATGCCTGTCAGTCGACACACGAAGTATCTTCTGACAGAAATTACATTATAAGCATATAACATGAAATAAGTACAGGAGAGAAACAAATCAGCGTACCATTCAACGCTCCAATTACCAACAGAATGTCAATAAGTTATTGAACAATAGATGTCAAAGCACCCAATGCTTCATTGTAGTTTACTAAGGTGGATTGGACTCATCCCAACTTTCAATGCATACAATATTGATTTTTATCGTCTTAGCAAGCAAATTACTTTTTTTCTGGTGCAACATTGTAATTAACAGAAATGAACAGCTGACAATTTATAAACAGTGGATAAGGCAAATCAAGAGTAGTATGCTGTCAGATGTCAACAAATGCTTCTCTGAAGTTATACAATGTCTTGCAAACTTACAATTTGGGTACCAGAACCATGTATTGATGTTGATGAGCTCGAGTTTACGGATAGAACTTCATATTTCCAGTCAGGAACATAAAGGCCATAGAGCAAGCTCATGTAAACCAAACCTAGCAAGAAAGCAGCTGTCCTAAAAAAAGGGAAAGATTGGCGTCATTAACAGAGAAAGCATGGCGGGTGGGGGGGCAGTGGAGTGGGTGGAATGGACAAAAGCTTACCACTGGACGTAGTATCTTTTAACGAATGTTAGGGCTGAGTCAACTGCAATGCTGTTAACAAGCCATATCTCCAGAACTGCAGCGAATAGATATCCAATTGAAATTCTCTGCATATCGTAAACATTCAGTTTATAATGGAGTAGCCAACAGTATAACAGATACTAAAAGTCTGAAAACCGTAGGAACTGGACATATACACTGGGATGTCAAGGTTATACAGTTCTTTAAGAATAACCGAAATGGCATGCTGAGATGTCCTTCGTATGAATTGATGCACTACTGAGGATACAGAAACATAAAAAACCTATGGACAGGGAACTATAAACAACAACCTAGAGATAATCAACCTTCAAGATGGCAAACAACAGTGTTTTGACTGTTTTTGTAACAACCCACTAACCGCTAAACAATCCACTAACCGCAACATTTCAATAAATCTCAAACCATTCCAAAATTTATGTCCTACTCCCACCACATATTATATAAACCTAAATGAAGAACCAACTCCCTCAAGGTTCCAAAATCTCCAAATTATTACCACACTTAATGTCCCCTCCATCCCCTAACCTCTTTTCCCCCTTTTTAAGCTCAGCAGTGGTAAAATCATACACATAAGATCCTTTATGAATTCAGTGACTCGTTCAAAATTGCTTATTCAACGGACACTTGTCCACTTTTCCTTTAACAAGTACGACGAAAGACGGGTATAATCTTTTTACTTCTATCAAACTCTATTGGCATTGGACATAAAGCATGTATCTGTAGAAAGTTAGCAAATCAGAAAATCTCTTATCACAAATCAAGGAAAGAAAATGTACCTACTGACATAAAGAAATAAAAGTACATCGGCAAGCATGTGTCTGAAAAGGGAACTATCACATGGAAAGTTTTACTAAGTATTACCTAATCAATGAATAACAAAAGAACAAGAAATAATTGTAAATCAACTACAATAACTACCTGCAGCACGCCCAGCCAACGTAACTTGAGAACATCCACTCCGTATGATAAATCACCACGCCCGTGGAAATACCCACCTAAAAGTGCATTGAAATGATACTTAACAATTTTCACTATTAGTTGACTTAAAATGGAATGAAAGTTTGCTAAATTAGGTTTATTTCACTTCCTTTTGGAAACCAGATATGTGGTCAGAAAATAACTTGAAAGCATTACTCCACCACTTTACCAGGCATCTACATTTGTTTTCCAATTTTCCACAGCCCTTCTGGTTGCCCAGAGTTTATGTTCTCACACACTCACACGACCATTACAGCAAAGCAATTAAATACATAGAAAGAGTTACTCTTCACGCTATCATTTTATTACCAGTAAAATCTATACAAGGAAAAGCTTTGAACTCTCCAAAAAACATTTGATTTCGTAATATGGTTGAGATATGACTTATAAGCTTTCCACTTCCCTACAGAAAACACCAGACTATGCTTTTTCCATGAGAAGTACAATGGAAAGAGAAGCTTTTTTTTTTCATTTTACTACTCCATTTCCTTTCTTACCGCTCAGCTATTTTTTGGTTTGCATTTCCCCCCATTTTCCTTTTTACCTTTTCCTCCCTTGTCTGTTGACTAAAGTCACTATACACAGCATGTACAACGAAAGAGAAACCAACCTTGCAGTACCACCCCCAAGAGGAAGAGCTTAATTGTTCTGAGTACAACTTTCTTGGTAGCAGATGGTTTGTTCGTTACTTTCTGCACAGTGAACAAGTCACATCGTGATTTCCGATGAGTAGACAATAGGGTTATCAGGTTGATTACTTTACAGCTAAATAGTCAAGATACTCCATGCAATACATGAAACTGTGAGAATAGCAACATGATTGTGCAGTGTGCACCCAAGTGAAACTCTACTATTGAAAATCATGATAGTTGATACCTTGAAGACCAGACCAATGGAAACACCAACCCCAAATAGGAAAAACGGCATAACAAAGTCAGCAAGTGTCACACCAAACCATGGTGAGTGGTTTATAGATGGGAATGCTCCTCCAGCATCATCTACTAAAATCATCAACTGTCAAAAAAGTTAACGAGTATGAGAAGAACAACAAAAATTACAATAGACAAACGAGCTCATGAGGCCACGTCATCGATGCAGGAATACATCATATAACTGGTTTCCAAAATTAATGGAAATGAAGTGAAATTTGTTTCATCTCTGTTGCTTTGTTGGACTGAAAAAAGAGAGTAAATGAATGGCGATTCCTCAGTCGTCCAATCGAATGAACATTCAACTAGGGCCCTTCTGCGTTTGTTTGAGCAGATATGAGCGTCCGCCTGATCTATTTATCCAAGGAAACAACATATCTGGTGTTTGATTTAATTTTTACAAGCTGGGTGGGTGCTCGCCAGATTGTTGAAAAGTAACGATCTAGCTGATCTTGACCTTCTTGAGACGGAGGTGGAGTAGCTAGCTTGACTTATGGTAGAGGGACAAACTATGGAGACGATTACAATCTCGAAAATGGATCGATTTGATATCAATCTTCTATTCGAAATAGCAAAAGCAATCTCTCCTGGGTCTCCTTGAATAATATGGATTTTCAAACATTCATGATCTGTGTGTGAGGAAGTCGATCGAAGGACTTCTTATCCCTCGGTATATTAGCGAACCATCTCTCCAGGAATTGAGAAAGTAGAAATATTCTTCTTGTTATTATTTGATTTGATATATAGCACAATGGGAGTGGGAGTGTGGTATTATTAATAGACAGTATGGTAAAATATTTGATTACATATTTTGATATTAGTGCCCTCAAACAAAGCGCGTCCCTTAGAATTCAGCAAACCAAACCTGAGCATTATACAGGAATCAATCACGCATTCCTGCAAAGAGCTTATACACACCGTACATTCCGCCTATTCTGTTATTTGAAGAGGTAGATACAGTTAATAGAAAGAGATACAGTCAGCTATGGACAACATCTTTCTGTCTAAAGACTCTAAACTGGTTTGAATCAATTATATTCTCGTTTTCTCGACAATAAAATCACTATTGTCCTCTAGATTCTCGATACCCCAACTGTTCCCCAGCACATATATAAAAGAATGTCACAGTAAATGACAAATTCCGTACTCACAAGCTTCAGAGTCACTCAAATAAGGAAGAATTTAGGAGACTTTGCTGTGATTATAGGATCAAATTAAAATTTAGGAGGGGACGTACAGCAACAGTGAGACCTCGAAAGACGTCGAGAGAGGCGAGACGTTGACTGGAACCAACTGAATTAGGTCTTGATGATCCATCTGACTCGTTCGACGATGATGAAGGGGCGATCTCTTCGACTCCTGCGGCGGAGTCTCTGGAAGGAACCGAAGTTGATGAGTTGTGAAGGAGATGGGTACGCTCGTCTGTATCTGTGTCTGTGTCTGTGTCTGTATCTGTATTTGCCACCTCCACCACCACCGAAGACATCTTTTTGTGGTCTTAACAACTGCAACTGCTGAAGAATTCTCGGGCGCTTCTTGTTCGTTTCGTTTATAGAGTTGGATGAGGATGATCTTGAGTTGACTACGAATAACTGATGTCCTTCCAAATCTATAATAAGGGAAAATAATAATCGCATTGACTTTAAGCTGTGCTTTGAACTTTGAGAAAAATGATTGAAAAAAGAAAAAAAAAAAAGGGAAATAGAAGGAAAATGATTGGAAAATTTTATTGTCTATTTTTTATATATATTACAATTTGACTGTTCTTGATACTTGAATTTGTTAATTTTTCTCCTCTGTCCCTTAAACCAACATGGGGGAGAAATTTTTTTTAAAAATCCTTTCATTTATCTTCTTTTTTGTGAACAAGTTTGAGCTCAAAGTTGAACCGAGCTAGAGCTGTTTGGTTCGTTTAGCAGCCTTAAGTTAGAGTTAAGATCTGGAGTGAGTTTTGGAGGATTTCACTCATATTTTCGCTCTAAGTTTAAAATAGAGTAAGAGCATCTCTAGTGCATTACCTAAAAAATATTTGTTAAAGTGTACACCTAAGTACATGTGGGACCCTATTTTGTGTGCTAAGAACTTAGCTAGCTAGCGCTAAGGAGAAATGCACTTTAATGGGACTCCCTAAAAATGTTCATTAACTTTAAGTCTTTCATTTCTCTCTCCTCTCTCTCCCCTTAAATTTATTCTCTCTCTCCTCTTTCTCTCTCCTCCTTTCTTTCTCTCTCTATCTCTCTCCTATTTCTCTCTCTTTAAGTCTCTCCCCAAATTTAGGTAGTCACTTAGAGCACTTTAGATAGTGAGGGGTGCCACTTAGGATTTTAGGGAGTCAATTTTTGTGCACTAGAGACCATTTTTGAGTTTTTCTTAGCTAACTATTTAGGGCACTTCATGGAACTCTTTTAGGTAGTGCATTAGAGATGCCCTAAGGCCTGGAGATAGTCTTACATAGTTATTTTTCACACATTTCAATACATATTTTAAATCTGAACGTGTCACAACCACAACCCGTCCCTATAGGCTTAAATCATAGCAAAGTGCCGATGAAACCATCACCAAGGCCATAACACGGTATTAAATATCTCATAAGCGAATGACCAAAAGGGACTTGAGAGTTAAGCAGCGAAAATCACACCTGTATTAACATTTAAAAAAACCATAACGTGATTTTACATCAGGATCTTAAACTCAAAGTACATCCCAGAGCGGTGCTTACAATACCAGCTCACAACCTTTCTATAAATCTACACATGTCAAAAGTACAACCTCTTATCTACATCTCCACATGCACAACCCATCAACAAAAAGAGTTCCACGCCACACTCCTATTCATCATTGCCTGAAATGTGGGAAAACATTTACATAAGCCGAAGCTCGTATGAATAATTAATGCACAAGTCACGCGCTTTCCATGGACTATATAAAAACATGCTTTAAAGATAACCAAAATCAAGCTTCACATATTCCAAAAAGGAATCCACAATTCATGATATAATTTATAATGCACATCCCTCTCTAATTCACATCGCACCAGGCGTCCCCGGTGTGGATAAGCTAGACGTCTATCGCATTATCCCACAATATACACAAACACATTTTGCTAACCTTTTAGCAGTGTCCCCTAACAAGCTGGGACGTAAGGGATGCCATTAATAGATAATAAAAGTGTCCACATTTCATTTCAAGTCCATGGAGTTCATATCATTGAATAATTCACGACGAAAAACATAACTTTCACATTTGCCAGATAAAACGCTTTTAAAACCGTATAGTTTGGGAATTAATTACTCACCTTGGTCCACGTAATCACTCGAACTTTCTAGATTAAACAAGTAACATAACACATGTTATATGCCATTCATGTAATCACAAACTCTAAATGAACATCTTAAATATTGTTCTAAGTATCCTTAACAATGTTGTGGGACCAATTATAAAGTTGGGTCAATACTTAGGACACAAAAATACCGTATCCTGCCAACTCCTGGGTACAAAACCCAAACCAACACAAAATACACACCATAAGCTTCGCATCGATAGGTCATATGCCGAAAACGGAGTTCGAATGAGCTTTGCACACCAATTCAAAGAAAGCTAGTTGATTCAAGAAAACAGAATTTCAGAAAACTGCACCTCTATCTGAACTTCAATGCCAAAACTGATTTTGCGTGGCCAAAATTGAGGTACAACTCTTACATGGACAAAAAGATACACGAGTCTAGTTTCGGAAAATCAAACGGTGCCCGATTTCGATACCCGTGCTAAAAGTTATGACTGTTTTCCCAAAACGTGTCAGTGTACTACACAGATCCGAATTGACAGTAGCAACTTCACAAATTTCTATAGAGCTCTATACATGGAATCAATGTCCAAAATTTTAACTCAACAAGAAGAACCCATAGAGGAAATCTCAGTAAAATTTCATTAAAATTATGAGTTGTGTAACCCTGTCAATAAAATCCCCAAAGTCAGTCATACATGCCTTAAAATCTGTAGAATTCAAAAGATGCATAAACTGAATGAGTTCACCTAAAATTCATTTTTCAAAACTCCATAATCAAGGGTTTATATAGCCTCTAAGCATAAACCCTCCAATAAAACGTGAATTGAACATGCAAATTTATGAAATCAAGTGTAGGAAAACATGAATTACCAAGTATAGCTTCAATTCTAGCAACCCTGGACCTCCTCTTAGTTTTTCCCCTTTTCTTTTCCTCTTCTTCTTCTTCTTCCTTCTCACTGCCGATCTCTCTCTTTCGGTTCAGTTGGTGGAGTAGATGAGAATAAAAGAAAAACGTAAAAACCTCTGTTGTAAAATTATCTAGTGTAACCCCACGTCCCCACCCATGAACTCCTATGTTGTATTACTAGTCATTCTAGGAAAAATCATCACACGTGGTCATGTATTTGTGTTTCAAGTACCAAATCACATTAAACAATAACACAAAGACACTTATGCACAATTAAACACAAAATTAAGTTAAGCTAATTAACCCGACACATAATTAAATTATAAGCACGGTTAAGGGTCAAGGGTATCACAGAACTACAATGGATTGATTTAGAATTTTCCAATAAAAGGATGAGGGGCCTCCGAATAATCTAGTCCAACCGAAGTTCGTGGGCCCACTACATTAGTAAGCTAAAGTTTTAACAGGGGCCAAACCCAGGTTCAAGCGATAAAAGACAAGGATATCACTAAAGGGTACTGAAAATGTACATAGCAGCTTATATGCCTATTTTTTAGTTATATATCAATAATTCAAACTGTTTAATAATTTTAAAACAATTTTTTAAGTATTCATGCTAAATATCAATTCAATTGGATATGCAAAAGTGATTGATTTTTTTTGCAGGAACACCCAAAAAATTATGTTAAAATTATTGACCGATCTGAATTAACCGTGTAGAACTCAAAAGTTGATCCCTTTATGCCGCTATGTACATTTTCAGTACCCTATAATGGTCGGTACCCATAGTTGTCTCAGGTTCAAGCCCTTGTATTTTGGGCTCCTATATTTTGGGCTCTTGAATTAAACACATGCTTGCCTACGACCGACATACAAACAATTGAGTCCAACCCAATCTCTTAGTGGGGTCCTTCGTAAACCAATGAATGCTAGTTGTCAAAAGTCAAGTCTATTTTTCGCATATCTTGACTCTACATATATTTACAATTAAGCTTAGTATTCACTGCAGTATTCTTCATATTTTTCATGTCACTAATAATTAATTGGAAAAAAATATCAAAAACATTATGGAAAAAACTCACCATAAATGAAGGCATATTCCTGCAAAGCATGTGATTGGGATATGTTGGGTCAGGCTGCATGAGAAGTCTAGTGTGAATTCTTTGGCTTCGACGTAGTCTGTCTTTGATTGGACCGTGGAGGAGGATAATTTTTTTTATCAGAGAAGGGGAATAGCAAACATGTACGTAAATTAGTCTGGACATCCCGGCAGTTGGGAAAAAAAAAAAAAAAAAAACGATCTCGACCGGTTAGGTGGGGTGATTTCGTTAATAACATCAACACGAGGCCTTCTCTTGTAATAATCATCGGTGGTTGAACTGGAAATCATCGCTACAATTATCGGCCCATCCCGATCCCGACTCGCTCCAGAAAATAAAAATAAAAAACCCTTGTTTCCTTTCTACTGCCCCTCTCTCACCAGTTCCACTCTCTCTCTCTCTCTCTACCGTCGTCTCTATATAGGTATCATATTGATCGACGCCTCTGTGGTAAACCACCACATATATATTCGTCACAAGTCTGCATACGTATCGTCTTATTAGGGTTTCATTCGATCAAGCAACTAGCTATGTCTCTGAGGCCTAACGCGAGAACTGAGGTTCGTCGGAGCCGGTACAAGGTCGCCGTCGATGCAGAGGAAGGTCGGCGTCGGAGGGAAGACAACATGGTTGAGATCCGAAAGAACAAGAGAGAAGAGAGCTTGCTCAAGAAGCGTCGTGAGGGCTTGCAACCTCAGCAATTCCCAACTGCCATCAACGTCTCTCAAATCGAGAAAAAGGTCTCTCTTAAACTTTCTTTATACCCAAGTTTGTGTTACAATTGTTATAATTTCCATACATCGATTGTTAGATTTGCAGTTTTTGTTCCGTTATTTGGATTATTGCTTTATTTGCTATTAATGAGTAGGGTTTGTATAAGAGTGACATCGTTCGGAATATTAATCAACTGATTCATATATGTAGGTGCTGATACTCGCCGCACTTGTAAAATCATTGTTTACCTTTAGATTGGTAGTATGTATAATAGCGCTAATCAAGTCAAAGACTTCCTGAAAAATAGTAGGCAAGGCCTGTGAGCTTCTCCTGAGAGTAGTGGTTGAGAATCCTCATGATTTTGGGGGATTTTGAGGAGGACCCTTATAAAGAGATGATGGCTGATATTTAGTCACTGATCCTTTTATCTTTTTGATATGTATATATCTGACTAAAATGAAGAGAGGAATATGGCATCAGTTAATTTTAGTTGTACTAATATGTATATATATCTAAAAGTGCTTAAAATTGGTCCTTTCCCCCGAAAAAAAGAAAGGGTAAAAGTCATAAATATTTGCAAGACACCCCATCCTATCGCTGGATAGAAAGATATTTGTCTACTGGACTTTGCCTTTCATCTAGGGATTCCCCGGATCCACCAAGATAGCTCAGTACAAACACAAGACACCCCACTTCATAGTAGTGTGCCAGTGGGGGTTTTTAGTACAACTACATGGACTGTGTATTAGTCAGCTTTCTCATGCTGAAATTCATTGCCTTGCATTTGGCTGCAGTTAGAAAGTCTTCCTGCCATGATTGCTGGTGTTTGGTCAGAAGACAGCAGCTTACAGCTAGAAGCAACTACCCAGTTCCGAAAGCTGCTTTCAATAGGTTTTCTTGGCAATCAATATTAGATTCCTGTCTAATTATTTTGCGTTGTGCATACTTTTGTTCAATCATCGTGTTTCTTTCTGCAGAACGAAATCCTCCTATCGAGGAGGTGATACAATCCGGTGTTGTTCCTCGCTTTGTTGAGTTTCTTGCCAGGGAGGACTACCCACCACTTCAGGTTTGATAGTTGTTTTTCTTTGTTACTATGAGTTTCTAGATATCATCAATATATATATGTATAGAATTAATTTTTTTTGTCAATATTCACCTATTTGTATTGGCAATCAATTCGGTATAGTTTGAGGCGGCCTGGGCTCTTACAAACATTGCATCTGGAACATCAGAGAACACCAAGGTTGTAATTGATCATGGAGCTGTTCCAATTTTTGTGAGACTTCTTGGTTCTCCAAGTGATGATGTTCGCGAACAGGTATATGTTCATGTAGACAACCCAAAAGTTACAATTGTGCTTTGCTCCAAATTTAGATCCTCTTATAGATCCTAACAAGTAGTAGAAAGTATAGGATTAGATAGAGGTATTAATTGCACCTGTTGTTTGATCTGTATAGGCTGTTTGGGCATTGGGAAATATTGCTGGTGACTCGCCAAAATGTCGCGATCTTGTCCTTAACCATGGAGCCTTGATGCCACTTCTGGCACAGTTCAATGAGCATGCAAAACTTTCTATGTTAAGAAATGCCACATGGACACTCTCAAACTTTTGCAGGGGGAAACCGCAACCACAGTTTGAGCAGGTTTGACTTTGAAAAGATTCTGACTTGTAGTTGTTTTGATACTTTGCTCCCTGGTTTTGTTTCTAAACCCATGTGCTTCTGAATCCATTGAGGGCAGACTAAGCCTGCTCTTCCAGCTCTTGCACGTCTTATACATTCAAATGATGAAGAAGTCCTCACTGATGCATGCTGGGCATTGTCGTACTTGTCTGATGGTACCAATGACAAAATCCAAGCTGTTATTGAGGCTGGTGTCTGCTCCCGCCTTGTTGAGCTTTTGAAGTAAGTGTTGGATTTCATCTTGATGTTTGTAGCTTATTACTGGTCCTTCACTATGAAGATCTTTTAATTATCTTTAATATGTGGAACTCAAATATTGTTTTCTGTTTTTAGTAATCCATCGCCATCAGTGCTCATCCCTGCTCTGCGGACAGTTGGTAACATTGTTACTGGTGATGATATCCAAACTCAGGTATTCCTATGATAGTTTCTTGATTGTACTACAGTAAAAATACGTATTCCTATTCTACCTTTTTGTTCCTTTGTTGTACGATAGGTTAGTTCCGTTTGTTCTGTGACATATGTGTTGCTTCAGTTGTGTTTCTGTTTGTGTTTATGATTATCGAAATTCTTTGTGCCATGGTAATTGGATGCTTTCTTTTTGTACTGCTTCCAGGTTATTATAGACCATCAAGCTCTTCCTTCTCTGGTGAACCTTTTGACAAATAATTACAAAAAGAGCATCAAGAAAGAAGCTTGTTGGACCATCTCGAATATCACAGCTGGAAATAAGGGGCAGATACAGGTGAGGATATCTGTGAGAGAGACTTTTTTACATTTGTGTTGCTTTTACATTGCATTGCTTAGCAATTTGCAGCCTGGATCTCTTCCTCGTAAAATCACTATCCATTTCTGTTGGACCCTCTCTCTGTAAAATCAATGCAATGAATAGTACATTGAAAATCTTAGAAAGTTTGTCTTGGCTGACGTTTCATGGTAATGGTTAAGTTGTTTCTCTGTCTATTTTGAGGTGATAATACTTGCTGCATATTTTAGGCTGTGATTGAGGCTGGTATTATTGCACCACTTGTCCAACTGCTTCAAAATGCTGAGTTTGAGATCAAGAAGGAAGCTGCCTGGGCAATTTCAAATGCTACATCTGGCGGTAACAACGAGCAAATAAAGTACAGCTTTTGAGTATTGTAGTATTTCTTAAATGGCTTTCTTTTACATTTTTTGGGTTCAGAGATATGATACTTTTATGGGTTGGCAGGTTCTTGGTGAGCCAGGGATGCATAAAGCCGCTGTGTGATCTCCTTGTTTGTCCTGACCCAAGGATCGTCACTGTTTGCTTGGAAGGGCTTGAAAACATCCTGAAAGTTGGGGAAGTTGAGAAGAACTTGGGCAACTCAGGGGATGTAAATTACTATGCCCAGTTGATTGATGAAGCAGAAGGATTGGAGAAGATAGAAAACCTTCAGAGTCATGACAACAATGAAATATATGAAAAGGCGGTGAAGATTCTTGAGACATATTGGTTGGAGGATGAGGATGAGCAATTGCCTCAAGGTGATGCTTCTCAATCTGGTTTCCGCTTTGGTGGGAATGAACTTCCAGCTGTTCCATCAGGTGGATTCAATTTCAGTTGAAGGTATATGTTTTCTTGAACTTGTGAAGTGTGCCATCATTTGTTCTCAGTGGCTTTTACAACCGTTTGTCGCTTGGTTATGATGTCTGGTTTTTAGGAGTGGTGACGTGAATAGGAACTAGTAAAATAAAGAGAAAAAGAAAAAAGAAGACTACCAATTAAAGTAAATCTCAACTCGATGCTACTACCAGTCAGAGGCAGAGCTGTTGTGGGGGCAGAGGGGCGCTCGGCCCCACCACTTTTTTTTTGTAAACAAGCATAAAATACAATTTTGGTTATAATTTGCATATTATTGTACTTCATTATATGATTTAATGGAGGTTAATTTCAAAAGAACTTACAGCAGCCTATTAATTCTTTTGAAATACTTTGACAAACAAGTAATAAGTATATGTGTGCTTTAGTTATTCAATGATAATACAATATAAATTTGCATATGTTGTTGAATTTGGTCAAAGGGATTGGTTTATACACTGTATTATACGAAAGAACACAAAAGACATATTAATATAAGCTATATATATAAATATCTTGTCGAATGAGAAGTTATCTCTTTGTTCGGTCCCCCTTGAGTCGAAATCCTGGCTCTGCCTCATTATCCAAGGTGTCCTTTGAAAACAGTAAGCTTAATATTTACAGGCTAATAATATGCACCAGGTTTCTAAAGCAAAAACAGACTGCAAATCCACAGCTAAATGAAACGCCTCACGTGATTAGTTGGGTCTGTTTCCAAGGCAGTCCATCCAAACCTGGTCTAGATTAGATTCTTGGCTTGGATGGGCTGATGATAGGATTTGTTGAACTTTTACCTTTAGTAGTGCAAAAGGAGTGTAATATGGTAGTTGAGTTTTATATCATTTCTAGCGGGTGCTTATTTTTTAGTGCACTGGTAAATTTGCAGGGCATTCGGATTGTGCGTGGATGCTAATAGAGTTTGGTGGAAGAGATATGGGTCCTGTGTGGGGTAGAGCATCTATTCGTTGTGGTCAGGTACTGTTGGGTCCAGATTGAGTTATGGTTGAAGAGGTGCTGCCACGTTATGGTTTGCTCCTTTAAAAACGGTCGAGTAATAAAAAAAAAGGGTCGTTTGAACCGGGTGGTCGTTAAGCATTGTTTGAGATCCTTTCCATTGAAGAGGTTCTTGTGAAACAATGTAAGAGTCCAGAGTCCTTTTTCATTTTGGTCCCTGCTGTCAGTTTTCATGTATTTTATGTGTTCTAGTTGTCGAACGCATGGTGGTCAAAAAGAGAAGGAAAAAGATTAATGAGTGCATAGGTGGACTATACTTCCAAGATCAGTATTTAGTCTTGCTGACTGGAAAGGCCTATGGGCTTTGGGGTATATGCAAAGAGTATATATATTTGTTATGAGCTAACGTTAAAGTTTAAAAAGTATTCGTGGCCGGATGATGTATATTGTTTTGGAAGTTCCATTTGCTACCTTTAAAGTTGTGCGCCTTCTCGAATGTTGAGTATTGTTTTATGTTTTCCTGCTCTCTCTCTCTCAAACATGCATGTGTTTGTGTGCATGCGTGCACACAGTTTAGGTATGCTACCTGTTGGTGAGAGGTGTCTGCACCGTACTTACTGAATAGAGGTATTGAGCACTTTCAACGTGCTTATGCCTTGAAATGCGAGACAAGCGCACTTTTGTTGTGTTGGCGTTCTATTTTGGTTGGTATAATAAGGAAGTTATTGCTAATTAGCTGATGTAGATTTAGTTGGGGTTATTGGATGTTACTATCAGAAAAAGGGAAAAGTTATCTGCAGTGCGTTTCAGACCCCAAATCTTCCTCTAATTGTGGTGAAAAGTTGTACACGAGCCTCAGGCGATGTCTCTGCAAGTACCCCTATAATGATTGAACTAGGTTAACCCCGGTTTCGATTTTCTTTTGAACTGCATATCCACTTTTCTAGTTGTCATTGTGATGACGGGTCGGTCAATGGAGATGCTAAACGTGGAGATGTTAGTGCCTATTACTGTTAATGGCCCCAATTATGCAGCTGCTGGAGATGCCTAATCCCGGTATCCTTTGAACGCAATGCATAGTTTCTGCTCTACGATTGATGTGTTTGGATGCCCGGTCCATATCTCTCTGTATTTAGGGTCGTCTTTCTTGCTAATTTTAGTTGTTGGAAGTTGGTGTACACTAGTTTAGCAAATTTGTCGTTTTGGATTTTCATGGAGGTTAGAGAGTTCTTACTCACTGTAACTGTTCTTGACTGGCACATTCATTTACTATTTATCTGGTTTGGTAAGTTGCCCCCCCCCAAAAGAAAAGGTGGGAGCACCACGTTAACAAACTATTGTACCCCTCCAGATAATGTCTCGTAAGCTGTAAAAAGCCGGCCTGATCGTCTGGGGTTGTCACGTTACATAGTAGTAGTCATTATAGACGGATAATAACAGTCATTTTTTCTGATTCGACCGTTACTCGAAGATCATTTCTGTGAAAATATGGAGAACTCATGGTATGGGGAGTGTAACAGATCGGAACCTTCCTCTGAAACGAGTGCAGAAGCAAGAGAACAAAACTCACATGCACAATGCCCATACACAGTCGCAGACCAAGGAAAAGTACTCGTTTGTCCTCATCAATCATTTCTCTTCCCTTTATTTAAATTCCTCTTCAACATGAACCCCAAACAGTTAACGAATTCTCCACACTGTTTTTTCAAAGCGAAAGAATGATAGGTCAACTATTATCTTCTAACCAGGAAAATAATGTCTACGAATCCCAGCCAATGGCCGGACATTGTTGGTGGAGATCGGCAGCAAAATTCGACGAATGCACAAATTTGGGGATACAAAACCTGTCAAAGGTGACTCCAAGGCTCAAAGTCTTGAGGGAAATGGAGAGACTGGCCTTGGTTGCCCCAGAAGGCCTCTACGAGCTTCGTCAAAAGCTTTTCAACTACCGTTGTGGGGATTTCTGGGTCCCTACTGGTGGAATTAAGAAGGAAGAGATGGATATTCCTCCTCTTAACACCATTCTGTTGGTGGGTTTTCATAATTCTGGCAAGAGTTCCCTTGTGAACCTCATGTACAGTGTTTTGGGACGGTCTGGTCTCATACCCTTCGCCAAAACATCTTCAGGTAAATCCCATTAGCTCTCCACTTGGAAAAATGCTAAACCCAGTTCACTGAATGGTTAGGGTGATAAAATGTTCGAATATGTAGGACATTTTCTGTACAAGTGTGTGAAACCGTAGTATAAGATACTATTGTAGCATTTTCTATTTTTGACGGAAGAATTTCCATCTTTTCCTCCAAATCTTATTTTGTAGGAAGTGCAATTAGCCACACAACTTTGTTTATGGAGGAACACAACGTGTTGAGATCAATGAGAAACGGGTTCTGCGTGTATGACACACGGGGGTTTGATTACAATAAGGTGAATGAGTGTGTTGAAGAGTTGTCTGAATGGTTGACCGACGGAGTTCATCATAAGCAGCTTTGCTCAAGACAGGGAGACGATGGATTGACAAAAGAAGACTTGGAAGTTCCTTTGTTCAATTCATTTGCAAAGTTTGCAAAGAGAAGCGTCAATTGTGTGCTTGTAGTGGCTAATGTTTCAGAGATCTATAAAGCCTTGAAAGCAGATGATACAAAGCCGTTGGATGCCACCAAAGAGCTCTTCTGCTCTTCGGCTTTATGGAAATGCAGTAAGAAATTGTTTCATCGTCTCTAATTAGTTGTTTCTTTGAGGGCTTATTGAAACATATTATGAGCATGCATAATTTATCATGTAATCAATTCCACCAAAATACATAAATAACATAATATTGCTTCCTCACTTTCCATTAATCGATTTGCTAAAAGAAAGTTTGTTAATGGTGTGCAATGGAATTGTGGGTGCAGATGAAAATCCCATCTTGATCTTGACGCACTGTGACAAGTTAACAATGGAAGATAGAATTGATTCTCGACTGAAAATTTGTGAACACTTGGGCATATCAGAGACTGCTGGAGTGTATGACATTGTTTGCCTCACAGAATATGGATTTCTCGCTGATGAAATTGATCCCGTGACAGCTTACGCCCTCACCGAAGCAGTTTATAGGGCATTGCTCATCTCAGACAGGAGCCACCTTCCAAAGAAAAACCTCCGCGATTGGGCAGTGCTTTCTTTGTCATTGCTCATGTGCTTCCTTGCTGCTTTCTTTGCTTTCATTGCTTGTTTTTTCTCCAAACTTGGGCAGAGGCGCACACTAAGACACTGAAGTTTTTCGGTGGAGGTTTAGTACGATCGAGTACCTGTGTATCTTCAATAATTTTCTGGGTATTTGCGTGTCATCCAATTTTTGCGTATGAAACTGAGGGGGGATTTCATTGGCCGACATTCAAGCTTAATGTGCTCTTCTATATGTTGCCATGTTTTGATGGCTGACAACTTGTTAGTTCTCTTTCGAAATTTCAGTACAGAAACAGTTGTTTTCTCCCAAAAGCATGAATGAATAAGCTATTCTGAAAAAATTCAACCTATTTTTTAATTTTTTTTGAATTCCTTATTCTATAAACATAAATAGAAAGGCACTTACCAATAACCTTGCATTCCACACCCAAAGATAAAACAAAAACACATTTAAAGTGATAGTGTTAAGTCACATTATGTAGAAACCTCAACCAAAAACTCTCCCACCCTAAAAGAGTTAAATGAAAGATTTTAATTGAAACTACATTTAACAAAAAAAGAAGAATTGGAAAGAGCGGTTGCATTTGCATAGAAATAAGCTTAATGACATAAATGGCAAAAGAGTAATTAATGAATGAAGTGAAGATAGCCACTGGAAAAATAGGGAGGAGTTTGGGTTGTCCCTCATTTGGAGAAAGAAATATTTGGAGAAAGAAATGGGTAAAACTCAAAATGGGTACACATTTGGGTTATGCATTAGAACCTAACAAATCCCGACCAAAACATTGCCGTTCCGTGTTGGGTCTTAAGACGGGTAAGGATTATTGAATAAGAGATGACCTAACATATATAAGATTCAGCCTTAGAAAGAAAGAGAGAAAGAAATTGGTCAAGATTGGAGAGGGTATAAATACAAACAAGTTGGCAACAAGGGGCATTTTGGTCATTAGGGCTAGGGTTTTATTTCCCGCGGACCTGTGTCCACATGTGTGTACACTAGTTTCGTTTCTGTGGCCGAAAGCTCAGCCTCATATTAAACATCTCCTGCTCCTCTCTGTTGTCTCTCTCTCTCTCATTTCCCTGTCTCACTCTCTCTCTCTCCTCTCAGTGTAGTTTGCATTCCTGGACTACACTGATCATTGTTCCCAACATTAGTCTCAATACATCCACTGTGAAATGTTTGAAAACGATTCATGATTAATCAGAAAGAAAAGGTGAGGGAACGGAGATCGTGTACCCTTTCCCTGCTCAATTATCTCTATTTTCTATACAGCCAAATTGCTCTTCAACGCCATTTGGTTCAATTTTCATCTCTCTGATTGATCTCATCTTAATGAATGACACAGGAAACAGCACCCAAAGACATGATGATCAGTAATACTAGTAGCATTTCCCCAACCCAAGTCAATAAATGCTGCACCATTTGTCACACATCAACAACGCCTCTTTGGAGAGTAGGTCCTTCTGGGCCAAAGGTAAATAATAAGATCAAATCTCAATCCTTCTTCTTTTTGGGATCTATCTGTTTTCCTGATTTTATTCTGTTTTGTTTTTCCAGTCGCTGTGCAATGCTTGTGGGATCAAATACAACAAGAAAAGGAGGGCCCTTTTGGGTTTGGACGGAGGAGGAAGAACAAAAGAGAAGAAGGTCGTCTTCTCCATCAAGAAAAAAAGAAGAAGTAAAATGGAAAGGAAAATGAGAGGAGGCAAGTGCAATAATAATAATAATAACAGTACAAGTGAAGTGAAAACGTTGGGAGAATCATTGAAGATGAGATTGATGGCATTGGAAAGAGAGATGGTGTTGAAGAGATCGGAGAAGAACAAATTGGGAGAGGAAGAATGGGCTGCTGCTATTCTCTTGATGGCTCTCTCTTATTATGCTTAGATTTTACTTACTCTGACTGCAAATCGCCTGCCAAATTTTGTAATCTGTTATTCATTGATTGTATTAGGAGATAATTGTAAACACTAGTGGAGACTACTGACTTCTTCCATTCAACCTTGGAGTATTTTCCTTCTTTCTTTTTTTTCCTTTCTCTCTTGGTTTAATTTATAGTACTAATTATTTTGTGCGTGTCCATACACTTGTATTCATTTCCTCAATTTACGAACTGGCGGGAAAATTAGACTTTGCCTCCAAAATTACTGAGGACTGTAAGAGCAAGTGGGGTGCGAATTAATATCAGCATTTGTTAATGGTTACAGGGGCAGTTTCTGACACTGTAGCAGAGGTTTGACTAGGGGGTATTCCCAAAACAAAAAATGATACACGGACACCAGAATTCTCCAACAAAGTTCTCCAATAGCCAAAATGACGTCGTTTTGGTTATGCTGGAGGGAAAAAAAAAAAATAGATCTGGGCTCTCTCCCTGACCACCCCTCCCCCATTTCCGACCACCTCCCATTCCACCACCGGCGACCCAGCTCCTCCGGCTTCCCTTTCCACCTCCGGTGACCGCCGCCGCCTTCGTCACCGCCACCAAGAAAGCCCTGAAACAGATGACCCTTGCCGTCGTTTTGGCCATTGTCGACCGATCGACCGAGAACAGTATAAACCTAACGACAAATGAAGAAGTTACCCTGATGGGGGGAAGAAAAATTAAGGTGATTATACTAATGGGTCTCACAGATCAGAGCAATAAAAACCCAGTTCACCAAGGAGGGTGAAGAAAGCCAAAATAATTGGAGAGAGAAATTCAGGGTGTTCTTGGTGGCGGCGACAGAGGCGGCGGCGGTCGCCGGAGGTGCAGAGGGAGGCCGGAGGAGCTGGGTCGGTGGTGGTGGAATGGGAGGTGGTTGCCCTCTTTTTGGTCGGAAATGGGGGAGGGGAGTCGGAGAGATAGCCAGATCTGATTTTCAGTATTTTTTTTTCTTTCAGCACAGCCAAAACGACGTCGTTTTGGCTGTTGGAGAACTCTAATGTACGTGTATCATTTTTCTATTCCCAAAGCATCCAAGCTATGTGACCTGAATTTGCAATACAAAGTAATTTATTGTGCGCATATCTACTTAGGCCCCGTTCCGCTAAAAAAACATCAGTTTTGTTTTAACTAAAAAACTATTTCATTCCACTAACAAAAAATCACTTAGTTTTTTTGCCAAACTAAAAACCAAAAAAAGCCAAAAAACTAATTAGTGGAACAAGTTAGTTTTTTTTTTGCAAAACTAAACATACAAAAAACTAGTTTAATGAAACAAGTTAGTGGAAAACATCCAAAAAAACCAAAAAATCAAAAAAACCAAGTTAGTGGAACACCCCTTATTGTACGCATATAATTAGTCATGTGCAGACTGCAGTAACTTTAGTGTACAACTTGACAGCAAAAATTGATTTTGTTTACTACCTCTCCATTTTGGTCTTTTAATTCTCACTTGACACGGCGCTCTCCCTCAAAAAATGCGGTATTTTTTAAAGATGATGATCTTATGCTCATGCACGTTTTAGGATTATTTCAAAAAATAGATTTTATCTGCTTTAAACACGATACTATAACGACAAGTATACCATATATTTTTTTTGGCCTCCTTCGGGTGAATGAAAAAACTGGTTTTTTTGGTTTTTTTGGTTTTGTCATTTATTCAATTTTTTTGCATTTGTTAGTTTTTTTTTGTCTTATGAGAAATCTAAAAAGTATAATATCAATTATTAACAAACTTAAAATTTTGTAAATAAAACGACAAGTATGGTTTTTACCCATTTTTTTGTCCCTTGAGAAATCGAAGGCATATCAAGTATAACGACAAGTATACCTCCTTGTATCACCCATCTGCACGTTCATTCGAGCAATCAACGGCTCGAATGTCCTCGGATTCACAGATGAATATGGACGGCTCAGGGCCGAAATGACATCCGAGTCGTTGATTGCTCGAATGAACGGTGCAGATGGGTGATACAAGGAGGTAGGATAGGATTGGTGGGACAGAGGATCCGGTTCCAAAGCATGCATATTTTATTTTTTTCGGTACAACGGAAATTCCAAAGCATGCATATTGCAGGGGGACAACCCTTGTAAATCCAAGAAGCAAGAAGCAACTTCTTTGAGCTTCTGGGCGGCTCTTTTCTAAGACATGAATACAGTACAACCAACAAAAGTATTGGAGCATCTCGTAAGCACTAGAAACACCTGCCGCGTCAAAAGATTTTGACACGTGTCTTCTTCCAACAGTTCCTCCCCAAGAAACAAACAGAAGGTTTCATCCTACTTAATACATCAGCACCAGCATCTTCGAAATACTAGAAATCAAGGAAATTTGAATTCAGAAGCAGTACTAAAAAAGAATGGAATCGAGATTAGCAGCCACCGCAAGAGCCAACTTCCGTTTACTTTCCGGCGTATACCGGCGCCACCAATCCATCCGAGGACTCGCTACGGTTCCCCTCCCAACTCGTCGCGTGGCTGACCCTGCCATTCACAGCGAATCCCCAAGTGTAAGTTGCTAAATATCACAGTATTCTCACTATTTATATTCTTCGCAACAAGATGTGCAGTTATCGGTTTGTTTTATTAAAAAAATAGTTTAAATTGCAGTTATTTAGAAAAAAAAATGATGTGATTTCCTTGATAATTACATATATACTCCTACGTATATGTTTTCTTGTTGCAGGAAAGTGACACATTGGTGACCGCAAGGGCTGCAGCCACCGCAGAGAAGAAAGAAACAGAGCACAAACCCACCAAAGAACTTGACCCGTTGGTTCCCCCTAAACCACCCTACGTACCCTCTCCAAAACTAGAGAGCCCCGCCGTGACCCCACCCATAGACCCCATCCCTCAGCAAAAACGCCGCCACTCCACCGTCACAAACAGGGCAGCCATGGACGATGTGAGTTGCGTTGCCTTAGACGACGGCCCATGGCCAGACGACAGAGAAGAAAGCCGCAAACAGTTAATGAGGGAAAAAGAAGAGGAGGAGGAGAATTATAAGGAGTATTACAGCCATCACAAGGCGTCGCCTTTGTCGGAGATTGAGGTGGCGGATACGAGGAAGCCGATCACGAGGGCTACGGATGGGACAGTGGATTCGTACGCAGGGGAAATCTTAGATGTGGTTTCATGGAGGGAGGAGCAGCTGGACACGGCTGAAGAAGCGCTTAGGAGGGCTGTGGAAATTTGGAAACAGTCGGCCGTGAGGGGAATTCCTGATTCTCCACACGGTCGGATCCTCAGGGCTCTTCGTGGTGAGAATTGGTGATAACTGCAGTATTATTGTAAGAAGATTGGTGGTACGTAACTTTTGGGCTTTAGTTTGTTATCTGTGAATGGGTTAAGAAAAGATGAATCAAGGAACTTTGTTACTGTAATGTTTCCAGATGTTTGGTGAAATGGAATTAGAAACTTGGAATGAAAGAACTTGAGGTTCTACTTCTATACTTCATTAAGTTTGTGTTACTATGCTACATTGCTCCTAATTAGTAGTTTGACTGACAAACATAAATGAATTATTTTGAGAAAGTCTCTTCGAAAAGATTTGTGCACAAAATCAGATATAGATCGATGTAGTTTTTGATGCATGAAAGAGAGAAGAAACGAGGGGTCAATTCATTATTTCGATGTGCTTACAATGTACTTATAGCTGAATGCGTAGATGTGCCAGCGGTGAACTTTAACTGGACTTTGCACACTAGTGTCATTTGAAAGCGCTCCAACAGATGCAGGAAATGTTGGTGCGTAAAAGAGATACACAATTCACACTCAAACACACAAAATTTTATTAATCTTTCACATGCACCAATACAAACACACATATCTCATACATACATTTCACTCTTACATGCACACAACATTTACTGGTGGTGGGGGAGACCGGCCCCCAAAGGGGCTCCCCAACGTCTCCTCTGCCCTCTCTCTTTCTTTTTCCTTTTTCCCACACCTATGCAATACATGCAAATATAAACCACAACCACATATTCCAAGCCTTAAAACACAACCAACTGCCATCCTAAATGCACCGAATGGATAGCTCCTTTTTTACCCATCTGTATACTGACTTGTATCTTATCTCTATGCCTCTCATAAACTGCCCACATGCAGCCCTTATCTCTCTCTTAACTCCTCTGTGTTTTCTTGTCCCACCATGCATGGCCCACAATTAAGTTTACCAATTCCATCAGGAAATCCTAATCTTGGTCTCTTGTAGTAGTTGTTTTAGCTATCATAGCTGTTGGTCTTTTGCTTATGTAGAGCTTTGGTTTTCCCTTGTTTCTCGTTGTCTTTGGATAGATGTACTTCGTTTGTGGTGGTTTGTATTCAAGGCTATCCCCTTAATTGTTTGGGTTGGTGGTTAATAATTGTTCCCCAAAAAATACATGAACACAATTTTTCAAATCCAGTAAACACAAATGACTGGCCATCTCAATTTCCTGTTTTTTCCTTCCCCAAGTGAGGCCTATGGCTTTTTGGTCGAGGACCTTTTCGTTTCCCAACTAAAAAGTCAAGCTATAATAGGCTTACCAACTTCATTCTTGATAATGTACACATTTGGTATTGATTTTCGTCAGAAGCTCGTTCTGTTCTTTAGCTGTCTTCAGCAGCTTCTGATTAGTTCCATCCATGAAAGTTGCAGAAAGTAGGGTCAAGGGGGGACAAACCATCTAAATGGTGTTGAGGATGTCCACCTTCACATAGCGGCTCGTTTGGATCGTTTGGATGGTGTATTGGTAAAGTAATACCAAAACCAAGGGAAAAGCCCCTTCCGCGAGACTCACTCTTTCTACCCCTTACCTCTCTCTTTCGCCTCCAGCTAGGGTTTCATTTGTGGGGTGGGGGCTGGCCGCCTCCTCCACTTTCGCCCCTCCCCCTTTTTCATGTGTTGATCGGTTTCTCGGGATCTCAGTGGTCGATCTCTTGATCCGGCGTCTCTTGGTCTTCAAGCCAGCAATGTGGAGGCAGCGAATGGTGGTCCGACAAGCGACGGTTGACAGTGTGCCAAATAATAGGCGAAAAGGTTGAAGATTGGGTTTTTCTTTTTGTAGTTGATCTCCGTTTTTTTTTGCTAAGCAGTTGATCTCCGTTATTGATATCTCGATTAGTTCTGGCTTGTTACCGATTTGGCTTCCCCAGATCCGAGGGGTTTTGGTGGTGGGTTAATAATTTTTTTTGGTTACGTTGTTACCTGAAATGTTACCAGTCTCGTCGTGGCTGTGAGATTTACCGACGATTTGCCGTCTCACACCAGGGCTCGCCATGCTAGCGAGAGCTTGCACCAGAGTGGCGCCTAGCTAGTTGCCCGTGTCATGTAGAATTGACTCATCGGCGTTTGTTCACCGGCGGCATGCTGGCGTTTTGGCTTAATGAATAGCATCTCCTTGGGTGGATTTTCCATTGATTTTATTGTTTCCTCTGATTTGGTGTTGCGCCACCCTGAGGTGACTTGGTGTTTAGATTTCTGACTCCACTAATGCCGATTTTAGTATTGGTTGTGAAGAGAATATGAGACTCGCGTTAGAGTTTAGACATTAGTTAGTCTCTTTGAACTTATTGTATTTTGTTTAGGTTCGGGCTTGGTTGTAAATTCTTATCTCTGTTTTCAGATGGAATTTTCTATAATTGTTGGATGGCTTTTATTCAATGCTATTATGAGCTTCCGATTAAAAAAAAAAAAGGAAAGAAAATGTATGAGTTTAGTTATTGTTAGTTAATTTAGGCCTTTGTTATCCAATAATGTAATTAGCATTGTGTTAAATTAAATAGAGACTCAACCAAAAATGGGTTCGCTCAAGAGTGTATCCATACAAAATAGTAAGGTCCATCTCCCTCGAATTCAATGTGCATCATGTAGATCCACATTGAATTTTCTGTTCAGTCTTCCATTGAAGATGAAAGTGTAAACTCAACGCTACCTTCTTGTCATCATCCCAAGAGTGTATCCCCTTTTATCCCTCTCCACCCCAATCACCACAATATAAGAGTTGAAAGGATCCGGACCTGGACCTTGATCCCTTTTTTTGACGATCCGATCCCCCAATGTGTTCAAGGTGTTTTCATAGTCCTACGCTTTTTTGCGAAAATCGCTTGGATCAAGCCCTTCCAGTATTTTTTTGAAGATTTCCCGCATGGACCTTGGAAAACACCTTTTGAACACATTGGACGGATCGGATTTTCTCAAAACATTTTGCAACACAAAAAAAAAAAACACCCCAAAGGCTCCAGTCATCCCCGACGGAACCGTGGGGGTATATATATATATATACTCCTTATCTAGTCCGGGAGTCCGGATCCGGGACTCCACCTTCCCGATATTTTTGACGATCGAGCCGCCAATGTGTTCAAAAGGTGTTTTCCAAGGCCACGCGGGAAATCTTCAAAAAAATACCGGGAAGGGCTTGATCCAAGCGGTTTTCGCAAAATCGTAAATATGCAGTTTTTTGCGAAAAACCGCTTGGATCAAGCCCTTCCCGGTATTTTTTTTTGAAGATTTCCCGTGTGGGCCTTGGAAAACACCTTTTGAACACATTGGACGGCTCGGATTTCCCAAAAACAATTGGGAAAAGCATCAAAACGCTTCGGTCCGGGAAATCCGGGATCCTTGACAGGATCGCCGGTGTATATATATATATTACATTTGGCCTTCAAGTTTGTAGTCGCATGTGCAAAATCAATCCTAACATGCACACTGACTCCCACACTCTCCGCCTGGCTTTATTCCCTCTCTCTTACGACTTTTATAACCTACAAAAATTGCATGTAAATCACTTTCATAGAAATAACACTGAAAAGCTTGTTTTAGAATGACAATCAGCTTAATTTTACTATCATTTATTGCAGTGGCGGCTCCAGGAATTCTCGCTAGGGTGTTCAGAAATTCTACTACGGTCCTTTAAAAATCAATAATTGTACAAAAAAAAAATCTACTAATATCAACATTGCCACCAAAAAACAACAAAGTATTTAGCATATTACAATTGCATTTGACAATTTTTCATATTTTGAAACCGTTGCGTAATAGCATCATTATCAATGGTGTCAAATACAACACTGTCAATATGGGTAAGAAGCAATCGTTCATTGGCATTGGGTGTTCAAACTTTTCGGGTAGGGTCAGAGGCGGCTCCACCTTGAGCCGAGGGTGGTCGCCCGAACACCCTGGATTTTGTTTTTTTTTTAGAAATACATGTAAAAAAAATTTATTTTCAATATTTTTGTCATTTTGAACACCCTAAAAAAAATGTTTGAACACCCTAACCAATATATTTGAACCATTTTGAACACCCTACCTAAAATGTTTGAACACTCAATCTCAAAAAGTGACTTCTTCCCACGAGACTCACACACTCTTTTACCATTTCGTTTCTTTCCCCCCACCCTGCCACCGTTTCTTTCTTCAATTCCCCTCTTCCCCCTGGATTTCTTCTCCTCTCTCTCTGTGAAGAATTGATTCGTTGATCAGTCAACACACACACATCGACTTTATTACCTTAATTCTTTGTGGTCACCCCCAGATCCTCCTAAACATTTTGGAACTATTCTATTTTGGTACTTCATTGGAGAGTGATGCATTTGATACTGATGCTATTATGGAACGGTTTCGAAATATGAAAAGTCGTTGAGGAAAAATTCTAATATACTAAATATTTTGCTTTTTTTTGGTGGCATTTTTTATATTAGAAGTTTTTTTTTTTTTTTTGCATATGCACAGTTATTATTTCTAGAGAACCGTAGTAGAATTTCTGAACACCCTCACGAGAAATCCTGGAGCCGCCACTGGGTAGGGTGTTCAAATATTTTGGTTAGGGTGTTCAAAATGACAAAAAAATTATAAAATAATTTTTTTTACATGTATTTCTAAAAAAAAAAAAAAATTCCAGGGTGTTCGGGTGACCACCTTAGGCTCCAAGTGGAGCCGCCTCTGATTTATTGGGAGAGAAACGTCAAGACAATAAATAACTAATCACTTTTTTTTTTTAGGACAATGTAAAAAAACAAAGAAGAAGCTACTAATTGAACTATGACTAATTCTTCTTCTTCTTCTTCTTCTCCTGCCTCCTTCTTGTTCCTCTGATCGATTAATGAAACAGAGTATTCCCATGATTGTAAGCAAAACCAGAACAGCTAGCTTTCCAATATAGAGAGATCAAGAAAGCGTAACAACTGTGCTGCTACTTGACTAGTTAACTCTTAGAAAAATAACATAATTAGAAAAAGTAAATTAAGGTTAAGAACAGAGTGTTTTGCCGATGGAACAGATGAGTTCATGAAATCATAGGGCGGCGGGGGGCTATAGTAGTAATACGGTAAGTACGGAAGAGTTGGGTATGGAGGGGGCGGGGTGGTAAAGTTGTTTCCATCTGGCGGTGGATAAAACCATCCGCCGCCGCCATCCGATTGCGATGGGGGTGGTGGGGGTGGTGAATAGTAAAAGAATGTGGGAACTGACGACGGCATTTCCGGAGGCGGCGATTCGAAGACGATTGGAGCACTTGGTGGGGAAGGAGGAGGGGGGCAGTTGGTTTCTGAGGAGGGCGGAGGGGGCGGAGGTGGTAGTGGAGGACATGGCGGGGGCGGAGGAGAAGGAGGAGTGAGAATTGGCTGGCAGGGGTTGTCGCAGGAGTCGCACATTGTGCAGGCCACTTGGTCTCTTAACACCGCTGTGATTGCCGAAGTGGCCAACGAGACATTGATCAATTGTGTAATGAAAACGAGAGTGGAAAAGAAGAGAGAGTGGAAGATAATTTTGGGATTTCTGATCATGATGATGATTTCAGAGAAAGGAATGAGTGGTGTGATCGAAATTGGGTTGAGGAATGATTGATTTTGAAGGGAGGGAGTAGACAATTGAGGGGTGGGAGAAAGAGACGGAGGCTGTGATCGAGATCTTGCATGTGTTTGTGTGTGTTAGTGTGAATGTAGTACTAATAAACTACTACTAGTTTTATCTTCTACGCCACCCCACCGTCCATCAAAACAACAAATAGCATGTAGGTTAGTCCGGTTGGTTGATGCGTTTGATTCTCGTACAATTGACAATTGATCAATGTTTGATTATTAGAATCCGGTACCAAAAAAGTAAATTTTTTGTGAATATCCTCGTCCGGATGTGAATAACCTGTCTTTAACCGGATCGGATTGGTAATTAGCCGAAGTGCACGTAAATTGATCTAGACACCTTTTACCGATCGGAAAATTAAAAGAATAAAATCGAAATATTGTAGTCAGAGTGTTGCTTTCGCTGCAATTTCTCAGATCTCCATCCCCTCTATTTTGGTGATTTCCCAAGTCGAGCCAGTTGCCGCCCAGGGGCGTTTGTCCACCATAATCAGAGCCTGGCATGCCCTTAATAAAAAAATTAGTGGGCATGATGCTGCATGGTCAACCATCTTTCTTTCAATCAAAATAAGTTTGGAATTAAAATAACAGAAAATGTTGACAGGTAGCATGGTGTGCCTAAACATTTACTACTAAACTTTAAAGTGAGGTCACCAGCATCTTCTTTAACTTATAATGTCATTTAGGGGGATTCAAAATTACGGAAACGTTACCATGCTTTTGGATTATTCCCATAAATCATTTTGGCGTCCATAATGCTAAGGATATACTATCAAAGTGAAAATCTACTTTTACATTATTCTCATATGTGATGTTTGGTCGCACAATATTATTTAGAGGGTCTCATTATCATTTGTGAGAGATGATGTAAAAATTAATGTACACTTAGATGTGTCCCATCATCAAGGCATTTACCATTCATAATTTCATACACGCGCCCTCAAATATATATCATCCGAAAATTCATTTACCATTCATAATATTGGCCCTAGCTAATTACAACGGCATGACTCTGATGGAGGGAGGCGTGTTGAAATAAGAACGCGCAACAAGGACAATCACGAATTTTGTCTGAACTAGAGGTACTCCCTCCTTGAACAAACGATTAGAGAAATACTCTCAATTTTCATTAATCAATAAACAACCGAATTATGTCATTCGGCTTACAATGATACTTATAGGGCCAAAGTAACCCTAATCCAACTAGGAATGAAATAACAATAATTTTCATTAACAAAGCAAATTCACCTTCCTTCTCGATTGAAACAAATGGACTTTTAGTGTCTTCAACAAATTCCCAAAACGGATCAACATATTCGTTAGTACCCTTGTCAACTTCACCGTCTTCAAGCATTTCATAAGAATCAAATTTAATTGATTCTTCTACATCTGTTTCCAACAACGCCAACATAGAAACCACCTTTTTTTGAAACTTTTTTTGATTTTCTGTAATTTTCTCCACCGGTTCTTCATAAAAAACTAGTGGCTTACTCCAATCCACTATTGGATCTGGTATAATATTTGAAGTGAAAGACCACTCAATAGTAGCCTCTCTTGTCTTCTCCCTTGGCTGATAGTTACCCGCCAAAGGTTTGGTGATAAAAACATCATCCGACACCTCCTCCTCTTTCGGAAACCGAGGTATAACAAGACGACGGCGAGGTGGATTCCCCCCAACAATTAGGGCAACAATCTGGTCGGCTAGGGCGTCGATCGCGTCCGACACATGTTGTTCTAATTGCTGGAATCGCGCCTCTATTCGTGCTTCTCGTGCAGCTTTACTTCGTTCATACGCATCTTCAGCAACAACATAACGACCATAACGAACTCCAAAATAAGGAAAACTTAAAACACTATTTGTAAGTAATATAAATTTTCGATCTGCATCAGGCTCTTTGCTGTATGATTATTGCTACAATGAATTGGGATAAAAACCCATATCTAATTCCGGTCATTTGAAAGCGGATATTATTATTTGATTTCTCATTTAAAATATATTTAAAATATGAGTAATAATAGAATATCCACTTAGGCATTGGACGGGTATTTAATACTACTATACCTGACCATATAAATATTCATATTTCTTGCATAATCATACTTTTCTTTATAAAGTCAATGGTTCGTTTTTTAACCTTTTTTATTATTATTATACTTACGGCTTTGTCATTTGTTTGGCTATGAGTTTGGTGATTTCTGTATTCAGATTAATTATGTGGATTGGCATGAATGTGAACATGGAATTTGAGAATCAAGTATGAAAAAATATATCTGTCCAAACGTACGTGTCCATTATGTATTATAATGCATGGGTACTATATATAAAATATGTAGTCTTTTTTTGTCAATAAAAGGAAAATTTTATTAACTGTGTTATCCCAATACCCAAGGAAAGTACTCCAACGAAGGACAACGACCAAAGCGTAGCTTCAACTGTCACTACCGAGTTTCATGTCTACAGAGCATAACACAGTTACAAACATTATGTTCGACTATTATGTGATCCCACCAAATGGTTTGATAAATTAGTGTAATTAATTTAGATCACTCCCATGTAGGCCTGTTAATGGATCGGATTGGTTCCGAATCCAATCTGACAAATTTGAATCCCATATTTCCAGCCTGATAGTCCGAATCCAAGAATCGAATACTAAACCCTACTTTCTAACATCGGATAAAAAGCCTTCTCATTTAAAAAAAAAAATTCAAAGCCCCTCTTTCTCTCCAGGATCGTTGTATGAATTCATGTGTATGTATTTGCCTACGAAATCTAAGAAACAAAGTGTTAAAAGAGAGAGCCTTAGATGAGTTTGAACCCAGAAGATTTGTATTACTATATTCTTGTGTAATCTGTTTGGAAGGGTAAGAAACAGTTGAGTGTGAGAATCTTTTTTTTTCTCGTGTGCCATTTTTTGTGTTGCCTGTTCTGAATGGAAAAAGAAAAAAAAATGCTAGTAACTTTCCCCCTCTAAAATTCTGTATAAATAAAGCGATAATTTTTTTTTAGATCAGATTCGGATTTTCGGATCAAATATCTGAAAATTCATATTTGGACGAAAGTTCATATTCGGATTGTCAATATCGACTTCATATTTGAACTATTCGAATTGGGATCCGGATTTGAACTTTTCAAATTTAGATCCTATCGGGTTCGGATCCAATTGAGTCCATTAAAAGACCTACTCCCATGCATATGATTTTCAAATTGCGTATACGATTTTGATCAAAAAGTTCTACTAAAAACAAAAAATAGCGTGTGTTTATCAAAAAGGGTGTGAAAAACAAACATATGAATATTGTTGTAGCTTAAATAAATAAAACAAAATGATTCATGCATTTTAGCCAATTCTCTATTTGCACAAAAAGGAAAAAATACAAAGTGGTGTTCTTGCTAGTAGTTTTTCCCAACAGGTATTTCGATATATTTTTTTTTCTTCAATTTCTATCTTCGGCATACCACTTGTTGCTCTTGGAATTTTTGGGCCCAAAGCCCTAGTGGAGGAATGATGTTCGAGTGGGGAAGAGGGTTAGGTCAGGTTAGTATATGTGGAATTTTTATATATTTTTTTCAAAAATAATTGACAATGAGCGGAGACGTCTAAACATATATATTAAGTAATCACTTATTTCACTCCTAAGCAATGTAGGATAATATTTCTCAACAGTATATTGACACTGCCCCGCCGAATATGGTTTCGTTCGCGGGCAGCAAAACAGAGGAGGTGGAAATGGAAGTGCAAAAGCGAGAGAGAATTGATTCAAGGGTTGGGATCAGAAGATGGGGACAGATGAAGTGGGACAGAGGATCCCCATGCCCTTAAGCCCTTGCGTGGTCCTCCGCACAACATGCCCAACGGCTAAAATGGGGGGCCAAAATTCCCGCTACACCTTTATAAATTACTCACTTACCCCGTTACCCGAATACCTAGCCAAGCCTCCCTGAGTCCCTGTGGCCTGTACTTACATTGCATATCTACACGCCCTCTCTCTCTATCTCTCTCTCACAATGGCTTGATCCATTGAGAGAGACAGAGATAGATCGAGGAAAAATGGACGGGGTGTCTCTAAGCGCGTACAGTGGAGTGAAGGGGTACTGGAAGAGGAAAAAGTACGAAAGGCTCAATGGGCCGCGACCCCGGCGCCGGAAATTAATGGTGGTAGAGCTAGGCGGCGGGCCCGGTTCGAACTATAAAGGGCGCCGATTTTTGAAGGTGAGGATAACTCCGAAGCAGCGTTTCTCACCCAAGAAGTTATTTGACGGTATATGCAACGCCTACGTCAATTTCATGGTAAGGATCGCCTACAGTTCCCCGATGATTAGTGTTGGTGGCTTCGACTCTTCATTTGTTGGGTTCGAAAATGCTCCACCTAAGGAGTATGAGGAGAAGGTGATCACACAGATCTACAACGACCCACTTCCGGAGTACGACGATAAGATGATCGGTCATATCCACAGGTCGTTGGTGGCCGCGAAGGGGAAATTGGTGCCCCGCGGTGCTGCGAGAACCCGCAGCCGGTTTGCTTGTGGGAAGCGATGAAATTGAAATCGGAAGAAATGGAAAGTAAGTTATCATCACCACGAAAAGTTGAGTATAAATGTATAATTGAAAATCAAGAGCTCTTCTTTCGTCTTTTTTGCTTTTTCCATTTATAATTTTTTCTTGGATAGTATCCATTTATAAATTTGGAGGTGGGAATACAGATTCTATTTGTTATATTTGCTATATACTCTCTTTACATTGTAAATTTGGAAGTGGGAATACAGTTGTTTGTATAATCTGATTAACATGCATTGAGTTTGTTTTTTGGATCAATCATGCATTGAGGGTGAGTTTCCGAATGGATTTTATTAAAATTTGATAAAATCAAGCCTTTGATTTTATTCATTCGTGAGGAGAGTTGATAAAATCTTAAATTTTTGCAAAAATCTAAGATTTTATCAACTCTCTGCACGAATGGGTAAAATCAAAGCTTGATTTTATCAGATTTTGATAAAATCTAGATAAAATCCATTCAGAAACTCACCCTGAGTTTGACTACTGCTTTTGTTCACTTCTATTTTGTCTCTAGTTTTGTATCTCAATGCTTTTTGTGGGATCACAGTGAGATGGCTACCGCACGTTGTGTAACCAACTTCAATATATAAAATTTTGCTTCCAAAAAAATTTAAATAATTTGATTAACATTTATTAAAATTATTTCATGCAAACAAAAATGAAGTCCGAATAACTATTTGCTTTTCTGCAGGGCCGGCTTTGAATTTTTTGGAGACCCATACGAACTTTTAAAAATTACCAGTGTATAAACGTGTGTGCAAGTACTAGGGTTGTCCAGCGGATCATCCGATCCGCCAATCCGAACCATCCGTTGATCCATCCGTGAATGTTCGGTTCGGTTCCGGATCGAGAATTTCTTATCTAGCGGTTCTGGATCCGGATCGGATCGGATCCGCTCAAACCGCTCAATAATCCTTCTTTAATCTGTCAAATCCGCCCGATCCGACTCGATCCGATCCGTGAATCTTCGGTTCCGTTCCGGATCTTAAAAATCATAATCCGCTCAGAGAGGATCGGATCGGATCGGATCCGACCCGTCCTGATCCGATCCGTGGACACCCCTAGCAAGTACATAAAAAAAAATGTCAAAAGAGCATTGGAGAGTCCCCTCGAGGACATCCGATAAAATTAAAACGATTGAAACAACGATACGGAAAAGAGCATCGAAGAGAGTGTTTTTCCTCTAGTATTTTTCTAAAACTTATTGACAGGAACCAATAAACAATGACAAACGAATTCTCCCTGATCCAAACTTGCACTCCACCATGGCATGCATCCCGTGGACAGATGAGTATGATGTGGGGTGGTCTAGAACATAACGTGCATTTTGAGTTACGAGCGCAATGGGTCTTTTTACACATTCATGTAGTATAAGTTAACCCGTGCCACTGCCGTTGTTTGAAAATGGGTTGCGGAAATTTGGACTTCAGCTGCCTCTCTCATGCATGCATCCCGTGGGCTTTCTGAAAATGGGTCTTCAAAATTAGATGTGTCAACGGTCCGGTTTGGTGCGGATTGATATGAATCCGAAGACCGAACCAAAAGTCTACGGTCCAATGTAAGGCAATCCGTGTCCAAACCAAAAGTCTACGGTCCGGTTCCGAATCAATCAAAAAAATCACGGTTCGGTTCACGGTATATCCACGGATTATTACATTCCACAAAATAAAAAAACATATTTTACATTCCACATTCACATTCACATTGTCATTGTAACTTTTGAAACTCATTCATCATCAGTAGCTTTTATGTTTTAATAAACAACACTAAGTCACAACAACAATTCTTCAAAACGATTCAAAGAGATTCGCATTCAAGAGAGTACCACTAGCAGTAACAAAAAGATGCAAAAACAGCATAATATAAAGCGAGTAAACAAAAGTCTTCACCACAAACAGTCCAGTCCCTATACAATAAGTAGCTAATATAAGTGCAAGCAAAAATAAAATTACAATTGTTATTTACAGTTTGAACATTTACTTTTCAGTTATAGCACATCCACCTATTTAGGGTATAAAATTAAGAATAATATGTTTAATTATAATTATTATCCCAATATTATATATATATTTTATTTTTTTATTGATTAAATTCTCACGGTCTGGTTTGATTTATCCACGGTTCTTTTATGAAAATTCATGGACCGAACCGCGAAGCACGGTTTTCTAATTTTTCAATCCGTGTCCGGACCATTAATCCACAGACCCAATCCAAAACCTACGGTTCGGTTCGGTCTGGTTCGGATTTGCGGTTCGCGGGTTTTTTTTTACAGCCCTATTCAAAATGGGTTTCATTTGGAAAAAACTAGGTGCATGCATCAATTTTTTGGTTGTTTTTTTTTTCAGATTTGAGTATTGGACGGGAGTAAGGTTATTCTTGTGTTTGTTCGAACTGTGGATGAGAGTAATGTTAATGTTGTGTTTGTTGGACTGGTTTTATGCATGTACCCTGTTGCTGTAGTTTGTTGTCTGGTTGTAGAGTGGTGATGGAGGCACTGCGGTGGCAGCAGTTCCATTTCGGGCGGCGGTGGTACCTTTAGATGATCGTTTCTGGACCAAGTCAACCCCCTCTCCAACTGGAAACCCAGCCCCCTCTCAGAACCTTAGAGCTTCAACGGAAAATAATCTTTCTCGAGCAGCCTATTTACTATTGGGTATACGTATGATTCGTATGAATTCAGGTGTATATATTTGCCCACAAAATCTAAGAAACAAGTGCGAAAGAGAGAGCCTGAGGTGGGTTTGAACCCAGAAGATTTGTATTACTATGTTCTTGTGTAATATGTTTCGAAGACCGAAGGGTAAGAAACGGTTGAGTGTGCCATTTTTTGCGATGCCTGTTCAGAATGAAAAAAAAAAATGCTGATTAGTACCTTTTTCTGATTCTATTCGGACCGAACACCTGAAAGTTCCTATTCAAATTCGGATTATCAATATCAGATTATTAAGATTTAAACTTTTCGAATTTGGATTCCGGATTTGAACTTTTCGAATTTAGAACCTATCAGACTCAGATTGAATCAGTTCATTAACATTCCTACTCCCATGCATGTGACGGCCCGTTTGGATAGCATATTGGTTTTGGAGGGATTAAATAGTAAGGAGATATAAAATAGCCAGAGGGATTAAATAAGGAGGGTGGACCCACATTTGTGTGACTTTTAAGAATGAGTGATTAAATAGTTCATGATTTGGATGAGGGATAAAAAAGGGGCATAAGGAGGGTGGATGATGTAAAATCATGTCAAAAGGCTTTATTGCCCTTGGTAATAGATATATTAGCTTATGCATTTTTATAATTATAAAAATACCAAAATTAATTATTATGTTATAAATTATATTAAGTAATTCATTTCAATATTCTTTTATGGTATAAATTAAGAATCATCTCTTCATCAATTTTTAGAATTTAAAATAAAAAATTATCTTGTAATTTTTTTATAAATCATATTAAGTAATTTTTTATAAATCATATTTGTATGAACCCAACGTTAAAGTTAGTGAGTGAGTAATTTTTTATGCTTTTCATTTATGTTTTGTAACCCAACTTTATGAATCAAATTAAGTAATTTTTTTATGCTTTTCTTTTATTTTTTGTATCGAATGAAAGATCTCTAGTAGTAGTTTAATTTGGTGGAAAAATAAATAAAAAATTTATAAGCGGAAGTACTTTATTTTTTTATCCAAAAGAAATTGCAAAGCAACTCAACAAGCCAATAAGCGACTAATGTAATTTTTTTTAAACCTTTTCTATTTATCGAACTAAAGATCTCTATTACTGTAGTAGTTTAATTTGATGCTAAAAAAATAGATATTTATGAGCGGAAGTACTTTATTTTTTTATCCGAAGGAATTGCATGGGGGGTAGGGAGGTAAAATGGGATGGTATATCCCCCCTGACTAAATATAAGCACCCCTTCCCCTGCTTTTATTTAGTGCGGCTTCTCCCTGACTATTTAGCTCGCGGCTATTTTGTGCGGATGTATTTTTTGTTCCCAAACCATGGGGTAAACATCACATCATCTCCTTATCCCCCTGATTGCCTCATCCCTCTCCGTACTAATTCATCCAAACGAGCCATGATATTCAAATTGCATATATCGTCATAAAGCTCTTGCAAAAGACCAAAAAAAAAAAAAAAAGAGCCACAAGGTAGTACCATATAATACTACTACACATGCATCCACTAATAGACAGGGAAGCATGGGACCACTTGGTCAGTAGTATCAAACACATGCATGAATATGATGGGCCCCTCTTCCAATCCTGTGGGCTTCTTCCCAAAGGAAAAGTGTATGGAAGATGAAATTTTTTCCCTAAATTTCTTTTTAAAAATATAATGTTTGGGTGTGATTCATCAAGTGTATTTATAAGACCTCCTTTCCAAAAGGTTAAACGGATAAATTTTTGGATGCAAATAAGGTATATTCCACGTGGTACCCTTACACCATACCACACCCAAACCGTCCAATCAATGCATTGACGATTCGGATTAAAGAAAGAGAAAAATAGGAGAGGGAATGCCGAAAAAAGAAGAGTGAGTGCTCGGATCTTGGCTGTCCGTTGCATTTATTAGACGGTTCAAATGTGATGCAAGGGTATCACATTGTACCTATTTGCATCTAAAATTTTCTTGGTTAAACGAGATGATGTCCCAACTTTCTTCAATTGTACTCTAATTCGTCACTCCAGACAACTTTATTGACCCATTGATTTTCCAATTTTGTACCAGCTTCCTTCTTCTTCTGGTGGTATTTTTAAATTTATGGTCCGTGAGTCGTGGCTCGCTCTTTGTTGAGAATTTTGTTTTTTCGGCACTTTTGAGAAATTCGATCGAGAGATCAATCATCTGGAGTCTAAAACACTTTTATGAAGAAAAATTATAATAATAATCTTCTATTTTCTAAATTGTCATTACACAGAAGTGAACAGAAAAATCATTTCCTCTTTCATGAAAAAATAAGTTTAAGTCTACAAAAGTTGGAGGTTTAGGGTTAATAATTGACACTGTCTATCTATCTATTCTAATATATAAAAAGAAGAACATCAATTGGTGTAAACTAATTTTCGAAATTATGTCATAGAAGTGATTTTGAATATTTCTTAATTTAAAACAATTTTTTTTACAAGTATTAATAATACAATTTAACTATAATGACATTATAGTAAACCCACTCGAACTCAACTACTCTCTCCCCTCCCTTACCGGCCTACGCCACCCCACCTAATGTCACACAATTTGTCCGTGAACTCGGTTTACATACTAAAGTAAATCGAATCATGTAAATATGTGTGCCTCGCTCTTTTTTTGTTTGATTTCTCTCTCATTCTCTCATGTTTAGTTTGCCTATTTTTTATTTACTTTCCACTTGATTTTTTCTTCCCAAATTAATATTCTAGCCCTTGGTGCCATCTGCACAACATGCCCGCCCTCTAACAACGCGGAGTAATGGAAAGATCGTGACAGTATAAAATAAGTAAAGATAAAACGAGAGCCAAGATTTCCGCTGCACCTTCATAAATGACTCACTTACCCTAACACCTAGCCAGTCCCCCTGTATTTACAGGCCCTCTCTCTCTAGATCTCTCTCTCTCTCAATGGCTTGATGATACATTCCTAGAGAGAGACAGAGGGCGAAAAAAATGGAAGGGGTATCGGTAAACGTTTACAAAGGAGTGAAGGGGTACTGGAAGAGGAGAAAGTACGAAAGGCTCAATGGGCGAACCCGGCGCCGGAAATTAACGGTGGTAGAGCTAGGCGGGACCGGAGGCTCCGGTTCGAACCGGATACGGCGCCGGTTTTGGAAGATCAAGATAACTCCGAAGCTGCGGTTCTCACCCAAGAAGTTCTTCAGCGGTCTACGCGACGCCTACGTCAATTTCATGCTAAGGATCGCCGACAGTTCTCCGGTGATTAGTGGTGGCTACGACGCTTCATTTGTTGGGTTCCAAAAGGGTCCACTTAAGGAGTATGATGAGAAGATGATCACACAGATGTACAGAAATGGCCCACTTACGGAGTACGACGATAAGATGATCGGTCAGATCTACAGGTCGTTGGTGGCCGCGCAGGGGCAATTGGTGCCTCGCGATGCGGCGAGAATTGGCGACCGGATTGTTTGTGGGAAGTGATGAAATTGAAAGCGGAAGTAACGGAAAGTAAGTTATCATCATCACACGAAAAGTAGTTACCCTCTTCTTTCGTCTTTTTTACTTCTTCTATTTGTAATGTATCCCCTTAATCGTCGTCATTGTTGTTGTACTCTCTTACAGTAGTTTAACTTGTTTGTATAATCTGATTACCAAGGATTAAAATAATTTCATGCAAACAGAAATAAAGTCCGATTTAGTGATTTGCTTTTATGCAGGCCGGACTCTGAGTTTTCCGAGACCCGATACCAACTTTTAAAAGTTAGTGTACAAAAGTGCGTACAAGTGAAAAAGTGTCAAAAGAGTATTGGAAATTATATATGTTTCTCTACTTTTCTAAGCTTATTGACAGCCATAGATCGAAGGACTCAATAAACAATGACAAATGAAAAAGTGTCAAAAGAGTATTGGAAATTACTCCCTCCGTCCCAATTTAAATGCTCCCTACGGTTATGCGTGTCTTTTTAAAACTCTTGTAGTTTTTATTCTATAATGTATTATATATGCAATATGGATCTTATTTGATAGATCTCAATTAGTTCTATTAGACAAAATTTTTAAAAAAATTGAAAACATTACCAATAAAAAGATATAGACGTTTGAAAATGGCACGGATATTCGTAGGGAGCATTTAAAATGGGACGGAGGGAGTATGTTTTTCTCTACTTTTCTAAGCTTATTGACAGCCATAGATCGAAGGACTCAATAAACAATGACAAACGAATTCACCCAAGGCCTAATCAAAACTTCCACTCCACGTGGCATGTTGCAATATCCTCACAAGTCTAGAAGAGCCACCATCAAGGGGACATATAAAAATTTAGTGAAATGGTACAAATCTGATGCAGCGCAGCCTGTGGAAACGAAACTGATCGTGCAAGAGGAACACGAACAATAAGATCGACCCGGAGGTACTCCCTCCTTAAACGACCAAGACATGAGTATAAACTCGTTTTTCTTTAATTCATCAATCACCGAATTCTGCCATTAGGCTTACAATGATACTTATAGGGCTAAAGTAACCCTAATCCAACTAGGAATCAAATAACAAACCTTAATCCAACTAGGAATTAAATAACAAACCCTAATCCAACTAGGAATCAAAATACTCTAGAACACTTATTTCTAAAATTGGAGACTTCCTAACAAAATTAATATAATAAAAATAAGGAAAGCTTAAAACACTATATTTGTAAGTAATATAAATTTCCAATCTGCATCATTCTCCTCTGCTTGAAGAAACTCGTCCTCGAGTTTATACAGTTGAAGTCGCCGAACCTTGTCCGCTTCCATCTTGAACTTCAAATTGATTTTTCCGAAGCCAAATTCCAAAAAGAAATCTTCAAAAATTAGAGGAACAATTTCCATTGTTATGTATGAAACACATGATTTGCTGCTTGCAAAGTCTTCAATAAATTCCAAAAAAGGATCGATAAATTGTGATACTTCGAATCCTAACGATGGGCATACGTTGATCGCCTTTTTTCCCACATTCAAGACGCCATCGATTGAATCCAACCCATCAACTTTGTCAAGGATAGTAACAAATTTCTTCTCAATTTTCACAAATTCATCCTTCACATTCTCTTCCACTTTATGAATGACAGTTTCCTCCTCATCCGAGTACTCATCAAATTTTGGAGGTGAATCCCAATCAATTTCAGATTGCAACAACGATGGATTTGTGTCCAAAAATATTTTATCGGATTCTTCCTGTAATATATCATCGATAAAATCTCCCACATCTCCCTCAACCAAAATTTCTTCTATGACATCTTTTTTTCTCCCTCCATGGAATTGTGGAAACCCAATTTTTTTTGGAATCTCAATTTTCTTACTAGAGTCACAATAATGAGAGCCACGGGTTCTAGCCGCAACGTCTCTATACCGCCCCCCTTGGTAGTTTCCGCCACCAAAAGGTTTGATATCTTCATCGTTTGAAAAACCATCCTCGATCGGAGGGTTAGGTCTAATAGGGCGACGGCGAGTCGGATTCCCAACTTCTAAGGCCTCAAGGCGTTGCATGACTGCCTCGAGTGTCAACCCTATCCGCTGAATTCCGTTCTCAATTCGAGCTTCTCGAGCGACTTCATCCCGCTCATAGACTTCGTCAAGATCAGCCGTACGGTTGCCTCGTCCACCCCGGCCTCCAGCACGTCCTCTGGCAGCCATCTCAGGATTGGAACTTGCAGCTTTGATACCAACTGATGCAGCGCAGCCTGTGGAAACGAAACTGATCGTGCAAGAGGAACACGAACAATAAGATCGACCCGGAGGTACTCCCTCCTTAAACGACCAAGACATGAGTATAAACTCGTTTTTCTTTAATTCATCAATCACCGAATTCTGCCATTAGGCTTACAATGATACTTATAGGGCTAAAGTAACCCTAATCCAACTAGGAATCAAATAACAAACCTTAATCCAACTAGGAATTAAATAACAAACCCTAATCCAACTAGGAATCAAAATACTCTAGAACACTTATTTCTAAAATTGGAGACTTCCTAACAAAATTAATATAATAAAAATAAGGAAAGCTTAAAACACTATATTTGTAAGTAATATAAATTTCCAATCTGCATTGTTACAAGATAGAAAAGAAGAGTTAGGGTGTTAAATTAACCCTAACACGAGAAAGCTTTATTTATATTGTCATGAGACACATTACTCAACATAACTAAGCAATGTGGGACAAATACACATAAACTATTCTAACACTCCCCCTCAAGCTGGAGAATAAATATCACAAAATCCCAGATTGTTACATAAAAACTCGAAACGGGGTTTAAACAATGACTTAGTAAAAATATCTGCAATCTGAGCTCCCGTGGGTACAAAAGGTGTAGCCAAAATACCGATGTCAATCTTCTCTCGAACGATATGACAATCTACCTCAATATGTTTGGTTCTTTCATGAAACACCGGGTTTGAGGCAATATGTATCGCCGCCTGATTATCACAATGCATAGGAATGGGTAACTGCACTCGAAATCCAAGCTCCTCAAGAAAGGATCTCAACCAAACAACCTCACATGTAGTATGAGCCATAGCACGGTACTCTGCCTCTGCACTAGACCTTGCAACAACGGTTTGCTTCTTACTCTTCCAGGTAACTAGGTTGCCACCAATAAAAGTACAATAACCAGTTGTTGAACGTCTATCAGAAGGTGACCCTGCCCAATCTGCATCAGTAAATGCCTCAACACGCAAATGACCATTAGAACGATAAAATAAGCCACGTCCAGGGTGAGCCTTAAGATACTTCACAATGCGAATGCAAGCCTCCCAATGTGGAAGACGAGGAGCAGACATAAACTGACTCACCATACTAACAGCAAATGAGATATCAGGACGAGTATTGGTAAGATAAATCAACTTACCAACTAAGCGACGATACTGATCTGGATGAGGAAATACCTCCCCCTGATCAATGCAAAGTTTGACATTAGGATCCATTGGAGTCTCCACAGGTTTAGCTCCCAATAAACCTGTCTCTTCTAGAATATCCAACACATATTTTCTTTGCGACAAACTAATCCCATCCTTGGATCGTGCCACCTCAATACCCAAGAAATATCGTAGCTTACCCAAATCTTTAGTGTGGAATTGACTGTGTAAGAATTGTTTCAACTCATCAATCCCTCTCTGATCATCTCCAGTAATAATAATGTCATCAACATAAACAATAAGTAACACTTTCCCTCGAGCCGACATGAGGGAGAATACAGAGTGATCGGACTGACTTCGACGCATGCCAAACCTCATAATAGCATCACTAAACTTACCAAACCACGCTCTGGGAGATTGTTTAAGTCCATAAAGTGCTTTGCGAAGACGACATACCTTATGAGGCTCCCCCGAGCAACAAACCAGGTGGTTGCTCCATGTAGACTTCCTCGAAGATCACCATGGAGAAAAGCATTTTTAACATCAAGCTGAAACAACGGCCAACCAAGATTGGCGGCGAGGGAAATAAGAATCCGCACAGAGCCAAGCTTGGCAACGGGCGAGAATGTTTCGGAGTAATCAACGCCATAAGTCTGTGTGTAGCCTTTGGCAACCAGGCGGGCTTTATGACGCTCAATAGTACCATCAAGAAGATACTTGATGGTATAAACTAACGACAAAGACGGTGGTTTTACCCGGCGGGAAGAGTAACCAACTCCCATGTGCCATTATTATGAAGAGCAGACATTTCATCTTCCATAGCCGTCCGCCACTCGGCCCAGGGATAATGCCTCTGAAGCAGTGTTAGGAACAAATATGGAGGAAAGCAAGAGTAGTGAAAGCACGAAGAGATGGAGAGAGATGATCATAAGAGAGAAACTGAGAAATAGGATGAGAAGTACTCGAGATATTAGAAAAACCATATTTTACCGGTGGGTGACGATTCTCACGAGAAGGATACCGACGAGCAGGCGGATCTGGCGACAAGGGGGAAGACGGAGGTGTGGGCAAAGACGGTGCAGCAGCCGGGGATGGTTCGGGAGGTTGAATTGGTGTCGGGTGCTGGCTTGGGGGGGTCTTTGAAGTGCGGGAGAACAGCGAACATATACCGCAAAGGTTTTGGGTATGATACCCGAGGGATGACCATAGGTAAACGAGACTCAAGTGTAACAAGGTCGTTGGTAGTAACAGGATCTGAGTAATATGGCAATGACTCATTGAACGTGACATCGGCACAAACAAAATGACGACGTAAAGTAGGAGAGTAACATCGATACCCTTTTTGAGTGTAGGAGTATCCCAGAAAGATACACTTAAAAGACCGAGGATCAAGTTTACTCCTATCAGGGTCAAGGACGTGGACATAACAAGTGCACCCAAAAACCCGAGGGGGTAATGAATGGAGAGGCCGACTAGGGAACAAGACCTTATGGGGAACTCCGACCACCTAAGACCGTAGAGGGCATACGGTTGATTAAATAACAAAAAAAGGAGAACAAAGATCACTCCAATATGACTTAGGAACTTGCATGTGAAATAGTAAAGCACGCATAACCTCAGACAAGTGTCGAATCTTGCGCTCAGCAACTCCATTTTGTTGTGGAGACCGAGCGCACGATGATTGGTGAATAATGCCATGATCATCAAGAAATTGAGACAGGAGACTGTGAAAATATTCACGTGCATTATCTGAACGAAATATTTTAATGCAGGTATCAAATTGATTCTTAACTTCCATGTAAAAAGATTTAAACACAGATTTCAATTCAGACCTCTCTTTCATTAGATAAAGATATGTGAGACGAGAAAAATCATCCACAAAAATAACATAATACGAAAACTGTAAACTCTGGGCACATGAATAGGCCCCAAATGTCTGAATGAACCAACTGAAAAGGACGCGATGCACGACGCTCAACCCTAGGATAAAAAGAGACTCGTCGGTGTTTACTAAACTCACAAACTTCACATACCAACTTATTGAGGGAACGACACGAGGGAACAAGATGCTTCAAACTCTGGAGAGATGGATGGCCAAGGCGACAATGCTGTTGGTACGGTGACTCTGATGTCTGAAGGGCAACCGGCTGAGGAACTGTCAGGTAATATAGGCCGCCTCGCTCAATGCCCCCACCAATCTTCCTCCCCGTCGTGAGATCCTGAAAAATACAGCCATGAGGAAGAAATGTGACGGAACAATTTAAAGATTTGGTAAGACGACTCACAGACATAAGGTTAAATGGAAAACGAGGAACATGTAATACAGAATTCAAAGTAAGAGAGGAAGTGACAGGAACGGAGCCCAAACCAGTAACAGCAGTGGTAGAACCATCAGCTAAGGTGACATGGGATGATTTACCAACTAGCTGTTGACCAAGGAAAAGAGTAGGTATACCAGTCATATGATCTGTAGCTCCCGAGTCAATGACCCAAGGAGATGATGAGGATGAGGCAACACAGGCAACAGATGAACCGGTCTGAGCAAGCGTAGCAGTGGAAGACTCTGTCCCAGCCTGAAACGACAAGAAACGCTGGTAATCCTCAGCTGAAATAACCACACTATCGGCAGAAGATTGAGCAAACTGTCCAGTATCCTCAGAGGCAACCTGATGAGCTTGGGGAAAACCATGAAGATTATAACAATAGTCCACTGTATGACTTGTACTCTTACAATGAGTACAAAAGCGGGTACCGCGACCACGACCAGAACCACCGCGACCAGAACTACCTCCCCCTGATGGGCGACCATGACTAACACCACCACGACTAGAATTACGACCATAATTATTACCCGAATCATAGCTACCAGAACCTCGGCCTCCAGAACCACGACCACGACCGCTAAACCCAGAATCACGGCCACGACCACGGCTGACAGAGAAAGCAGAGCTATCAGAAGATGGTGTAGAAATAGATGATGACTGACGGAGACGGCGAAATACCTCGCTGAGAGGAGGTAAGTCAGTAGATCCCAAAATCTGATTACTCACGGGGCCAAAGGTCGATGATGCACCAGATAAAAACCGAGTGACCCGCATACGATCCCGCTGGCGTCGCACAACCTGAATGTCAACAGAAAGTGGCTCACAAATGTCTAACTCATTACAAATGCGCCGAAACTTAGCATAATACTCCTCAAATGAACCATCACCCTGAGATATAGTAAAGAAAGACTGATGAAGCTCATATGTGCGGCGGAGATTGTCTAAACCGGAATACAATTCTTTGGCCTCTATCCACACTTCTTTCGCTGTCGCACAGAACATCAACGTACTAGCAACCTGTTCCGTCATACTATTCCATAGTTCGGAGCGAACACGTGCATCAACCGCTATCCAGGTCCGATATGTGGAGGAATCAGCAGCAGGAGGATCATCAGTCAAATAAGAGTCCTCGGACTCACCCAGATAATATACCTCGACAGCTTTAGCCCACAAAACATAATTTCCCCCATTTAATGGTGTGGAGGTAATAGGACGCCGGTCACGAGACCGGGAGCCACCCAATAAACTACCAATAGCTGTCGAGTCAGAACCAGACAGAGTACCAACAACAGTAGAAGTATAACCCAAACCAGAACTAGAATCAGACTTCTCTTCAGACATTTTGCCAAATAAAGAAGAGGCCAACAACCACCAGCACTATCACCACGCAACTATTACCAATCAACTATCAACTATCACCAATCACCTTTGTCAACCAACAGTAAACCAATAGTAAACAGATACTAAACAACGACGAATAATAATGACATTAACAGTCATTTACCGAGAGAAGACCGAGAAGCAGCAGCAAACTCATGAGAAGACCCCTCCAGAAATTGATTTGTGATCAAGCAACAATAACCAGCAGTTCTGGATGATAACATCTCGAGCACAAAGAGTGTTCTCGAGCACTAACTGGACAATGAATACAGCCGAACAAGAATTTCAGTGACCCCCGCCATTGTATATGATGTCATCCGAGACCGATGATTATGATGCGTCGACTAGACATAAAGTGCATTTTTAGTTAGGAGCGCAATGGGTCTTTTTACACAAGTTAACGTCTTGTTAAAGTCTATTTAAGCTGAAGTCTTATTATATAGAATGGACATGTGTACCGATACAAGAGGACATATGACACGATAAGTGATACTTTCAATGGACTTATTGCCGAGAGAGAGAGAGAGACGAATCTAAGGACGGTTGTTACGCAAAGCTTAAAGTGTAGTATCTGCTTTCAAAGTGGGTGATCTTAAAGTATGTTTAGAGTTTTCATGAATTTCTGGTTTGTTATGTTTTGATTTACTAATTTAGCTTCGTGTTTGGTGATGTTTGGAGCTTATGTGGTGTTGTAATTTAGGTTGTGTTAGTAGAGGTTGCAAATGGGCGGGTTCGGATTGATAAGTTGAATATTAACAAGTTGAATATAGGTCAATAATAGAAGAATCAAACATGGGTCTAGTCAAACCTATAAAACCGACCCGACCTATCCCTTTTTTCTTTTCTTTTTTCCCTTTACATTTTCCTCCTTTGGTTCTTGCAAGAGTAAACATCCAAATACCAAAGGTAACATAATATCCATAATCCCTTTACTAACCTATTACTGAATACTAACATGACCCATTATAAAACCCCATATCAAACCCATGTACATAATTGATAATTGGGTGGATGGGTTTATAAAGTACTATTACCGAATTACAACCCGTAATAATTGAATATGTGCGGATTTGAGCTGTTTCAAAAATATAGGTTGGAATTGCCAGCTCTAGTGTTAGGTAATGTGCCAAAAAAAAATGTTATTTTTTGGTACGTCGGAACATATAATTTGTCTACTTTGGGCATAAGCATAACAATGATCACAATTGGGTCCCTCTCATTGTAACTTTTTTTTTACTAGCATCTTCGACGCATTAAGGGGGTGTTCCACTAACAAAAAAATAATTTTTTTTTCAAAAACCATAAAAAGCCAATTTATTTAAAAAATTCCCTAAGAGGCCCCCCTCCCAGGTCTACTCTTTGTTCATGTTTATACACTTTATTATGGAGTACATCCTCCAAACAAACAAACTCTTTGTTCGTTTGAGCTACTGATACCGGAACCGGTCTCTCTGAGGTACATCTTCAGTTTCCTTCTTGAAGTCCTCTTGACACTTATCGGTCTATTCGAAATGGCCACTAATCGAGTAGTTGGTTCATAAATTCACACCTGGTACTTGCTTTGGATATGAAAAAGGGACAGTAGTTGTCCGAGTAGGTTTCGTAGCTCCTTGATATTGTAAAAAATTAAATCTGATATTCGACACGATTTGCTACATGGTACACTTTTTAGCATTACCGTAGGGCGGTGTTAGCCTGTTTGGTCGATGCCTGGCCCACGTAATAAATCCCCCTGGTAGGTAGAGCTTAAACCAACAATTCAAGTTCTTTATAACTTCTCGTAGTAGGCCCACAGGCCCACAGAATATGGTTTTTTAGACACTAAACCCATCTAGAAAGCCTACACTCAGGCCCAGCCAGTCATGTTGACTACTAATGGTGGTGAACTATTGATTTAAGGCTACGTGAATATGGATGGCCATGTAGCGTTTCAGGATAATTTAACATTATAGACTCTACATAAATGTGTGGTCCACTACGTGGTTGTACTGCGGGACTATTTTAATACTTACTCCCATACCGGGAGTAATGCTTTTAATGTCACAACTAACAAAGCGTGCAAGTGGTCCTTAAAACAACTTTTAAGAGAAGTTATGAGTAATATTGAGATATTAGCAAGGTAGTGTTAGAATAGTGCCACATCACTCGATTCTTTGTTCCACTAGCACAACTGTAGACAATAAGGGGAGTTGTTTCACATAATTTATTTGTGTGAGTTTTTTTAACTTTTTTTTGCACTTTTAGGGTTCTGTAGTTGCTCGAGTTTCGGTAATAATTTTATATTTTTCCGATTCCTCTCGTCGAAACGAATCACGGAACGTAAAAATTTAGGCGCAGAACTAGCAAATGCGAAAAAGAAAAAAATTGAATAAAGAGAAAAACCAAAAAGTGTAAAAAGTTAAGGGGAACAAGGCCTAAAAGAGTCGAGAAAAAGCAGCATCTATAAGCTAAGTAGAATGGAAATGGAGTTAATTGTGACCTGAATGAGAGGGCAAGTAGATTGCAAAACTTGAATGAAATGGAAATGGAGTTTTAATTGTGACCTGAATGAGAGGGCAAGTAGACTGCAAAACTTGAATGAAATGGAATTACAGGTATTTCCTTCCATTTGTTGGTTATGCTTGGGTATACCCGTTCCTTGTCACTCATATATCCGGTTCTTATTCACCTTCACTATTAACTATAAGCGATTAAACATGAAAATGTTAAAGCTAAATGAACATAAATTCTGCTTCGGCTTGTTCTAATAGTAATCTATGATTTTTTTTTTTTTTTTTTTTTTATATTTTGCTTGTTAGTAATCCATGATTTTAGCTGTCCAATTCCATAGATGGTTGTTAATACAACGATTTGGGTTCACAGATTGAAAATATGCCTAAACTTCGTAGCCCAAGCCTCGATATATAGGGCATGTTTGATAGTGAGATAAGAGAGGACGGACTAAGGAGAGGATTAAGGTTGGACCCATATATGTTCCCCTTTTTTCTATAGTCCAGTGTTAGTTTGCACAAGGAATTCAGACCGTATTGGACAAGAGAGGACTTTTTGTTTTTTTCGTTTTGTCTTTATTCAATTTTTTTTTTGCATTTGTTAGTTTTCGGTCAATTTTTTATACCCCCTAATACCCCCCCTATCAAATTACCCCCGTACCCCCACTCCCCTTACCCCCAGTTCGTTTTTTTACTGTTATTAAAAAGAAACGGAATTCCATTTTTAATATTTTACGAACTCTTGCGATTTCCTTCGGATCAAAAAATGAAGTATTTTAGTGCATAATTTTTTAATTTCTTTTGCACCAAATTAAACTACTAATCGAGATCTTTAATTCGATACAAAAAAGTTTGAAAATTTTTATACTTTAGAATTTGACATTGTTGGCTTGCTTTGCAATATCCTTCGGATAAAAAAATTATGTATTTTCACATTAATTTTTTTACTTTTTTTTGCACCAAATTAAACTACAAATTGAGATCTTTAATTTGATACAAAAAAATTTAAAATTTTTTATACTTTAGAATTTGACATTGTTGGGGAATAACATAAAAATTACTAATTAGTTATTATTAAAAACGTACAATTAGAAAGAAAAAAAAACAAAAAATTAAACTTTGAAATATTATTAAAATGAACAATAAAAAATAATAACTAAATATTTTAATTTTAGATATAACTAATAAAAGGAAATATTTATTGAAAAGTATAATTAATTTAATTAGTATTGTGTTTTTGTATTTATTTTATCATAAAATCTAATATGATTGTACAAGGGCAAATAAGTTATTTGCCAAGTTTTTACATCATCCACCCAACTTTATCCCACTTTATCACAAATTCATCCAAACCACATACTATTTAATCCCCCTTCATAAATATCACATCAATGTAAGTCCACCCTTACTAAATAATACTCCTTACTATCTTATCCCCTTTACTATTTAATCTCACTAAAACTTATCCCGCATCCAATCGGGACCTTAGTACCAAATTTGGGGGATTAGCTAATAGGGGAGGGGTGGTATTAGTTATTCCCCTCCTCCGGATTATTTCCCTCCACATTCCACCGTCAAAAATAATCTCTATCATCTTTATTACACATTTATCCCACTCCAGCCAAACACAGTATAACTAATCTCAGTATTCATAAAATCTGTCTATTATGGCGTGGACCCCACTCGTCCCCTCCATTTTCATTCTTAATCCCGTCTTATCCAATTGTTCCTAAAAATAGTCTAGCAATCAAACATGCACACACAGAACCTCTCTGCTGTGGGGAGATGCAGGCCTCTATTTCCACGTAACCGCTTCATGGGGTTTAGGCCCAATATTTCAATCGGCTAGCATCTCAAGGCCCTGCTATGTTTTAGGGCCAGGCTTTCCTACCAAGACCAAGAGTGACCTGGCCCTGCATTAAGCAAATTAACAATACATAAAGGAATACAAGGATAAATATGCATATCTCCTATTGATATTGGAGTATCATTCGAAAGAGCGTGAACTCATTGATTGGCTTCGCTGTAAATGTGCTTGAAACTGATCTTGTTAAACCGATTCATTATGAATTTTCAGTCACATATGATGTTGTTGAGAGGGTAATTAACAGGATACAGAGTTGAGGGCGTGTTTGATAATCCTCTTCAGGTGTGGGATTGGACTAGTAAGGAAGTGAGACCCTAATACCTTGTTCGCTTTGACCTTTGTGAAGGGGATTATGAATTTGATAACCCTCTTGTTATTACATTTAGAGATTTTTTTTTTCCTGGTTAGTTCCATTTCGAGAGTTTTGTTCACTTTTATTTTGTTCTGTTATATTCACAGAATCATGAGGAAATCGTTAAGAAAAGATGGTCGGTATGTGGATGGTAATATATGGCATTCATTATTTGCATAACAGATTGTGTGATATGAAGAGAGAGAGAGAGAGAGAGAGATTTCAGTCTACCAATAATTATCATCAAAAAACCGTGACTCGCGGATTAGGATTGGATTCATGTCAATCCGGACCGATCCGGACCGTGAGCACCCCTACCAATAATTATCATCAATTATATATATATTTTTATCCAAATCATTTTAACATTTGTTAGTTTTGCGTCAAATTTTTGTGAATTATTGATTCACAACGAGAGGAATCTAAAAAGAAAATACATTACGTCAAGGAAAAAAAAAAAAAGGAGGATGGTAATTCCATACCAAACAAGGCACCGCATTTTTCAAACAATAGGATTATGGTCAACCATTATTTTTATATATTAGTTTTGCACAAGGGTAAAAATGAAAATTGATACTTATAATTCAATCCTATTCTATGTAAAAGTAACATATTAAATACCAATCCTATCTTCCCACCTCATTTTCAAGTTAAAGATGTTTGGTAACTTTAATTACCACAAAATTAAGACGTGGCATAATTACCATTTTGCCATTAACAATTGAGATTACTTATCTTTACTTCTCATAAAGTCACAAGGAATTACTGATCTCATCACCGTATAGCCTGTTACTGTTAAGTGCTAAAGAGTATACTCTTATTTAGTAAGACTACTAAAGGATCATGAAGATTAGAACCTAATCCTCGAACCAATAATTTCAAATATTTATCCATTGAACTAATAACTACTTTGTTGCGGACTTGGGGTTCCCATAGTGACCCAAATCACTATATATCTCTGGAGTAACCTCAATTGTGGGCTCTCTAAAATCTTCATTTAGAATCGGAACCGTTCATTTTTTCAGGAATGTCGAGCACAATATGGGTTCAAAAATTATGATCATCGGAGATAGATTGGTAGGTGGACAATTGAGACAAATTTATCTTACAGTGTTTCAAGACATATGTGTTCCAATTTTTTTTAACTTATTTGTGTTCCGATAAGGCACTTAACGATATTTGATCAAGTTGATTTTTGGTACACTTATAGTACTCGACAAGCTCTACGCGGTGGACGTCTCCGATCGCCGGAACGGTGCCGGCGCGGGGCCAAAATGGGTGCACAGCACGCTGCGCAGCACCTCCCCGGTTCCAGTTACTGTATTAGATTACAGGTATCCCAAATCCCTTTGTTGCATTCATTGGGAGAACGGGAACCAGTATATCGTTTTCCTTCGGAGAAAATTTCCGATTTCGGAAATATTGTGAAAAATTGCAGTCCTAGAAGAAGGTCAAATTAGTCAGGAGAAAGAGACAGCCACTGCCAACGGGTGGCAACGGCTATCCGCGACGACGTCGCCAGTATGGTGGAAAAAGTCTTTCGCCCAATAATTCTGTTTCTATCCAACCCACTCAAGCGTGTAAATTAAAACCAACATCTACGGCTCTATCAGGTGTGTAAGAAGGGGGGGGAAAAAAAAGGTTGACTATTATTTTTCTTCCATCCCATTTCTTTTTCTTTTTCTAATTTCGACATACATTAAGAAGTAGAAATATTACGAATTAAAAAAATATTGATACTAGCTTTTTTAAGAGGTTCAAAATAGTGAAAAGAGAAATAAATTGAACGGGAAGAAATTTTTATTTTACACAGAAACGTTAGTCATCGGTACTTGAGGTTCAACTCAGATACAAATGTAGGTCTTAAAAAAAACGAAATGTTTTTCACGCATTTTTTTTCTTATAAATGCACTCACTTTTTTGTCATTTACTAACAAAATTACAAATAAACTACTGTACAAGACCAAAAAAATGCACTTATAAAAAAATTGGTGTGTGAAAAACATTTCTCTTGAAAAAACCCCGTAATGAACAATGTGTGATAACAACTAATTTTTTTGACAATACTTAAATAGATGCTTGCTGCTGTTTATGACCGAATAACCGATCGAGATTAAACATTATAACTTTTGATTCACCTCGACGATAAGATTTTCAAAAAAGAAGAAATAGCACTAGTTTAACTACAATAAACCATAGCCTTTTTGTTTTAAAAAGTTAAAAAAAAATGAATCAAAACTAACAAAAGTTTAGAACTTAAAAAACTTAAACCGAAAAAATAAAAAGTAAGCCAAACGAATGCTAACTATTCTATATATGGAAACCCCCTGTGTGTATACGGTCGGTCGTCCCTGCTATTTTCTTTGGATACCCTTGGAATTTAATTTTTCAAGATAGATCGTGCTTATAATCCTAAAAACTAACATTCGCTTGTCTCTCTTTGCTCCATCGCTCGCATTCAATATCTCTCTCTTAATAGTAAATGTAACAGTGAAGCACATGGAATTTGTATTTAGCGTTGACTCGAATCATATGCATTTTTTGCATTTTAACGAAATTGTAACCCTGCGAACATTACATTTTCCCCATGCATATTTATTCAATCTTCCAACTGCGCATTTTATTCAAAAATTATCACATAAAATCGTGATGAACAAGTATTAAAATGTAAATTCCAAGAAAGTAGAAGCTTTTGACAAATAAAAGTGACCGTGTGATGGTAACAGAGACTATTAGAAAAAATGTCATTATACCCTGTCATGTAATTGCCGAGCTGTTAGGGTGGCAGGCAGCATCGTTGCAACCAGGGGCGGCTCCACATTGGGGCAAGCGGGGTCAAGCGACCCTGCTGGACCGAAATTTTCTACTACCGTGTATGTATAATTTTGGGTATTTTGGTAATTTTGCCCCATACCCAATAGATTATTTCTAATCTTGCCCCAATAAATATATCTTTTGGTTAAGTATTACATTGGTTCTACTATTCTGCTATAAACTTGACCCCGCTGATGGAGAATCCTGCGTCCGCCCCTGGTTGCAACGCTTGTGCCCCACTGTGATGTTACCGTGCTTAGGATCCATTTAATACTCCTTTATTTCTAATTATTATTAAAGTCCTCTTTTGTTTTGTTTTGTTTTTTTCCCCTAAGGTTCTTTTCAAATTGTCTTACGTACGGGAAAAAAATCAGGTAAAAAAAAAACCAACACTTTGACACACCGACACCGCTTCAAGCTTAAGAAACAGGGTTGAGTTATGATATTTAAAATGGTAATTGATATTCACACCCCCCAAATTGTTATCCACACCCCCTTTTTGTCTTTTAGTGACATTTTTACACATAAAAACTTCACTAGAAGACAAAAAAGGGGTGTGGATAACAATTTGGGGGGTGTGAAAATCACTCCCCTTTAAAATTTGGTGGTTGCTACGAAGCAACTGTCGAAGAAAGCGTCCTGCATCGGTAATGAAGGAGATTGAAGCAATTATTAAAATATTGACGGTTGATGACTAAAACAAATCTGACAAATACGGAGTATGTTCATGCAGAAAATTTACAATACCAGAAGTTGACAGATATAAAACAATTAAAATGTTGGAGGATATTTGAAACGTTAAAATTTAAAGATATAATGGAGGAGACCAATAAGGGTAATATAGTTAACAAGGTTGACAATTTCGCGATATTAATTAAGCTAGTAGTATATATGTACAACTATACATTTATTCACACATTATGTGGTGTCTGTCGTACTTCAATTACGTTCCTGGCTGTCGAAGTTGATGTTGAACGATTCTATTGAATTTAAATGTCAACAATGGAGGCAATTGATGCCGATGGTGATGGATATTGACGATAATAGTTACATGTTATTTCATTTATAATCTGCTAGCATAAATTGTGGTGATAAAATTGTAGCACCCAAGAACAGTATTATTACTGGGAGACAAGCATGCTCGATAGAAATTTCCTCCAAATTTGTTAGACCTTTTGGAAATTTATGTCATTTTTTATTTTCCTATGTCTATTATTTTGAAAATTTGTATCATTTTTAATTTGCCTATGTCTATTATATGTAGTACTTTATAATATTTTACGTAGTCTTAAAATTTTTGCATTATTATTATTAGTAATTTAGATAAACAAGATTCATATTGTATATTTTAATAGAGACTATTAAAATGTCATTATACCCTGTCATGTGATTGTCAAGGTGTTAAGGTGGCAACATCGTTGCAATGTTTGTGCCCATTGTGATGTTGCCATGCTTAGGATCTATATACTCCTATTTGTTACTCGTTGCTAGTAATTTTCATTAAAAGTCCTCTTCTTCTTTTTTTTTTTGGCTGATAAGAAAAGGCAATGCAGGTTCTTTCCAAACCAATCTTGTTTTATCTTTTAGAAGGAAAAAAAAATCAGGTCAAAAAACCAACACTTAGACACACCGCCACCGCTTGATCAAAATTAAGATATAAGGTTGAGTCCTATATAAGGTAAGCCATATGAGTATTTAAATTTGGTGGTTGTTAAACGAAGCAACTGTCGAGGAAAGCGTCCTTCATTGGTAATGAGGGAGATTGAAGCAGTAAAATGTTTACGGTTGATAATTAAAAGTCTAAAACAAATCTGACAAATATTATGAATATGCAAAAAATTTACAACAAGAAGTTGACAGATATAAAACAATTAAAATTTTTGATATTTGAAGGTAAAATTTAAAGGTACGAGGGAGGCGACCAATAAAGGAAGTTAACAACTAACAAGGTTGACAATTTTGCGATTTGGAGCTCGCTAGTACTATGGGTTTATTCACACATTATGTAATGTATATTGTACTTGAATTACGTTCATGGCGGTTGGAGTTGATATTGAACGATTCTAATTTTGAATTTAAATTTCAATAATGGAGGCAATTGACGCCGTCGGTGATGGATATTAACGACAATAGGAGTACTTTTTTTTTTTTGTTATGTGTAATAGGAGTACATGTTATTTCATTTAAATCTGTTAACATAAATTGTGGTGATAAAATTGTAGATGATCTCGTTTAATTACTATGATGACGAGTATGTAGCACCCAAGAACAATATTCGCTTCGAGGCAAGCATGCTCGATAGTACTCACTTCCTCCCAATTTGTTAGACCTTTCGGAAATTTGTATTTAGCCTATGTATGTTACTTAATACATATTTTAAGTAGTTTTAAAGATATTACATTATTATTGTTGGTAATTTAGATAATCAAGACTCATATTGTATATTTATATTGTATCTTTTAAGCCATTTTTTCGTCTCAATGTGATGGAACAAAGAAATTAAAAAACTACTATTTTTGTCTTTAATGAAAATTTTGTGTTGCAAAGACGGACACGTAACTTGAATAAATATAACGCAAAAAAATTAGAATTAAAAAATGGCAAAAATTAAGTCAAAACTAAAGTTAAATTAAATCAAGCTCTCGCTGATACATGGGATGATAAAACGATTTATAATTGTATTCATTGGCTTCCAAAGGTTAATTTGGTTATAAGCCCATTTGGTTGTATTCATTAGCTTCCAAATGAAAATTATTAGATTTGAATCAATGGAGAAACTTCGAATTCTCTTCGGTTTTTAAGACATTAACTTTGCTCGTATGGAAAGAAAAAAAATAAAGGCTTCTCACGGTTGAACGGATTGAATCTAGTGATCAATAGGAGGGCAGCTTAACCTCAAGGGGTTGGCAAAGTGGTATTACTTTGGACTTATGGGTTTACTCCAAATGGTAGCTCCAGAAATTCTCGCAAGGGTGTTCAGAAATTCTACTACGGTCCTCTACAAATCATAACATTACATAAAAAATAAAAAAAAAAACTTCTAACACCAACAATGCCAACAAAAAACGACGAAGTATTTACTATTTAGTACTAGTATATTACAACTACCCTCGACGACTTTTCATATTTTGAAACCGTTGTATAATAGCATCAATATCAACGGTATCAAATCCACCACTATCAATATAAGTAACTAAGCAATCGTTCATTCACTGATCTCTCATTCGATTGCGCAAATTGCTCTTTATGTACTTTATGGCTGAAACCAATGCCACAAGCCGATAGACCAATCTATACATGACATGTTTCTTTGTCTCCACTAATTTTACAGCAAGATCATATATCCCCTTTAGCTCTGAAAAAATTTCATCGAATCTCATATCTTGAATTTTTGGAGTTGAATATCCACGTCAGAAAAGTTAAACGATTAAAGTTCCGCAAGATGTGTCAACTTTTTTCCTATCAAAAGCAGAAAATGAATTTATAGGATTCAAGCAAGACATACAAAGTAGCAACTCCATGTTCTCCTCCGTAAAACGGTTGTGTTAGCCCTTGAAGTTGCATGTTTAAGACTTTTAAAATAGTTCAAACCGGTGACGATGTGAGATCGCTATTTGCGGAGCTTTGCGTTATGGCTGATCATTAGATACAAACATTTCATTCATGTTCGGGAAAAGAATATTACTCCCTCCGTCCCAATTTAATTGCTCCCTACGGTTATGCGTGTCTTTTTTAAAACTTTTGTAATTTTCATTTTATAATGTATTTTATGTGCAATATGAATCTTATTTCATAGATCTCAATTAGTTCTATTAGACAAAAAAATTAAAAACTTTGAAAACATTATCAATAAAAAATATAGATGTTTGAAAATAACACGGATATTCATAGGGAGCATTTAAAATAGGACAGAGGGAGTATGTTTGCTGCAAAACGAAGACACTTCGATCAACAAAGAATCTTCCATCCTCTCTCATCATTTGCAATTGTTTCTAAAAAATTGAAACATCAATTACTTACACCCTAATCAAAGGAAATACTTCTGAACTTAAAGGTTGAACTTGAACTTGAACTTAGACCTTTGAATTTCAACAATTAAATTTCGGTACCTTACCCGCGCGGGAGAGAGAGAGAGAGAGGCGTGAGGGGGGTGTTCGACTAACAAAAAACTGTTTTTTCCAAAAACCGAGACAGATCATTCTCTCACAATACATCACATAAAAAACCATGAAAAACCAATTTTTTGAAAAAACTAACTTAGTGGAGCACCCCCTTAAGCCCTGGCTGAGAGACTCATTGCCGACTGACTGGGGTCTGCCGGACTGGGTTGCTTCCCAATTTCAGTTCCAGAGAAAGAGACGAGAGAATATACCACAATGTAGCAATGTTTCCCCCGATTTATTATTATTATTAGTATTATTTTAGATTTTAGATTTTCCTTATTTATTTTGTAATGGACTTTAATTATAGTAGATTTTATCTTTTCCTTATTTATTTTGTAATTGGGCTGGGTATTTAAATAAACATTTTGGGTATGGTGTTCAAATATTTTGGGAAGGGTTTTCAAATATTTTGGTTAGGGTGTAATGGCAAAATTTTAAAGAATTTTGTTTTTTACATGTATTTCTAAAATGTTTTTTTTTTTTAGTTTGTTCGTGTGACCACCTCGGCTCAAGGTGGAGCTGCCTCTGTTTTAGATTCAATTCCCTTTCCTAGTAGACTCTTGAGATTACTAAAGGTTATATTAAATCGTTATCTTTAAGGCCCCAAAATTAGTCAAGATAAGTTAATGTTGACTCGGAGATCTAGTTATAAAAAAAGAAGGAAAAAAAGGAGGGCAGCCGCTAAATTCCGTCATTTGGCTGTGCCAGTGCTTTTTGATGTGTTGCAAACCAGCTGTACTACCGTATACCTGCAGTTCAGCCCATAAATTGACATGACCACACAGCAAAGATTATGCCACGTGGGTCGCATGATTTGATGAGACCCCGCAAACGTTTCAGTTCTGAATCGTCTGATTTGGGCCTGCTGAACAGCAGGGGATGCCTATGGCAATACGGTGGCGTTTTGGAGGCTTGGGACTGCTTTCCGTTTGATTTTAGCAATTGGATTGTTAAAATCAACCCTGATTTTAGCAAATGAGTTCACCAGGTGCTAAAATCAGGGTTGAAGGTTGATTTTCAATTGCTAAAATCAAATGGAAAACTCAGTCCAATAATGATTTAAATTGCTTATCATGTTTTTTATGGTTCCCTGTAAAAAATTAGCTTAATTGACACCGGTAACAACTTTTTCAAAATTAATAAAGCGTCCTACGAATTCTGAAAAGCCCCTACAAATATCGGATTGAGTTAATTTTTTAAAGGAACCCATAAAAAAAAAAACACTCTAAGAATAATAAAAGAAAATGTTGGAACTTTTTAAATGTTTTGATCATTATATTTAACCTGTCAAAGTTCCTTATTTTTTTTCGAGACAAACTAATAGTCTATTAAAAATTGACGCAAAATTAAAAAAGACAATTTTTTTTGAAGAAAGATTTTTTTTTTTTTGATTTTTTTAGACTCTTAAACCAAATAACACCTAAATAAAATAGTTGTGGCTCATTTCTCATAACTTTCAATAAGAATAAATAGTTTTAGTTCTTTCAATGGACGCAAGATTTGAATATGTCTCAGGGGAGCGAATATTGTAGTAGATAATTTAGAACACGTAAAATGAGATATCACTTAAACCATATACAAAATTGTAAAAACACTAGGAACAACCCAATTGGATGTTGCAAATGTTTAATTAATAGTTTCTAAAAAATGTGTGGAAAATGTATATAAGCGTGTGAAAAATTATTAAAATGTGCAAAAAACGTATTCCAGTGTATTTCTCTTATTATTTTTCTCTTGGGCTGTCAGTAGAGGAACACCCTTCCAAACTTGGGTAGGGCGGTCGGTCCAAATCCTCCAAAATTATAAACAAGGCCTTCATGACACTTTCTCCAGAGTAAAATAAATTGACAGAGTCAAATGTATGTAAGTTTAGACTTTTTATATGGGGTTGACATGCATCACCTATTTCACCTCCCCCGGCATAAACATACTTGGAGATGAGTTAGGAAACGTAATCTGGCGGGATCATACATTTGGTGTTATTTGGAGGATGCTCATATCTTTTGCGTTCGGACACGACACAAAAACTCTTACAAATAAGATTTCATATCTCTTCCATTATTGATGATATTACTGTGTACCTTTTAATCTACACAAAATTTGTGTTTTACTTGAGGACTATATCAACAATGCATAATAAAATTATCCCCAAACGAGATTTTACGAAGCCTTCGGTTGAACTACCTATTAATAGACGGAATTGGACTTGCACATAAATTAGTTGAGGTGCACATCAGCAGGCTCCTCGAACACTGAGTTTATGAAAAACAAATAGAGCCTTAAAGATTAATGAAGAACCATGCATGAAGGCCAAGTCTAACACATGCTGCTCCTTGGAAAGAACTGAAAAACAAATAGAGCCTTAAAGATTAATGAAGACCCATGAAGGCCAAGTCTAACACATGCTGCTACCTTGGAAAGGACCTAAATTATGAACCATGCATGAAGGCCAAGTCTAACACACATCACAATTACGTTAGTACATGCAGACTTATTCTACATTTTATTCCAATATTTTACTAATTATTACTCCTTTTGTCTCAAATTTCATGTCCCCCTTTTCAATTGCGTGTCATTTTTAAATTATGTATATCTTTCGATCTATAACGTTTTTTTTATGATTTTTAAAATTTTGTTCAATAGATTTTATTAACATCTACAAATAAAATTCATATTGCATGTTTAAAACATTAAAAAATAAAAAATATAAATAATTTTTTGAGGTGTTTGAAATAGTAAAAACGGACGAGAAATTTGGAACGGAAAGAGTAATGTTAAAAAGAGAAGTTTATGGAAAAGAATCGTGTGCGGTAAGGTCAGATTCAACTAGTGTGCTCAATAAATAGAATAATGAGTGCATAAAATTGATAAATGAATTTTAATATTGCTGGCATGGGAGGAACATGCGATGGCACGACATCCGTTTACTCAGTCATAAACTGTACAATTTTGAAGGGGGAATGGATAAATCACATGGCTCATGCGATCTTCACGCCATCTTCAGAGCTTTTAAATCAGGTCAATACTATTAAAGCTCTATTCTCAAACTTAATTACCTACCGTATGACCATTGCTCCATTATTTCCCAATTTAGCATAGCCTTATGACTTCATTTCATTTTTTCTGGGCATGGTGTGATGATAAGCAATATATGAACTTTTCTTTGGAGATAGAAAATTTCATAAAAAATTAACAATAACAAGTCCTGGGGTATTTTAAACCCTATAACATCAACCCGTAGTTAGGATAACAAAAAAGATGGAGGTCCAAATAAAACATTACAACAACTAGAATTGAATTAAAAATTAAAACATCGATCCTTGGCCAACATATATCGACACTTCTATTTGCTTTTCAATAGACATGACGCATCTCGGACACATAGCATTAGGTCATGAGAGTCGTACATTAATCACAAATGACAACGCTTAATAAAAGAATTATATCAAACTTTGCATTCAAAAAGATCCGTGGCAGTATGGTAATCCATTTCAATTTCAATTTGAAAGCCCTTTAGATTACACTCTAATGCCCTTTATTGACTTCTTTTTTATTTTATCTGGGCATAGCGTTATGATAAGGTTTCGAATGATTCCAGTTGATTTTTTTTTTTAGACACCAGGGAGACTCCAAAAATCACTCGTCTTTTTTATTTTTTTTGTTTTCTTTTTGAAGATTATGATTTGACCAATTTAAATGACATTTAAAGTTTTCTAGAGTTGACAAACTTAGCTAATGAAAGTTAAAGAGAGTAGTGAGATTGTGATAAAACATCGATCGGAAGGCCTTTTAGTTTTGCAAAAGCATGCACATTTTGGGTATCCAATGGACCACAAGATTATCTAAATATTTATGCCAGATTATGAGCATATCAAGGTTGAAATTCCACATTTTGGCTTCGTATGGGCATACTTATTGTGACAACACAAATAATTCATTGATGATAATACCAACTTTAATTAAACGTCTCTTAAATTGGTTATTCAAAAAATAAACACCTTTGGAGTATTTAGTATGCAATATGCATGCACCCCTTGAATTCATAACATTTTAAATTAAGAAGTTATGAGTTTTTTTACACAAAAGTTAAGAATTCGATATATGAAGGCGTTTCACTAACCCAGTTTTTTCAGGTTTTTTACGGTTTTTTATGTGATGTGTTGAGAGAATGACTTGTCTCGGTGTTTGGAAAAAACAGCTTTTTGTTAGTGGAACACCCCCAATCCAAAATCTTATCAATGTGTGCTGAAGCATTCCCAACAGCCAAAGTTTTTAAAAAAAATTCCTTTTTTGTTTTCGTATTTGTGTTTTTTGTATGGATTGTCATTTTTGCAATTTTTTTTTTGGTTACATATATATATATTTTTTGGGTAAAGAGGTAGAAATATCATTGAAAGAGCAGCCTGAGATACAAAAGGAGTCCATGAAAGAAGAAAAAAAACCAAGGCCTAGAGACAACAAATATATACAACAACATAACATCATAAAGATGTAACAAAACGGCAGCACAGTCAACCGTCACCGGTGCCCGGTTGAGGTACAAAAAGGTCTAACATATGCTTGGCTAATCGATGAGCACACTGAACCTCCTGCCGATCAACTTTAGTGATTTTGCAAAAATTCAACCTTGCAATCTCCTTCCTCAAGTTGCGCAACAAAAAGGAGTCTCGGTGGTGACACTCACTCCTGCTCCCTATCTGCATAACAACATTATAACAATCAGTAAGAATATAGATATTAGAAAAATCATTATTCGGGCACCATTTAACCGCTTGATTTATGGCTTGTTTTTCTGTTTGGATAGGGCTGCAGCTATATGTGGATAATGAGTGTTGAGCAATAAGACTTCCATTAGGGAGCCTAGCCGTGAATCCGATACCACTCCAAGGAATTCTCTCTTTCCAAGTTCCATCCACTCGAAGCCAGTTGTTGAAGGGCAAACCAATAGATGAGGTTTGAAAGTGTTGGCCGAATTCGGAAGCAATCCAGATAGAGCATGAATGTTGGCATGAATAAAATAGATGACTAAGCGATTCTTTCTCACAATCACAGAGAGGGCAAGAAGGAGAGAAACCAACTATCCGAGTAGCCAGGTTCTTTTTGGTGGGGAGAATATCTCTTAAGCATTTCCAAATGAAGACCTTTATACGGTCGGGAAGCTCCAAGTTCTAAACCACATTTCAGACATTGTGATCCTTATAAACCCGAATTGAGCTTGAGAGATTAGAGACATTATTACCCCTTCGAGACATTTTTTTGGTTACACTTAACATCCCAATAGTTAATGAACCTCCATTGGAATCATCTATGAGTTGAGGCCATGGGCCAATATATTCGGTTCAAAGGCCTGTTGGGCTCAGGGTTTTGGTAAAACCCGGGAATAAGTGACGTGTACAAGTGTCGATGTGTGCCCTCTTGGATTCATGGTGGGTCCACTGGACGAAATCGTCATTGTGAGAGTGAATAGAAAGGACAGCTGGTCCTGCTTTTCCCCGCTCCTAATACCAATTAATCATTAGCGCTAATTTCTGCTAATATTACCACGATGATCGGCCGTGGGATATCTTTGGTGGAAAACAAACCCAAAACTTAAAAAACAAAAAACAAAAACCAATCCCCCCACACCCTTTTTTCTCTCTCTAAACTTTCCCTCTCTATCTACTTCCATTTGTGCTGCAGCACCTTCTCCAAAGAAGAGAGAGAGAGAGAGAAAAAGAGGACCAGAGCGCCCGTCGTCTGCAGAGTATGGAGCCAGGCCTCTCTTTTCGCCTTCTGGTTCAGTCTGATGGATTCTTCTCTCTCTACTTTCTCTCTCATTGAACAAGGTCGCTTCGTTTCTACGGCAACAGATTAGACAAGAGAGAAGAGATAGATAGAGTCAAAAAGGAAACAAGGCTTTGATTCCACCACATAAATTTTCTTTCTGTATTTTACTCTGGCGGACCTCAAAGGAACCCTAGGTTTCCTTATCTCATCAATCTCTTCTCGTTTATCAAACCCCTTTGATTTCAAATCAAAGAAGAAGAAAAAGAAGAAGAGGGGAGGCTTCGTTTATCCTGTGAAGATGCTTTGGATTATGAGATTATCAGGGTTTTTCTCCGCCGCAGTCGTCATGATTGTCCTTTCTCCCTCTATGCAATCGTTCCCACCGGCTGAAGCCATCAGATCATCATCCAATCTCGACACTTATTCTCCTCTCAATCGTTTCTCCTTCAGAAAATCCTCCCCATTCCGCAATGCAGATGAATGCACTACTCGCAACTCAAAATTGGGGAAAAAACCAGGCAGCATCTGCGACCCCTCTCTCGTACACGTCGCGATTACTCTCGACGTCGACTACCTACGCGGCTCAATCGCCGCCGTCCATTCCATCCTCCAGCACTCGTTGTGTCCCGAAAGCGTCTTCTTCCATTTCCTCGTATCTGAAACAAATCTCGAAACCCTAGTTCGTTCCACTTTCCCTCAGTTGAAGTTCAAAGTCTATTACTTCGATCCAGAAACTGTACGGAGTTTGATTTCGTCTTCAGTCAGGCAAGCGCTGGAGCAGCCACTAAATTACGCGAGAAATTACCTAGCCGATCTACTCGAACCCTGTGTACGCCGAGTTATTTACTTGGACTCGGATCTCGTCGTGGTCGACGATATTTCCAAGCTGTGGACCACCCGTTTGGAGGGGAAAACAATCGGAGCGCCAGAATACTGCCACGCAAATTTCACCAAGTACTTCACTTCCAGTTTCTGGTCGGATGAGGGTTTTTCCGGCACGTTTTCGGGTCGAAATCCTTGTTACTTCAATACAGGCGTGATGGTTATAGATCTGGTCAAATGGAGGCGGTTCGGGTACACCAAACGCATCGAGAGATGGATGCAGATCCAGAAGAGCGGGACCCGGATCTACGAGCTTGGGTCACTTCCGCCGTTCTTACTGGTCTTCGCCGGACACGTGGCGCCGATAGACCACAGGTGGAATCAACACGGTTTGGGAGGGGATAACGTGAGGGGGAGCTGTAGGGACCTACACCCTGGTCCGGTGAGTTTGCTCCACTGGAGCGGCAGTGGGAAGCCGTGGCTCAGGCTTGATTCGAAACAACCTTGCCCGTTGGATACTCTATGGGCACCATACGATTTGTACGGGCAATAGAAATATGGACTGGAGTTCGTCGGTAAATTCCTCCAATGACTTCTTTTGTTCTTTCGATTATCTGATCATCATCTCGTTTACCATTCGTTCCGTTCTTTATTTCTTTTTTAATTTATCTTTTTGTGTTTTGATTTCTTCATTTTGAATTTGTTTTTCCCTTTAATCTGGTTAGATCACTCTTCTCCATTATCTCAGGTGATTTGTATTCTATTCGATTATTGGTGGTGTTGAAAATAAAAGAAATAGGGGATTGGTAGATTCAATTATGTTGCGATTTTGATGGAATTCAGTTTGTCTCTATGATTGGTACAGGTAAGTTGAAGGCTGGGTTATTGGATTCAATTTACCCATTAGGATTATTAATAAACCCAATTAAAATTTGTTGCAATCACACACTTTATAGCTGTCATTCGTCCAGGTTTCTTTGAAGTGAGTTTTCCTCCTCATTTACAATGCCTTTGCCACTGCAGTTGTAAGTTATGGCCTGTAATGTGGGGAACACTTTCAATAAATAATAATGTGTGCCCATTTCTTCTGGTTAAGTGAGTTATTTTTAGCCTGTTTTTTAATCAGCTCTCAGGAATGTGTTTCCTTGAAAATGAGAAGACATTGTAGGAGTAATGTGTAGAAAGTTAGGCATGCTTTGTTAGTATAACTTATGTTTTTGTGAGGGAATTTTGCGACCCACTTTCCAGTGGATTGTAGGGGGGATTCAACTATATGACAATGGGGTAGAGAAGAGTATTGTGGCGTTGTCTAGCTTGCTGCAATATGCTCAAAGTATTGTTATTATGCTATCGTTTCCCCTTTCGGTGTTGGAAAAATGGGAAAATGAGGACCAATGCTCTGTTATCTCATGTTTTTATAACTAAAATAAAGGCTCTCTAGAATGGGGTCAGTGGTGCTGGTGGTTACAATTTTATCTAAAATGGATTTTCTCTAATATTGTCAACTGACGACGAGAATTCGGACTGATTTTTAAGCGGTGGTGCTTTGGTGGCAGCCGCTCAATTCATGTGAACTAACCCTCAATTTCTGTCCTTTGCGATCCTGTGGGTGGCATGGAGACCCAGTCAAGTTTGGTATTCTGTTTTTTTGGTCTGGAAGTTTGGTATTCTTCGGGTTTTTATCAAGTATTTGAAGCTAGGAATTTTGAGGGAAAGAAAAGAATATCTGCTAGAGTACTTAACAAGTGGTGCAGCAGTGGTGTTGTGGCATCAAGTGAGGGGGGAGGGGACCCAGGAAGGAGTCATTGTTGGGGAGAGAGAAAGTGTCCAAAGTAGTGATGGGGATAGAGGGATTCCTTTTCCCCCCTGGAATCACACGTGGCCAGATACTTTGGTAGACTTGTGTTACCATTGGCAGCCTGTTGTGACTCGGCTCATTGTAACTCGGCTCTCTATTATTAACACCGGTAATTCCTTCCACACCGCGGACGTCATTATTAACACCGGTGTCCCTTCGTCGGTTGATCCGGAAATGTTCATCCTTCTCAAACGAAATGGGGTGATTTTGGATCTAGCACATACAACCGTCCGAAATTCAATTCGAGAAGGATGACGGCGGCTCGGATCGGCCGGTTGGGACCCACAACGGCGTCCGCAACGGATGGTACGTTCGTCGATCAGTGCATTTTCGCATTTTGTGCACGTAGCATTGTTCTATACACTTGCTTTGGGTGTGTTCTTCAATAGATTTTTGAGACATAATCTAAATACATAAAATGTAAAAGTAAATTTTATGAGATTTTCATAAAATTCTCCTAAAATCTATAGAAAACCACTACATTTAATCAATTGGAAAACAAAAATGATAGATACACTCCCTACCACTCCCCCTCTCACATGTGGTAGGCCCCACCATGGGTCCCATGAGAGTGGGGGAGTGGGAGGAGTTTTGGAGAGGGAGTGTATGTATCATTGTTCATTGGAAAAACAACTCAATTTTATCACCCCTCCATAAAATGTTCATTTTATGAGATTTTCATAAAATGTCCCTAAAATCTGTAGGAGAACAATGCCTTTGTCTATTAAGGAGTATTCCTTTTCTCTGTGTTGGGGTTTAATTTTTAATTTATTTCCCCTGAAGAGTTTGGGTTTAGTTGTTTAAGGCTGAGTTTTTTGTTTGATTTTAGCAAAACTGAATTGCTAAAATCAACTATAATTTTAGCAAATGAGTTCACTAGATGGTTGGCTTCTGCTCCCTGTATGGGTTTAGTTGTTTAATGCACCGTGTTATTCTGATTAGTTGTTGCAGAAGTCTTTCAGGTCTTTGTTTAGTGGAGTATTTTGGTTGGTTCGACGTGGTTGGCTTCTGCTCTTTTTGGCTTTACCTCTTTCACGTTTTTTTAGTAAATAATGGAGTACTAATAAAAAGTGATTAAGACTTGGCAACTGACACTATTCCTACCCAATCTCGCTCATGAAAAGTAATCTTAAAAAGATCAATCTAGGACCTAAATTAGTCCAATCATTTGCTTCCTTAATTGTACTAATTCTATAGTGAGAGTGCTGCTCCGTGGAGTAGTTGGTGGGTCATGTCATGTGGATGTAATTGCACTGTAATGGGTGTGCACTCAAGCCACTAAGGGAGGACGGTGACCGTGCCATTTTCCGTTAATTACTACGTTATAGGAGCCAGCCGCACTTAAATTAAGGCCCCATGTATTAGCATGGAAAAATGCTAATCACTGCCCTTAGCATTAAAATGTAAAAGTAGCATCAAAATTTAAAAATTATACTATTCATATACGCGACAATGTTTTGAAATCCGTTCATGTGTTAAATTCTAGTACTAGCTTATTTGAAATTTGGTAAATACATGGAGTATTATTCACCGCTTAATGGTCCACAAGTCCAGTGGATAGTGGTTTCGCCCGGGCCATGTCATTGCGATAGGTATGAATGTATTGATAACGTGAAATCACCGGATGCAGAGTCTGGACACAGGCTCATTATACTGAAACAGATGGGACAAAGGATCCATGGAGTTATGTTAGATTTGTACGTAGTGGACCTATGGACTGACTCTGTATGTAACAACCGTAGTAGAGTATGCGAAACAAGGAAGGGAGAAAGGGGACGCAAACACATGGTAGGCCCAAAAAAGAGAACCTTTTACAGCTAGGAAACAGCCATTGCAATTGATTAGAGCATTTGATGGGTGAGCATTTATGGGGCCACCACCGCAACTTGATACACTCCATTTTGTTTCACAGCGTAGATTTTTGTATCCAGTCTTGCTGCTGTACGTCGATAAGGACACGAACTTGCAACACGAATGGGTACTACCATGTCCATCTGTTTTCTCCCAAAACCCTCCTCTATGCAAAAAGAAAACGGACACGAACTTGCACCACAAATCGTACCATGTCCGTCTTTTTCCTCCCAAACCCTCGTAGTATTTTGAGAATGGAGAGACCGAAAAAATTTGGAACAGGGGTGCTGCCATGCTAATGCCATTGAGTGAGTGAAACAATCAAACAAATCCAACAGAGCAGAGAGTTGCATTGTCAAGAATATAGTGCAGTAATGAGGATAAGATCCTGAATAGCACTAGTCTACATAATTTTTTCAGTGGCAGTTGGTAGGACATTCATCTTCATTTTTTTGTTGGGGTACCCGTTCATGGTGGTGCTTCCTCTTTGTAGCGGTAGAGCTCCTTCTCTTGATTGAACCTACAAGCAGAAAGCACTGGTTAGTGTCACTCAGGCCACTTGCCTGAGGACACTCTGACGATCAAGTTTATAAATGGAGAAGGAGAGTACAAAGAGTATTTAGAAGCTTATCCGTTGGTACTTATAGGCATTGGTGTACTTGCTCCCCAAGCTCATGACGTCATACGTGACCACTACGGTCACATGACATGGCCTTTAACGTGCTGCCACGTAATCCAATATAGTGCTGTAGTATATTCTATAGTGTGGCCTTGGTTTGAGCCAATGAGGATAAGATCATAAGATCCTGAATGGCACTAGTCTACAGAATTTTTTCAATGGTAGTTGGTAGGACATTCATCTTCATTTTTTTGTTGGGGTACCCGTTCACCGTGGTGCTTCCTCTTTGTAGTGGTAGAGCTCCATCTCTCGATTGAACCTACAACCAGAAAGCACTGGTTAGTGTCACTCAGGCCACTTGTCTGAGGACACTCTGACGATCAAGTTTATAAACGGAGAAGGAGAGTAAAAAGAGTATTTAGATCTGAGATTGTGTGTGTACCTCTAGGGTTTATCCTTTGGTACTTATAGGCATTGGTGTACTTGCTCCTCAAACTCATGATGTCATACATGACACTACGGTCATGTGACATGGCCTCTAACGTGCTGCCATGTAGTCCTCTAGAAGCTTCCCACCTCGTGCCATGTAGCCCTCATCATGGGCACATGTAACTGCCTAACGGCCCTCGTGAGTTGGCTCTTGGGTTAGGCCATATAGCCCGCCCCGATACCACCGTGTCCAAGCGTTTACTGCCTTGATCCGGATATGACCTTCATCCTCGCAACCTTCTGCATATATTAGGTAGCTTCGGTGATATACATCCATGAAATCCTCGCAGGCAAAGCCATCTAGAACCTTTAGTCTTTGGGACCTTCCGCACTAAGCCATATGGGGTCTTTATGGGCTATACGGGACATCCTCACATCCATGAGGACCTACGGTAAATAGGATATTCGGCCATAAGAGGAGATGTGCTCGGTGGTCGCTTATGCGTCTATGCAGGCCCAGTCAATTTAATTGTGAGCTGGACTACATCAGTTCGGCCCACTACAAGTTGGTAGGACATTCATCTTTCATTTTTCCCATCTCTTTTCACAAACTAACCCATGTACTAATATGGATTAGTGCAAGGTCATACTATAAGAGTATCCATTTTTTGTTGCACAGCATGGGCTATGTAATTGAGTATGACAATCAAATTTTATTCAAATAGAAATCAATGAAGATGGATTCTGCTAAACTCATGGTTCGAACGTGGATAAACCAGTTGCAAATCAGTTTATCATTTCATAGGTAAAGTAGAACAAAGGAACTTCATTGTATTCAGATGATGGCATGATTCCTTGATAGTTTTTGTGTTTTGCCTTTGGGGTTTTAGAAACATTCAATAGCAATCATACCTTATTGAACAAATTTAATGCTCAAGTCTCCGGGAAAGTAAGGGTGGGGATTTTGCTATGCTGATAATGATATTTACTAAATAACTGTTATTTGAGAGAAAGAAAGAAGTGTAGGGTGTTAAATTAACCCTAACACGAGAAAGCTTTATTTATATTGTCATGAGACACATTACTCAACATAACTAAGCAATGTGGGACAAATACACATAAACTATTCTAACACTCCCCCTCAAGCTGGAGAATAAATATCACAAAATCCCAGCTTGTTACATAAAAACTCGAAACGGGGTTTAAACAATGACTTAGTAAAAATATCTGCAATCTGAGCCCCCGTGGGTACAAAAGGTGTAGCCAAAATACCGCTGTCAATCTTCTCTCGAACGATATGACAATCTACCTCAATATGTTTGGTTCTTTCATGAAACACCGGGTTTGAGGCAATATGTATCACCGCCTGATTATCACAATGCATAGGAATGGGTAACTGCACTTGAAATCCAAGCTCCTCAAGAAAGGATCTCAACCAAACAACCTCACATGTAGTATGAGCCATAGCACGGTACTCTGCCTCTGCACTAGACCTTGCAACAACGGTTTGCTTCTTACTCTTCCAGGTAACTAGGTTGCCACCAATAAAAGTACAATAACCAGTTGTTGAACGTCTATCAGAAGGTGACCCTGCCCAATCTGCATCAGTAAATGCCTCAACACGCAAATGACCATTAGAACGATAAAATAAGCCACGTCCAGGGTGAGCCTTAAGATACTTCACAATGCGAATGCAAGCCTCCCAATGTGGAAGACGAGGAGCAGACATAAACTGACTCACCATACTAACAGCAAATGAGATATCAGGACGAGTATTGGTAAGATAAATCAACTTACCAACTAAGCGACGATACTGATCTGGATGAGGAAATACCTCCCCCTGATCAATGCAAAGTTTGACATTAGGATCCATTGGAGTCTCCACAGGTTTAGCTCCCAATAAACCTGTCTCTTCTAGAATATCCAACACATATTTTCTTTGCGACAAACTAATCCCATCCTTGGATCGTGCCACCTCAATACCCAAGAAATATCGTAGCTTACCCAAATCTTTAGTGTGGAATTGACTGTGTAAGAATTGTTTCAACTCATCAATCCCTCTCTGATCATCTCCAGTAATAATAATGTCATCAACATAAACAATAAGTAACACTTTCCCCCGAGCCGACATGAGAGAGAATACAGAGTGATCGGACTGACTTCGACGCATGCCAAACCTCATAACAGCATCACTAAACTTGCCAAACCACGCTCTGGGAGATTGTTTAAGTCCATAAAGTGCTTTGCGAAGACGACATACCGTATGAGGCTCCCCCTGAGCAACAAACCCAGGTGGTTGCTCCATGTAGACTTCCTCCTGAAGATCACCATGGAGAAAAGCATTTTTAACATCAAGCTGAAACAACGGCCAACCAAGATTGGCGGCGAGTGAAAGAAAAATCCGCACAGAACCAAGCTTGGCAACGGGAGAGAATGTTTCGGAGTAATCAACGCCATAGGTCTGTGTGTAGCCTTTGGCAACCAGGCGGGCTTTATGACGCTCAATAGTACCATCAGGAAGATACTTGATGGTATAAACCCAACGACAGCCGACAGTGGTTTTTCCAGCAGGAAGATTAACCAACTCCCAAGTGCCATTATTATGAAGAGCAGACATTTCATCTTCCATAGCTGTCCGCCACTCAGACCGGGATAATGCCTCCTGAACAGTGGTAGGAACAAATATGGAGGAAACAGTAGTAGTGAAAGCATGAAGAGATGGAGAGAGATGATCATAAGAGATAAACCGAGAAATAGGATGAGAAGTACTCGAGATATTAGAAAAACCATATTTTACCGGCGGGTGACGATTCTCACGAGTAGGATATCGACGAGCAGGCGGATCTGGCGACAAGGGGGAAGACGGAGGTGTGGGCAAAGACGGTGCAGCAGCCGGGGATGGTTCGGGAGGTTGAAGTGGGGTCGGGTGCTGGCTTGGGGGTTGGTCTTTGGTGTTGATCAAAAGTGCGGGAGAGCACGAACATATACCTGCAAGGGTTTTTGGGTAACAGTACCAGTAGGGACAGCCATAGGTAACACAGACTCAAGGGTAACAAGGTCATTGTTAGTAACAGGATCTGAGTAATATGGCAATGACTCATTGAAAGTGACATCGGCACAAACAAAGTGGCGACGTAAAGTAGGAGAGTAACATCGATACCCTTTCTGAGTGTAGGAGTATCCCAGAAAGATACACTTAAAAGACCGTGGATCTAGTTTACTCCTATCAGGGTCAAGGACGTGGACATAACAAGTGCACCCAAAAACCCGAGGGGGTAATGAATGGAGAGGCCGACTAGGGAACAAGACCGTATGGGGAACCTGACCACCTAAGACCGTAGAGGGCATACGGTTGATTAAATAACAACAAAGGAGAACAAAGACATCACTCCAATATGACTTAGGAACCCGCATGTGAAATAGTAAAGCACGCATAACCTCGACAAGTGGCGAATCTTGCGCTCAAAGCAACTCCATTTTGTTGTGGAGACCGAGCGCACGATGATTGGTGAATAATGCCATGATCATCAAGAAATTGAGAAAGGAGCGTGAAAATATTCACGTGCATTATCCGAACGAAATATTTTAATGCGGGTATCAAATTGATTCTTAACTTCCATGTAAAAAGATTTAAACATGATTTCAATTGGACCTCTCTTTCATTAGATAAAGATACGTGATACGAGAAAAATCATCCACAAAAATAACATAATACTGAAAACCAGAAATACTGGGCACATGAATAGGCTCCCAAATGTCTGAATGAACCAACTGAAAAGGACGCGATGCACGACGCTCAACCCTAGGATAAAAAGAGACCCGTCGGTGTTTACTAAACTCACAAACTTCACACACCAACTTATTGAGGGAACGACACGAGGGAACAAGATGCTTCAAACTCGGAGAGATGGATGGCCAAGCGCGACAATGTTGTTGGTACGGTGACTCTGATGTCTGAAGGGCAACAGGCTGAGGAACTGTCAGGTAATATAGGCCGCCTCGCTCAATACCCCCACCAATCTTCCTCCCTGTCGTGAGATCCTGAAAAATACAGCCATGAGGAAGAAATGTGACGGAACAATTTAAAGATTTGGTAAGGCGACTCACAGACATAAGGTTAAATGGAAAACGAGGAACATGTAATACAGAATTCAAAGTAAGAGAGGAAGTGACAGGAACGGAGCCCAAACCAGTAACAGCAGTGGTAGAACCATCAGCTAAGGTGACATGTGATGATTTACCAATTGGCTGTTGACCAAGGAAAAGAGTAGGTGTACCAGTCATATGATCTGTAGCTCCCGAGTCAATGACCCAAGGAGAGGATGAGGATGAGGCAACACAGCAACGAGATGAACCGTCGAGCAAGCGTAGCGGTGGAAGACTCTCGGACTGAAATGACAAGAACCGCTGGTAATCCTCAGCTGAAATAACCACACTATCGGCAGAAGATTGAGCAAACTGTCCAGTATCCTCAGAGACAACCTGATGAGCTTGAGAAAACCATGAAGCTCATAACAGTAGTCCACTGTATGACTTGTACCCTTACAATGAGTACAGAATCTGGTACCACGGCCACGACCAGAACCACTGCGACCAGAACTACCTCCCCCGGACGTGCGACCATGACTATTGCCACCACGACCAAAACCACGACCACTAGACCCAGAATCACCATGACCACCAAAACTGTTACCGGAATCATAGCCACGAACTCGACTTCGAGAACCACGACCACGATCGCTAAACCCGGAATCACGGCGCGACCACGCCACTACTCGATCCAAAACCACGAAAGCGGCTAAAGCGAGCGATCAGTCTCTGGCTGAGAAACAGAACCAGCATCTGAATAAGAAGCCTGACGAAGACGTCGAAACACCTCATCAAGAGAGGGCAACTCCCGCTCTCCCAATATCTGAGACCGAACGGGATCATAGAAGGACGACAAACCATATAGAAATCGAGCGACCTCCAAACGCTCACGCTGACGCTCCATAACCTGAGGATCACTGGAGATAGGCTCATAAACCCGGAGTTCCTCACAAGTCCCACGAAACTTAGAATAGTAGTCCTCCAAAGAGCCAGAACCGATGGACAAAGAAAAGAACTGGTGGTGAAGATCATATGTACGACGAAGATTGTTAACACCAGAATACATCCCGACAAGCCGATTCCACACTTGTTTGGCAGTGTCGAGATAAAACAGAGGAGCACTAATCTGGGGTTCCATACTATTCCACAACTCAACCCGGATATGACAATCTTCAGCTTCCCAATCACCATAATCCTTAGCCTCTTTGGCAGGAGGATCATCTGTCAAATAGCGAAATTTCCGCTCACCCATATAATAAACTTTAACAGCACGAGACCAAATAGCATAATTATTACCATTCAATAGAATGGAGGTAATGGACTCTTTTTCACGACGCCGAGAAGAGCTAGAAGAACTACCAATAATAATTGAACCGGAACTAGCAGCGGAAGCAGATTTTCCATCAGACATCTTTGCCAAATAAGGGAGTGACAAATAACCACCAACAGAACAAAGACAACCAACCAATCAACTAAACCAACCACCAATCAATCACTGAACAAAGTAAGCCCCAACTAACATCGGACAATAATAATCAGCAGACTGGCCAATCAAACACCAACAAAAATCATACCAGAAACAACAAATTGACAGCAGAAAAAAGAAATTGACATTGACAGATCGAGAGAACAGCAACAACATCCAGAAAACACCAATCGACAGTAGAGACATGAGATTTAGATGACTTCCAATAACTTTCGCAAGAAGGGAGGCATCCAGAGACCAATTTCGAGTAGCAATAGGCCAATTTCTAGGGTTTTCGAGCACTGGGTTAGGGTCGTATCAGTTGGGTAAGGGTTTTGAACTGTGTAGAGTTAATTTCGAAGGGTATTAAGATCGTACAGGGTTGAAACAACAAGGTAACAGGATTTTCTGAGGTCTGTCGACTTCGTTTTTGGGTTTATAGGTCGAATAGAAGGTCAATTTTGGGTCTGTAATGGTCGATTAGAGGTTTGTAGGGCTCGGTTATGGTTTACAGAGATGAAAACGAACTCTGGGTCAATTTTGGGTCTCGGTTATGGGTCAATTTTGGGTCTCGGTTATGGGATTTTGTGATGGGTGATGGGTTTGATCGATTAGGGTTCGCATAAGATTTGGGTAAGGATCGAAGTCAAGGTTTACAATGGTGGATTAGGGTTTCGTTGGATTTCCAGGGCTGGTTTGGGAAGATGATGGATGACGACAGTGTTGGTAATGTATGACGTCAGTTGGAAGATGGATTAGGGTTTCGAAAGGTTACGGTGGTTTCATATGTCGCTCTGATACCATGTTATTTGAGAGAAAGAAAGAAGTGTAGGGTGTTAAATTAACCCTAACACGAGAAAGCTTTATTTATATTGTCATGAGACACATTACTCAACATAACTAAGCAATGTGGGACAAATACACATAAACTATTCTAACAATAACAAGTACGTGCTAAAGCATATGCATAACGTCAATGTATGTTGATTGATCAGAATCTGATAAAGAGTTACCAAACACTTTCTATTTCGTTCTCCTTATTTTCTCCGCTATTCCCATAAGAACTTATTCAGTTCATCGCATACAAGGAAGAACACGAGAGAGGTGAAGAAAACTTGGAATTTAGAAGAGGGAGGACGTACCCTTGGAACTCCTGACCGGGTTTTATGGTTGGTCTAAATTACAACCTTCACCAAGTTTTTGGTTTTGCCGGCTTTGGACAATTGAGGAAGAGCGCACAGGTTGATCCCTGCGAGGCCACTGCACAGGGGTGGCATTACAGGAACCCAAGTGTTTTAGCCCACCTGTTAGAAATTGAGCCCCATATAGCTGGCAAGTCGCAACATCCGTCTTTTGAACGAGACACAAATACCCATAAACGGTAAGAAATTGGTCAAGTGTGATGCACCACCCCAACTAACTTGATCCCAACATAAAACTCAACGTGGGGACGTGTCAGATCTTTAGGCGAGGCACGAGAGAGATAAAGTTTTCTTTTTGGTTTGGTGAAGACACCTCTCTATCGACTATCAGCGATTTGGCTACAGCATTAGTCTAGACCAGCCCTTGAAAATCTGTTTGTGTTCCTGAAGATGGGTTGAGTCATAGCCTTACTAGTCTCTCCAGCTACTAGTTGTTAAACAATACCCTCTTGATCTATTGCTTTTGGAGTAGCCATTGTTTACTGAAATTTGAAAAGCAACGGATTTATCGCAGACATTTTTCACTCATTCTTGCGCTAGTCTTCTTTTATGGCAAGCTCCTTCCCTTCTGTTTAACAGACCAAATTTGCCATAGTGTGCTCAAGTTGGCGTTGACAACTAACCAATTTTTGCTTTAAGCACTGATCCCGCTCAATTTTCCCTTCCATAATTTCAGTTTTTAAGATGCAATTGAGAAACCAAATTCTCTTTATGCTTTCGCTTAGGCATAATGATATGCATGATTTACCGTTCTTTTGGCTTCTGGGTAATCCAAAAAAATTTATTGTGAGAACAAACAAATTTAGCCCGGTATAACAAGGGACGAATCTTTAAATCAGGCCGCAGATCTTATGTACTCACCTTGGTTGAACTTTTAGAGAAATCAGTTCCATCTTAGAAATTATTGAAGGAGTGCAAAACACACTTCGCTTTGATCTTTGGAGACAGACAGAGCAATGACAATAATATTCCCTGCCTCATTTTTCCTCTCACCCTTTAACTTTGAGCCTTTGGGTTGTGTTGTGGGGCTTTATTTAGAAGACGTACCTAATGGATAACACAATGTCAAAATTTTCTCATTTCCTTCTTGGTCTCTTCATAAAAGATAACCAAAAAACTTGACAGAATTGTATATCTATCAAGATATGGAGTCCTGAAAAGTCTTGATATTCCATTTATAAAATTTAGATGTTGAAGAATATGCCCCATAAACAAGGAGCATAGTACCCTAATCAAAAAGCTTTAAAAACTGACCCCTCTCTGAATTACTACATGTTAGAGAAAATCTTCTCCTCTTTACATCCTCATTCCAGTTTTAGTGCACAGAAAAGGAGGTTAATCTCATGGTTTAACAACTCATTAGCCCAGCAAAAAAGTGTCTCCAAGAACAGTACTTTTCCCTTTGGAAAGCTTTAGACAGCCTGGAGAGGCATTCAGTAAATCCAGTGGGCTGTCTTCACATTCTTTTGGTAGGCTTTTGTTTAAAATGATTTCCTTTTGGAATGGACCACTCACTCTTTTTACAAATAGCAAGATAGGACTAGTTTAATTCAGATTGTTAATCAATGGGAGTTGATTAAAAGTTCGTAACATAAATCAGACACATGAGGTGGGGTTTTAAAGCACTCATACCCATTCTACTTATAATCAGAGTTCGGCGATCAATTGATAATATTTTCGCGCATCTTATATTAAAATTCCAACACAATTTTTTTACACTCCTTCCTTTTGAATTTTGTTACTACTTAATGAGTGATGCTGAGAGTTGTTAGATGGTCCCGTTCATTTATTCTCTATTTTGTTCTATTTTTTCATGTATTCGGTAGAGCTAGCTTTGGACTAATCCTGAAGCTTTGAAGTTAAAAATTCTCCAGTAGTCCCAAGATTCTTTTTTTGTGTCTATTTTGGTTTTTACATTTATAGTTTTCCGGTACTCTCGATATCTTCAAACTAGGAAATTATACACCCGTTATTCGCGACACTCTCAGTGATATGAAAGAGAAGACTGGAATTATCAATTTTAGTTGGATCTTGCTCAAAATTAAATGCCCCAAGTTTTCTCCTGTACCACAGTTATAAAATTTGAGGTACAGAGCATGATTTGGTGGCATAGGGGTGGGAGGAAATGAGAGGAGCACAGAAAGGACTCATATTTCATTACCCTTCATCATGGTATGGTCGGTTGAGAAAAGTCTAAAAGCCACCAAGAAAAGAGAATGGAGTGCATTGCTTTCATGATCTATTGGGCATGATGACTGGTCGCCCCAACCTCGTTAAAAAAAGAAACAAATGATCCTTTTTTAAACGAGTCGCCCTTTGTCTAACTTAATCGAGTATTGAACTCGATCAACTTATTAGTTTGCAACAACAGGCAGCTTAATTTGGTAGAATGAGTAAGCAAACAACTTCAAAGGGGTTGGTTTTCTTAACAAACTATACGTGAAAACGAAGACTACATTTTTTCCCTTTGATCAGCAACAAAGATTACACATTTGAATGCACCAGACACTGGGAATATAAAAACGAAGACAGAACTTTTTTTCCTTTGATCAGCAACAAAATTACACATTTGAATACACTGGGAATATAAAAAGAAAGGCCCTGTATTTGCTTTTGTTGTTGCTGGTAAAAATGGGGTGGGTGCCAGCTTTTTCCACAGGAGACTTTATTGGACGTTGCTACGGGGTACAGACACAAGTGTCAGAAAATGTACCGAGCATGCTTTCGGGACTTTTGGGTCTCACACGAGAATCGATCCAAACCGTTCATTATTCTTAAAACATTTTTCCGAGGGACAAAATTTCAGCTCAATTGGACGGTTAAAAGTAAGGCACTTTATCGGAAAAAATTTGCTTTTGACTTTGTTGCTGGTAAAAATGGGGTGGGTGTCAGCTTTTTCCACAGGAGACATTACATTTTCTGGACATATGGGTCGTACCCATATGTTTTCCGAGACTTTATTAGCTCGTTTCTTTGGGTTTCTTTCCATCTTATGGCCAACAAAAATGCAGGAGGATGTGATAATGGTGACAGATTACAGATAGGGTAATAAGGAGATATTTCACCTCTCTTTTGAAAAAAAATGTAAAAAAAAAAATAAATACGTAAATAAAATCAATTCATTCACCGTACCCCTGCAGAGCAACAAAGTGGCTAGTTCATCACATGGACCAAACCCATCATTCCCCACTTGTAGTCCCCAAAAGGAAGCAGGGTATTATAGTCATTCAACAACAAGATGCAGCTATTAACAAATGGGGAATTTGCTGTGATACACCCCTCTTCTATGGGATTGAGAATGTGCTTGAGTGCCTACCAGTGTGGATGTGGAAAGCAAAATTATGTGTGTTTAGCAGCAATCCACATGGGAGGAGGAGTTTTTCAGTGCGGAGTGGCCACCATCCTACGTGGTGCCCAAGCGCACATCTCAGTAGTACAAAACACTTTTGGACGACCCATGTTTAGAGAGAGTGAGAGAGGGGGATAAATTTGGGTTGTCCAAAACATTTTCGGACAGCCGGATGTGCGCGCACACGCACCACGTAGTGCCCGCTCGGCATACAAAAAAATTTCACATGGGAGAGTAGTAAGAGAATATACTTTTGTCTCAATAAGGTCAATCAATTTTTGATCAAAAAAAAAAAAAAGGTCAATCAATTCAGCAATGCATATGCCTCATTGTCCTTCTAGAAATATGATGATTCTATCTGACGACTGTTGTCCCTAGTGTTGAGTCTGTTTACTACAGGTCTACAGCCAATGCGGGGCTTGCACCGTATAGTAATATAGATCATATCATGCACAAAAGAGCAACAAGTACTGCATTTCTTCTGCTACAATGGTATATATTGGGGAAGAGGGAATTTATCTATGCAACAATAGGAGCCATTCGTCTGGAGAAAGAGAAGGCCGCCTTTGGATTAGAAAAACGAACTCAACAGCCCTTTGATAATAAAAGTGATTTTGTATCATCCGACCTATATCAAGTAATAATTAATCTGAGATACTTTAGGATTTACCTTGGAAAAATGATCAAGCCTCAAATTTAATAGTAGGTCAAAAAGATGGAAACTGAGGAAGGAAATAATTTGCCCCCAGAATATGATGAAGTTATTGAAAGGCCCCAGTTATGATTGATTGGTACTGCTTACCTGACTGGCATAAAACCAAGAATTGCAGCCCTTCAAACTTTTATAATTATGTCATTCCCTAGTGCAAATGTGGATGAGCTAATTAAGTAGAACCGTGTGAGCAGTGGAGTTTTGCGCCTTCTTTATACTCACATGCATTGGGGCCGGGTTCACGCCCTCCCCACTCTCATACATAGCAAACTAATCCACTAACCGTTCACTGCTGAGATTAAAAAAAAGAAAAGAAAAAGGTAGAACCGTGAAAGAAAGCAGTACTACTATATTCCATAAACCATAAAAGTGTGGCCACTAACGGCGGAGGAAAAAGAAAACCAAGGGGAAAAGTAGTTTTTTAGTAATATGCAAAGACTGATAGCTACTGTATATACAAATGCACGGGAAGGGAATTATATATGAATAATCACTAACCTATTTTTTTCCTCGCACTAATCAGTGCATGCTTTGTTTATTTCGAAAGTTACGTACAAGGTTGACGAACTGGTTTCCGACCGTTTGAAAGTTCGGACGAAGATTGCGAGAAAATTTTGGGTGTAATGGTGATACCAGTATAATACTACCACGTCATCACGTGATGGCGTGGTGTCACAGTCCAATGACGAACCAGCATGTGTCGTAATGGAGCTCGCTATATAGGGACGGATCTAGGAATTCCTTACAGTGGGGGCACCAATTTCTACTAAGCTTAACAAAAATTTAAAGCGTAGCACAACAATACAAAACTAGTTTTCACCTTATGCAATATTAGCATATTGTATATCAGCATATGTATCTGAAAAACTTTAAACTCTCAATCAAAAAGCCCTAATCAAAACTCTAATAAAAAAACACTAATTAAAAAGCCCAACATATTATTCAAATAAATGATTTTAACTACTTGGAATTTAGAAGAATCTGTAAAGAAACTTTGGTTGTATATAAACAATGAACTTTTCGAAAAAAATTAGCAACTCAGTTGCTAAAATCAACCATGATTTTAGCAAATGAGTATACCATGTGCTAAAACATGGTTTTGAAATAAAAAAATGAAGTGGTTCCGTGTATCTTTTTTCGATTTTTTTTCTCACCAAATTAAAGTACTTCTCGTGTACTTTAATTCGGTGTGAAAAATTCAAAAAATAATACATGGAAACACTTAATTTTTTTTTATTTGAAATACCATGATTTTAGCACCTGGTGAACTCATTTGCTAAAAACACCATGATTTTAGCAATTGAGTTGCTAAATTTTTTTGGAAAACTAGGGTCCCAACTTAACATTCAAAGTAGCAAATGTGGGAAACTTGAAACCGACATCCAAATATTTTATTTATATATTAATATTTATGTATGTATTAATATATGTAGACCAACATATACATGTCTGGATAAGAAAACATATATATGTATTATCCATATCATATCAGAGAGAGAGAGACCGAGAGTTGAGAGAAATTGAGAGTGAGACCGAGAGTGGAGAGAAATTGAGAGTGAGAGACCGAGGTGAAGTGATGGGTTGGATTGGTGAACGGCGATCTCGTCGGCGACCTCTTTCTCCTCTATTTTTTTTTTGTTTAGATTTGATTTTTGTTATTTGAAAAAAATTGAAAAAAAAAAAAAAAAACCCTGAAATTGGGGGGGGCACGTGACACGTGACTCCTCTTGCCCCTGTGTCCCTCCATCCCTGCCGCTATACACTAGTGGAAATTGGAAATGTAACCAATCATTACACATAAGCGTAACGAGGACCCGCAAAATGGCGGATGCATGGCCAAACACCCCCCTTATCCGCCCCTAGACCCGCGTCAATACACGGTCAGTATTCCGTAATTATTGGTTTGTTGCAATGCGATGATTGGTGCAACGGTTACAATGAATTTTTTTTCAAAGATTGCATCCCGTCTTCCTATAATGCATCCGCGACCGAGTTTCCGAGTTTTATTTGAAAATTTTCTACTTCAAAGAGTTAGGTCATTTTATCCACCTGTTTTCCTTTTTTTTTGTTTTTTTAATTCTAAAATATTGAATTTTTTTTAGTTCACCTAGACTTTAGCCATTTCTTTATTAGTGGGCACTTTCAGGTTTCACACAAATAATTTTTGGCAAGGACCTATTGAAAAATCAGTTTAATCTAATGACTGTAATTACTTAATTCAATGTTTCGCTTTTCCATTATTCAGAATGTAAGATACGAAAGAAAAGTTGAAACATTAGATTAAGTACTTATTTTTAAATATTAAATTATTTTCAAATTAGTAATAAGTAGAGTCGGTAGACTCGGTACACATATTAGAACTATTAAACCAGTTCCATCTAGCTATTCTATCGTTCATTGTATCTGTCATTTTATCCCAAAACATTAGAGTTGATCCACCACTAAAATGTCATTTTGGAATAAATATTTTTTTTTAACCTTTACCACACTTAAAATGTGATATGACAAGTTTGACATCTATCAAATGTAATGCACAGGTAATGACATTGCTTAAATTTGCCATAAAAAATAGAGAGGATTTTGTAATTCTCAGTATTAAACTTAACTTTGGTATGATGTTTAGCAACTTGTCTAACATGATAGTTGTAAAGCCTAGAAAATTTTGGGTGCAAATGGTGTATGTAGCGGCCGGGTTCATGGAGGTCAACAGGGGTCCACCCAGAGCACATTAAAAAGAGCAAAAGGGTCACACTCTCAGAATCTACAAAATCGAATGCAGGTCAATCCACATCACCCTCGCCGAGCATGTGGTGCTCTCGGTGTTTGGTGTGGTTGTCCAGGTTTGGACAAATATCGATTTGAACGAAATTCACTGAGCCCGGAGGTGTCATGGTTAGATAGCCCTTGGGGGCTCCGTCGCTCGATGTCGTTTGATGTCGGTCATGTAGGGGCTCAAAAACATTGGGATTGGCGGTAGTGTGCTAGGCACGCTATGCAGGTCATGATGGATTATTAAATGCGGCAGTCACCTACCCTGCCACCGCCGTCTGCAGGATCACGTGGGTGATGGGGAATGTCTCGAGGTGAATTGACCCTTCAGACCCACGTAACATGACGTCAGCCGAAGCGCGGCGTCTGCAGTAGAGATTAAGGTCACATCAGCTGTCACTCCTCGTACGGGTGACAGGCGCGTGAGGGGGGGTCGAGCGCGTAGTAAGCACGTCCCCTCAGCCTATAAATGCCCAACTCCGACTACCACTTTGGGTATTCCTCTCTCCTCATTCAATACCCTCATAACTCTACTTCTCTCTAAGTTTCCGGCATAATTCTTCTTCTCCGGTGACCGACTTTGCCATCGGAGTGCCTTCCCGAACCACCATCGTCCGGGTTAGGCACTAACGTGGTTGTTCACGTGCACAGATTACCTTCTCCGGTGAGCAACTAGGGACTAGGCGAGGTTCAACCATTCCACCACCATTCACACCACACCAGAAGGGTCAAAGAGTTTACTTCGGCGAGAAGCACCCCCACAGTGTACCACGTGGTGTCTTACATGGTACATGCAACGCTCTATTCAGCACTACTACATACTCAGAAAAATACACTCAGAATTTATTTCTGGGTATTTAGAGTTTATGCGCTTTATTATAGCCGTCCAAAAGTTTAAAACAATAAACTCTTCCCCGTAAACCGTCTAACATATTTTTGGACTGCTGAAATGCGCGAAAGTACCGTCACGTGGTACTCGTGCGGAACCAAAGTTTTTCTCTTGTAAAACTGATTTGGCTAATTTGACTCTCCGGTGAGCAACTAGGGACCAGGCGAGGTTCAACCATTCCACCACCATTCACACCACACCAGAAGGGTCAAAGAGTTTACTTCGGCGAGAAGCACCCCCACAGTGTACCACGTGGTGTCTTACATGGTACATGCAACGCTCTATTCAGCACTACTACATACTCAGAAAATACACTCAGAATTTATTTCTGGGTATTTAGAGTTTATGCGCTTTATTATAGCCGTCCAAAAGTTTAAAACAATAAACTCTTCCCCGTAAACCGTCTAACATATTTTTGGACTGCTGAAATGCGCGAAAGTACCGTCACGTGGTACTCGTGCGGAACCAAAGTTTTTCTCTTGTAAAACTGATTTGGCTAATTTGAAAAAACTGGTTTTTGGTTTTTTTTTTTTTTTTGTCTTTATTCAAAAAAAAATTGTATTTGTTAGTTTTGCGTCAAGATTTTGTGGTTTCTGGATTTATCTCTTCGAGACGAATCCAAAGAGTATAAAATTATGGTCAAAAGTAATAGTTTTTTGAATAAAGCCGAAAATAATCCAAAATAAACCAGTTTTTTGAATTATTTTTCGCCTTTATTCACAAAACTTTAAGTTTGACTACTAATTTTATAGTACTTTTTAGATTCCTCTCGTCGAGACAAGACAAGAAACCTCAAAAAATCAACCGAAAACTAACAAATGCAAAAAAAATTGAATAAGGACAAAACGAAAAAAAACCAAAAAAACAGTTTTTTCAAATTACCCAAATCAAAGTTTTGCTATTAACTCCTTTTGAGACCAGTCCATATAGAGCTTTGTTCTGCGCACACATTAAGGTTGAAAAAATGTACTGAAATATGTGAAAAGTGTATAGGAATATGTGAAAAGTGTATTGAAAAGTGTAAAATGTATATTGGAGTGTGTGTTTATTAATTTGTTTGTTTGTGTTCTTAATGGACACACGTTAGTAAGACCATATAATAAAAAATACTAATAAAAAAGGAAATCTATATTTCTTATATTTCTTGTCAATATAACGCTAAACTGGAGGGACCAAGTTTGATACATCTAGCAAGGTCATATTTGTCCATTCGGAGTCCCCCAACGGTCAAGAAATTTAAATAGTAGGTTCGGACCAAACCTAGGAGGTTTGCAAATAGTAGGAGTGTGGGACCCCATGGCGCGTACTTACAGGACCCACGTCAAGGGCTCTGTGAATACAAAGAAAATGCTGCCAAGCGGGGAGTCTCACTCCAGCTAAAGTGTACGATCAATAGAAAACGGCCACGTCATATTAACCGTCCCGAGTAGCTTATGACAAACAAACCCATGTAATTGTTTTTTTGGTTTTTTTGGTTGTCCTTATTCAATTTTTTTTTGCATTTGTTAATTTTCGGTCGATTTTTTGTGGTTTCTTGGTTTGTCTGGACGAGAAGAATCTAAAAAGTATAAATTTTTTAGCCAAACTTAAAGTTTTGTGAATAAAGACGAAAAATAATCCAAAAAACAGGTTTATTTTGGTTTATTTTCGGCTTTATTAAAAAAACTATTACTTTTTACCATAATTTTATACTCTTTGGATTCGTCCCGACGAGATAAATCCAGAAACCACAAAATCTTGACGCAAAACTAACAAATGCAAAAAAAAAATTAATAAGGACAAAACGAAAAAAACCAAAAAACCAATTTTTTTAATTTAGCCAAATCAGATTTGGGACGGAGGGAGTAATCATGACAGCCGTCTAACCTAAAAAAAACCATGTTCCACTAACAAAAAACTAGTTTTGTTTTAAATCAAAAACTACTTCATTCCACTAAAAAAACCCCCACAAAAAACCAACAAAAAAACCACTTCATTCCACTAACCTAAAAAAAACCAAATCATTGCACAATCAAGTACATGTACTTTAATCATGTAAAATTACGAATCTGCCCTCCCTTCAAAAAAAAAGAGAGCAATAGTTGTTTGGGTAGAAGGGTAGATTTGTAATTTCATAACACAACTAAAAAAACCAAAAAACCAAAAACTTGTTAGTGGAACTAGTTGGTTTTTTTGAAAAACTAAAGATAAAAAAAAACCAAAAAACTAAAAAACCAATTAGTGGAACACCCCCTAAATTTCAGGTTATATAATCTTTAATGACCAATTTTATTTATTGCCGACTGCATATTCCTACTTCCAAACCATAAACTTTTTTCCAGCATTTGCTAGCATTTATATACTAGTATAAAATCGGGTCTTCTACCTGCACCGACCGTGGTGCATCGACCACGTACCAACGGTATCGGGGACGCTGTTGTGGGTCTCAATCGATTGATCCGAGCCGTTCATCATTCTCAAAATCGAATCCCCGAGTGGGCCTTCGTGTGAATCGAGGCAATCGGACGGCTATATGAGCTCGATCCAAAATCACCCCATTTCATTCAAAAATTTTGGTTGAAATGGGGGTGATTTTGGATCGAGCTCATACAGCCGATAAAAACATGGTGCGTTGTGTCGATCATTTGGTTAATTTTGCCATTATGACGCTAGATAAAAACAAATAGGGTTGGTAACCGTTTACAACAACTGTTCCTTACCTGAAAAAGATTGATTACCCACCATAGGAGGTCCAACCAAAATTAATAGTTAACATATGGGCATATGCAATCCAAAATTCTTCATTTTATTTTTGTTTTAACAAGAGCATTTGAGGCCAGGAATCGATCCAGTACCTATCTATTACATACTAGATTATGTTTGGATGATCGAAATCTTAAGTAGGAATAAGAATATGATTTTGAGAATCAAATTCTTAGAAATTAAATTTCTAGAAATTCGCGATACCTGGAGTAATTTCATTTTGGTATTTGAATTAATTTAGAAATCTTACGTGGGAAACAATTAATTTGAAAATTTATCTACGGCAACATTTCCTTCTTGTAATGATTGAGCCAAGAATTTAAGGTTTACACGAGGTAAGGAGGATCAGATTCTGTTTTCAGTCTCCGAATGGTATTTCTGATTGTATTTGTAATTAGGAATCACATTCCTATTTTTGTCTCTTCTGAACGTTGGAATCATGCAAGTATGACATCACATTCATAATGTTTTCTCTTCCAAAAGTCGGAATCACGGAAATATGACATCACATTCTTATTCCTTCTCAAAATTCCCGTCATCCAAGTCTCACATGAATTATCTTTTGACTTTCTTGGGGCTGATGTGGAAAATAATTGCTGGTAAAATATATTGAAATCAAAACTCAAGAGAAAAGCAAAGGCATGGGGGCCATGAGAAAACTTTGCTTCCTGTGTTTTTGTTGGCCCAGTCACATGCAATAGGACCACATGGACTTGGGATGCCCTTCAACAACACCTGATAGTAACAATATATATATATATATAAGAAATTAACAAGACTTGTGTTGGAATTAATGCTATCAATGCTTGGATTGTTGTATTCGTATACTTGTCTCATCGGTGGGTGGAATTTTTGGGGAATTTAGTATCTCATCATATAAGTAATTATATACTACTCCCTCTGTCCCATTTTAAATGCTTCATACGAATATTCGTGCCATTTTCAAATCTCTATATCTTTTTATTGGTAATGTTTTCGAAGTTTTTAAAAATTTTGTCTAATAGAACTAATTAAACCATGTTACTAATCTGGGAATCAGATTTTACCATTTTTCTCTTATGTAATTGTTTAATTTTTACCACAATCATTAAAACATGATTTGAAAATGTTTTTACCATGATTCAATGTAACAAGTCATATAAACTAATTATATGCGTTATTGAAATTATGGTAAAAGTAACCAATAACAAATAACCAAGTTTAATCTCATTCTTTGTTGTCCAGTCTCATTCATTTTCATCTTGGTTCATAATGGAATATATCATTGGATTTAAATGGTGGCTTTGATAATAAAAAAAATTGTCCAAAAACAACAAGTTCTGGTTCATCATTCACTTTGAAAAATGCTGAGATTTTACATGATAATTAAAATTTGTAGTAAACAAGTCGAACAAGTTTTTTACCATGGAATCATGTGAAAAGTCGTTTGAATTAACCATGTTATTGCTATGGAAATGCATTTTACCATGTTTTATTGTTATTGGTTATTTTTACAATAATCAAATGAGTGTGGATTGAAATCCTCCCCACTAATTTTGAATTCCCCCGCTAATCATTAGTTTCCGTATTTGTGGTAATCAAGGAATTAGTTGAAAATGAAAATCATATCGTCTCATTTTGAAATCCCTAATTATCCAAATTTAGGAAATCAGTTATACATGGGAACAAAATCATCCACCTTTTCAAAACTCCCTAATTTCCAGCAATACAACATTATTTTGATTATGTATGTCATAACAAGGGCAAAACCGGTAAATCACATAAGAAGAGGATGGAAACATAAGTATGAATAGTGATTGTGATTAAAACGTACAGGGCCCCTAAAAAAGGGATGATTATTTAATTACCTCTTTTGGAAATGTCAATTGTACACAATCAATCGAGCGTGTACAACATCCTAGTTGAATGTGCATTTTTAAGGTTTTTTATTTTGACTAGGTAACACATAAAATGTTCCAAAATGTTTGTCTAATTTGTATGTCAAATGAAAACTTATAAAAATCATGCAAAAAAATTTCAAAAAAACTTCAACGATTTACTAGATATCAATGACTACTTTGAATGGAAGCTGATAATGCCACGAGGCATTACTTTAGTGCCACTACATTTACAGTTATTGATGTTAGGCGTTTTAATCCCTGCAATAAAAAAAAATGTTCATGATGCTCTCTATTTTGATTTTTGCCGTTTCTTCAAAATTCTCCTGTCTCTCCCCACCATTAAATCTGACCTAAGCAAGCTCAAAATCATAGCACCAAACCTGATTCGGCATGATTTGAATCCCATCACATGTCGATTTGAGGAGTTTCTCAAACGATACGGATTGAGATCTCTCCCTGTCGGGCTTCGATATTGTCGACGTCGTTGAGGTCGATCGTCGGTTATCAAATTTTGGTGAGGGAGGTGAGAGCGGCGGAGGAAAAGGATTGTTCGTATGGAGAAGCCAGTCGCAAATTGTAAATTAGAGAGAGATCGAGAGGTTTGAGCTTTTGTTGGTTTTTACTTTTGGTTCTTGGTTGTTCGGAAGCTGGGGTTTGGCGCACCGGCGGTTGTGAAGGGTAAAATTGTAATTTGACAATACTTTTCGTGGCATTAAAAAACTCAATCGTGGCATTATCATTTGCCACTTTGAATTTTTATGAAAAAAATTTTGAATTTTTTTTCTACAAAATATAATATTTTTAAGTTCTGGTTTTGTGGACCATAAATTTTTTTGGGACAGAGGAGTGATGCTGTTTTACATGCTCTAATAATCAGGTAAAGAAAGGATCGAGGTTGCCATGTTTTTCAACCTTTGATACCACAATTTGTTCCAAATAGATAAATTCAGCTTGTCTCTGACTTATATTGCCTATTGGAGTGAGGGACGTTTAGACTTTGTTCGTTTGGTTTTTTCAAAATCAATCTTGTCACAGTACTGTCTTCAATAAAAAAAATTTCTCCAATTAAATTCGTATTTTTTGACATGTGATTATTTTATTTTCCAACGGTTGCATAGCATAACACTTCAAAGGGGTAATTTCGGGGCACATAGCCGTATGTGACACTTGTGGGAACTAAGGAAATATGGGGCTCATTTGTAACTAAATTTTGGATTATTTCTTTTCATGATGATATGATTCATCATCATTGAGTGAGGACCCAGTAAAATCCGAAATAATTATTACTACTAGTAATGAGTTTGTGGGGGATTTATTGACAAATGACAAGTAATGTTGCAACGGCGAAGAACTCGTCTCCATATAATTCTAAAAATAAAAGTCTCTTCGGTGGATGATGAGATTAGTTCTTCATAGATTAATAGAGATGTATAAAAATTTGTGACACTCCGAGTTATCTATGAAAAAAATTATACAAAGAAACAATGTGTTCGTTTTTCGTTGCTCAGTCAATGTTGATTGATTACATATAAAGTTGATTCATCCTTACAATTACATATACAAGAGACCCATCCATATGAGAACATTATAAAGAATCGTTGTCACGAAAGAAATTTATTTTTTTCTATCCCCAAAAAAAAAAAAAATGGCACCAGAGGAATGGTAGACATATGACCCTTTAAGTGAGAGTCATACAAATTGAGAACTTTTTCTTTTAACTCTTTATTGGATTCCTTTCTACCAACTCCGAAGATAAAAAGGTAAAAAAAAAGGGTCCATTTTATTCATATGGAAGAGAAACATGTGTTTCTTTAATCAAATACATACACCACCAAAAAAAGTAATTGTTGATTTTTCCCTCCAAAAATTAATACAGAAAGCAATAAATGAAATGGATCCACACCGTAATTAAGGAGTTTGAATTCCCGAACCAATAGGAAGTCGTGACTAGCTCATGTGGTAGAGTTTTTGGATGCCCCACACTGCATTCTGGGAACATGAGAAAAATGCAAATTATTATGTCGACATAGAGAGTTTTGAGACAAGACTATATGGATAAGTACGATATTTTCTTAAGATCGGTTTGACCTAACTTTATTATTAATTATTAAATTTTCATCTTATACATTTTTGCATCAAGTTTTTTTAAATAATTATTTATTCATTTTAATAAGAGTAATGTAAAAAGAAAAAATATATAATTTTTTTCAAAAATTTCAATAATACAAAAATAGTAAAAAGTAGACAATTTTCTTGAACTTTGTAGTAATATTTTATTTACTTATTTAAAGTTCGATTCATATTTTTTTTACTTTATGACACTTTTTGTCGAGACAAAAAACTAATTCCAAAAAGTTTAGCTTGAAATTAACAAAAATTAACAAACAATCATTTTATAACAAAGTTAAGACAAAATCACCCAAACCAAGATGAACAAGGAATTTTTTTTCCCTTTCTTGAGTTATAATCAAAAGCGACAGGACGTCTTTTAGTGTTCAAAGACACATTCCTGTAGTGCTCAATCTAAGTTGTCAAAAAGTATTTTTAATGGTTCAAATTTCAAATATTGTCCTACATGTAAGATACTCGTATTACATGTAAAATAATCTGGAACATCGATTACCGAACGAACGACTCAATTTGGACAGATAGTGTCTTTTGGCATTACAAGGACCCTGGGATATATTTCCGAAGTACCAAAAAAAAAAAAAAAAGGACCCTGGGTTTGTTTACCTTCGGTAAAGATATGGGTACCAAAGCGCATGGTACACGGGGCTTACTTTTGGGTCCCATAATTATGATCCAAATTTTAAAATATTATTTTGAACGTTTGTGCAAAAAAATCAGCTCAATTAGATATGTGTAAGTACTTCATCCAAACTTCAAGTTTTTTAATTCAGAATTCAGGATAAAAAATTATTGAGATGATTTTTTTCCCGGACACTCAAAAAAATATTTTAAAATTATTGAACGGTTTAGATCATTCGTGTAGGATCTAAAAGTGAATCCCACATGCCGATCCGTACAATTTCGGTACCCTTGGCGCGGGTACCCCTAGCAGCGTTCGTTTGGGATAAACCTACGGGTACAGACATTTTGGGACAGAAAATGTACCGAGCCCTCTCGGGGACGTTTTGTTTGAAACGGTGGGACTTTAGTTCAAGCACTTCTAACCGTCCGATTGAGCTGATTTTTTGTGGGGCCCCTCGGAAAAATGTTTTAAGAACAATGAACGGTTCGGATCACTCGTGTGGGACCCAAAAGTGGGTTCCTGAGAGGGCTCGGTACATTTTCTGTCCCAAAATGTCTGTACCCCCAGCAGGGTCCGTTCGTTTGCCTTAGCCCCGCTGATTGGAGCATTTTTTTGACAGGTCATTGTAGGAGTAGTTGATGTAGGTACTGAAAGATACAGAAAAGGACCGAAACCAAAAATACACAGAAATCCAGGGTTCGGAACCTGGAGGTTCGGAACGAGGTTCGGAAAGTATGGTTTTTTGAAAAGTTATATTCGACGTAATGTAAAATGTATGTAGTGTTCGAGTTTGGATAGTTGTATAAAGCAGAGAGACAGAGTGAGTGCCTTCGTAGTTGAAGAGAGAGAGAGAGAGAGAGAGAGAGAGAGGAGAACATGGCCGAGGTGCAAAAGTAGAAACAAAGCAAGAAAAGAAACATCAACAGACAGCAAATTCCATTACTCCCCCATTCCCAACTTTCCTTATCTCTATCTCCCCTTTGCTTCCGCATAACTCAATCTCCTGCTTATATTCCGATCTAAACCCTAGAATTGAACTTGTATCATCCTACTTGTGATCTTCTCGTTTCTCTTTTGTGAATTGAACTTGTTTCTATTGTGGCAATCGGAACTTGGATGGTGGGAATTTGAGCATTGGGTTAGAATTACGGTTTGAGGGAGGGTTATTGGTATGGCGGCGGAAGGTGCATTGTCGTTCTCAGTGTCGTCAGTGGTGGAGGATGTTCTTCAGCAGCACGGGATTCGATCCAGAGAGCTTGATTTGGACTCCCGCAGAGCAGAGGAAGCCGGTATAGCTTTATTTATGATTTTCTTCCAGCGATCGTTTCTCTATGTTTGCAAATTTGGTAGACCAAACGGTTGGAGCTTTATCAAATTTGAGTTCTTTCTCGGCACTTCATTGTCTTGTGCTTTCCGCTGTTGGACTTTTGTGTTGCGATTTCGGTGGTAATTCACGGTGCGATGAAGTTCTTCCTTTTTTTGTGGATTTTTTGTGGAAGGAGAATTACTTTCAGATAATCTTTGCCTTCGGAAAACAGAACTATTAACAAAATACTCGATCCTGAATTTTGGACCTCCTTAATTCTTAGAGGGTTTTGGCCATCTCCAATCCTCAATCTTCTGTTATCAGCATGCATTTGGTTAAAAGCTTGATTCGATAAACCACTCCAAGAAGATCATCAATTCTTTCTAAAAAAAAGTTCATAAGTTATCCCAGAGTATCATTTAAACCAATTTTTTTTCCTGAAAGAATAAACCAATCCTCCATTTCATCTAATCTTTTGCCCAAAAAAAAAAAAAAACTAAGCTTGTCCAAAAGCTTCTTTCTCTGGATTTGGTGAAGAAAATCTCTTCCTTGATTTGGTGTGAAAGGTTCTTCCTTAATTTGGTATCACTCTGATCAGAGGATTGGAGCTCAGCTGTTTTTTATATATGACTAAAAATCAGGTGAAGGATTGGGGATGCTCTTAGAAGTCTGAGTCTTTAGACTTTTCATTGTATCTTTTTGTTCTTCGAATTTTTTTTTTCTTTTCTGGATCATATAACAAAACAATCAGAGCCACGGTACAAAGTTTAAGCTGGGTATTTGGCCTAGTTGAGATGGGTCACTTCATTTGTAATCCAAAACAGCAGAAAGGCAGGAGCTTTTCCTTCCCTTCCTTTTATTTGTTTGATTTTTTGGTTTCTATTGAGAAAGCATTGCAATGTTGTATGGCAGAATGTTCCATTTCTCATACCCAGTCTGGTTTTACATTATATGTGCCTATGTGGATTCTGGGACATTTTATTTGTATTGTGTAATTGCAGGTAATAGTTGATCTCACTCAACCCTTGCAAATTAAAGTCCTTTTTCTCTTCCAACGTTTTTAGATAAACTTTTTGTTCTTGTTACCTCCTGTTTAAGACTCCTTATTGCTCTCATATTTGACCTCTAGCAATAAGACGGTATGAGGCGGCTGGGTGGCTAAGAAAGATGGTTGGAGTTGTTGCTGCCAAAGATTTGCCAGCAGAGCCTTCAGAGGAAGAGTTTCGGCTTGGTTTGAGAAGTGGCCTGATTCTCTGCACCGTACTCAATAAAGTTCAACCTGGAGCTGTGCCAAAGGTGAGCTTTAATCCAAATTGGCTCAATTAGCACTTTGTTGCTATTGTTCTACTATTATTATTCACAATTAAAATTATATTTGCTTAATGGATTCAGGTGGTAGAGAGCCCTGATTCTGCTCTTATACCTGATGGGGCAGCCTTGTCCGCATATCAATATTTTGAAAATGTGAGAAACTTTCTTGTCGCTGTGCAAGATATGGGGCTTCCGACTTTTGAGGCATCTGATCTGGAACAAGTAGGTGTCTTAGCTCTATGGAAGCATTGTTTTCTAAGAAACAAGCTTCATGAATCCTTTTTAGCCATTCTGTGTAAAAGGGCTGTATCGGCTATAAATCCAACTATGCTAGCTTTTTATTGATTGGTCACATTGTTTTAATCTCTATAAATTTGGCAGGGGGGGAAATCATCAAGGGTTGTGAATTGTGCTCTAGCACTTAAATCCTACAGTGACTGGAAACAAACAGGTGGAATTGGAGTATGGAAATTCGGTGGAAATCTAAAACCCACAACTTCTGGAAAGCATTTTTTGCGCAAGAATTCAGATCCATTTACAGGATCCTTATCAAGGACATTGTCAGCTGGCGAAAATTCTTTGAGTGCTATATCTTCTAACCTTGACCCTAATAATAAGGTTTGGACTTTTTTTCAGAGCGATATCTACCTTGATTTCTTTGTCATACTCGAATAAGGAGACTTATTTTTTTTCACGTGTTTATTTTCAGTCTACTTCTTTGAGTATGCTTGTTCGTGCAGTTCTCTTAGATAAGAAGCCTGACGAAATTCCAAATGTAAGTTGTAAATATCGTTAGTGGTTTCATTCAATGATGTAATGTACATGAAATTCTGTAATCGTGCTGGGATGATGGGGGAATCATTTTTGTATAAGTGAAGTGAGACACTCAGACACCATCAAGAAATGCTAATTTCTTTAATCTTTTGCACTTGTTTCGACTGGTTATAACCAAATGAAAAGAGGTTTGAGAAGCTACAAGAAAGAATAAATGGTTAAAGAAACCAAAAAATATATATAAGCCTTAGAGGGTTATTTTCTGAGTTAGGAGTCTTGACTGCTATTGCTGCTGCTATTTTACAACTGAAATTGCGACCATAATTTCAGTACATCATATTTATAACGCTCTTCTTTGTGCAACAGCTGGTGGAGTCCGTACTATCTAAGGTTGTGGAGGAGTTCGAGCATCGCATTGCAGGCCAACCTGAATTGGTATGCTGTTGTTTATACAATCAGTTATATTTCTACAGATGACAGTGAAGTGCAACTGGTGCTGTATATCAGCTGTAAAGAATTTTCATACTTGGGCCACGAACATTTTGCAGTTGTTATAGATTTTGATGTGCTTCAGAAACTAAAATCATCTTGATATTTAGTCATTCTGTTATATCATTTGTTTTTCTTTGCCCAATTTTTACAGAGAAAAACATCTTCAAAAGATGTCCTTGCTCAGGTTAATACCTCTCACTTGAGGCATGGCTCTGCTGATATGAAGGTACTTTTGTTGATCATAAGGTTTTGCAAAAATTGAGCAGGCACACGTACTTGATGCATCATGTCATTAACAAAATTCAAATCCAATCTATAGCATTATATTTATCTCTCTTTCTCTCTTGATGGAGTTATATAGAAAGAAGAACGAAAGTTCAGGGCAAAGAAAGGGGAATGCTTCCATAAAGCCCATATCCCGGACGAGGAAGCTGAGAAGCAAGTTCTGAAACAACAGATGATATTTGATCGGCAGAATAAAGAGATTATGGTATGACCTAGCTGCAGTAATATTCCATCAGTCCTACTGTCGTCATTTTTTTGGATGCTTAATGTTTGGGTTTACTTTCATGTAGGAACTAAAACAAACTCTTCATACCACGAAAGCCGGCATGCACTTCATGCAAATGAAGTTCCATGAGGACATGCATAATCTTGGTAGGAGTTTAGATAGTTTGATTGTGTTTTTTTTTTCCCAATCAATTAAAGTAATTCTCTCTACTGTATTTTTTTTGGCTGGCTTGGCTTGCATCTCATCTGAACTCCTGCCTTTGTAGGTTTGAACATTCACGGACTTTCCCATGCTGCTTCTGGATATCACAAAGTTCTCGAGGAAAACCGGAAGCTATACAATCAAGTTCAAGACCTCAAGGGTAACATTACTAGCTTCCCAATCACACTTGCTTTTGAATTAATCAAAGACACAAACTAAATACTTACTTTTCTATTTTTCGCTTGTAGGAAGCATTAGGGTTTATTGTCGAGTTAGGCCCTTCTTGGGTGGACAATCAAACTATTTAAGTTCGGTGGCTCATATAGAGGAGGGAACAATTACTATTAGTACTCCATCGAAACATGGAAAAGGTTGTAGGTCATTCAACTTCAACAAAGTATTTGGGCCTTCTGCAACCCAAGGTTGGTAAACTTCTGATTTGGCTTCTGCTTGCTATTTCTAGCATATTTTAAAACACTATTCATTCCTCTTGTATTTCAGCGGAGGTCTTCTTAGATACCCAACCACTGATTCGATCCGTCCTTGATGGATACAATGTGTGCATATTTGCCTATGGCCAAACTGGGTCAGGAAAAACTTTCACAATGGTGAGATATACCTACATTTATCTACTAAAATGTCATAATCTAAATCAACAGGTTATGTAAGCATACACGCAATTGATTATTTTCGTTTGTATGTTTCTAGAGTGGACCTAAAGATCTTACGGAGCAAAATCAAGGAGTAAATTACAGAGCATTGAGAGATTTGTTTGTGCTGGCAGAACAAAGAAAGAACACCTTCCGATATGATGTTTCTGTGCAGATGATTGAGATATATAATGAACAAGTTAGAGATCTCCTTGTTACTGGTGGTCTTAACAAGAGATATCCTTCAATAGTCATTAATTTTTTTTCCATGGCCGCTCTTAAATTTGAATGCAGCATCGTAATTGTGCTGGTCAAAGTTTTATTGAGGAAGTGAATCATCAAGTAGCCATTTAAACAAATAAATCTTCTATTGGGAAGTATTTATAAATAAAGTTAAAAGTTACTGTAATTTCGGAGCTCTGTTTAAACGTGTGATTATTTTACTCCTTCCACAAACCCTCTGTGGCTCTTATGTTTTCCTTGATTGTTTGACACATTAGAGATCCACAATAGTTCTCAGTCAGGACTCAATGTACCAGATGCAAGCCTTGTTCGAGTTTCATCTACCTATGATGTCATTGATTTGATGAACTTAGGACAAAGGAACCGTGCAGTGGGTGCAACGGCCCTCAATGACCGCAGTAGTCGCTCTCATAGGTGTGTTTTCTTTATCCCTCCATTTTGGGCCTCTAACCATCTGTTTTGATATCACTGACTCTACTACTAATCTATTTGCAGTTGCTTAACTGTTCATGTTGAAGGAAGGGACTTGACATCTGGAACTATTCTTCGTGGCTGTATGCATTTGGTTGATCTTGCAGGAAGTGAGAGGGTTCACAAATCAGAAGTTACAGGAGATAGACTCAAAGAGGCACAACATATAAACAGATCTCTTTCCGCTTTGGGTGATGTGATAGCTTCCCTTGCCCAAAAGAATTCACACGTCCCATACAGGAATAGCAAACTCACACAATTGCTCCAAGACTCACTTGGTAATCTAAATGAATGTGTTCATTGGTTTCTCTTTCATTATTTCTTCCATCTTCTATTTATGTAAAGGGCTTGTATGTCTATTTCAGGAGGGCAAGCCAAGACACTAATGTTTGTTCACATAAGCCCTGAGGCAGATGCTATGGGAGAAACCATAAGTACACTCAAATTTGCTGAGCGAGTTGCCACTGTTGAGCTTGGTGCTGCCCGAGTAAACAAAGATGGTGCAGATGTTAAAGACCTCAAAGAGCAGGTTTTTACATTCTATTGAAGAATATTTTTACCTCTCCATCATACTTAGTGAAGAATATTTTTAGTTCCTGTTTCATTTCACCAAGTATTTGAATGCTTATTTCAGATTGCTAGTCTTAAAGCAGCCTTGGCAAGGAAAGAAGGGAAATTGGAGCCCATGCATGAGAAAGTACCTGGTAGTCCATGTGGCATAGCATCCTCCCCTTATCGTCATACCCCACAGGACACAATGGATGATCAGAAAAGCTGCAGGAAACCAATGGGGGATGTAGGCAACATGGAGGTAAACATCTCTCCATTTCTGTACAATGAATCAAACCGTTTTCCTATAGACCTGTCATGCTAAACTTGGATTTTAACATCTTAAACGTACTCTGTCGGGCTGTTGGCAGTATGTTGATTTTCCATTAGTTGCGTACTAATTAATTGGCTAAAACATTTCATTGTTACGTTGTTATGTAACCATACAGTGAGTAATTCCTATCAGTTATTTTGTTGTTTCCAAGCACCATGTTCAGTAAAATGTTAACAACTTTGCACACATATAACTGGATGCAACAACTTTGCACACATATAACTGGATACACTTCCTTCCAAAAACTAGGGGCAGGACACCTTTGAAACATTATTCTAAATACAGGACATGATTATTGCAAAGGCATCCCCCAGTAGTTTAATCAAGTGAGGGAAGCAATACTTATCCTCAATAGAAAAAGGAGGATGGTGGGAAGAAAATAATAGATTCTTTAAGTAACTCTAGTGAGGCTTTCCTAGAAGGTTTCGACTTTCATGCTACTTCTCACTCCAGCATGAAAAGTTCTGTTTCTGTTGGAGAACAATTATTCAAAAAAAACTACTACTTATTTCTGTCCAACCAAGAGGTCATGTATGACATGTACATTTTTCCAGGTTGATAACTTAGCATTGAGGCAAAAGCGGCAAAGTTTTGATCTTGATGAGCTATTAGGAAATTCATCTCCTTGGCCTCCAGTCAGTAGCCCTGGTCAGAATTATGGAGAGGAAGATAAAGTAGCAGGATCCGGTGAGTGGGTAGATAAGGTCATGGTGAACAAGCAAGAGGCTTTAAATGGAGTTCACAACCCTTTAGGACATTGGGCAACAGACAATGGACTTGTGTCTGATGCCTTTTACCAGAAATATTTAACAGATTCTTCAAAAATATACACAGAGCCATCGTACAACATGTTCGCAGGAAGCAACCAGTTTGAGATTGCTACTACTGATGACTTGGATGAGCTAGATGCCGGTACTAGTGACTCGTCAGAGCCTGATTTGCTTTGGCAATTTAATCATGCTAAAGTAAATCACTTTACGATTGGGACTGGTTCAAAGACTCAGAAACCTAATCCAAAGCCAGCAAAGAACTCCGAATTAAGGTAAAGCTGTTGATTTTTATCCGTGAGTAAATGATTCTTTCCTATTGTTAGTTCAAATTTTCTAACTACTTTTTATTCAGCAGCAGGAATGTGATTCCTAAATTAGGCACCTCAACGCCACAAAAATTATCAAATGGCATTGGCCCCAATTCTCAGCGTACCGGGAGGCAGGGAATTCCTATTGAAGCTAAACGGAAAACTGGGAATAGAAAGTAGGGGAGGTGCATGTATATCTTTTTAATGTTCTAATTTTTATTCCTACATATAGGGTTGAGTGTTGAGAGGTGAGATGTTTCATACCACAGTTTTTTTGTTTTATTTTTTCCGTAAATTTCTTTATGGTTTTGTTTTTTTATTGTTTATATGTATGTCAATTCAGCAATAATTCCAGTTGCTTGTAATTTGTTGTTATCAAGCTTAACTGCTCCAGCTCTTTGGAGTTTGTACACAATTTACCCTTCATTGATATTTGATAAGGTGTTCTGCATCCGAATCCAGTTTTCCCATCAGTTGGAAAGATTAAGGGGACTTATTAGTAAAATTAGAGGGAGGCGTAATAAAAATGAGATACATTCATTTAATTTTATTCTATCGTGAACCTTGAAAAATTGAATGTTTGGAATTGTTGGCTGTGGCATGTTTGCTAGTATTTTATAATCTGGACCTATTCTTACATTGTGTATTGGCTATTGAGTTTCTCTTTTTTTTTTCAAGCAAAATGTCAATCTCATTAAATTCAATGCCCGAAGGATTCGAAATGCCCGAAGGTAGTACAATGATTCCACAAGAAAATACACAGGAATGAGTTATAAACTATCAAAATCTAAATTTATAGTGAAACAAACAGAACCAGTCAAAAGACACTTTACAGAAGCAAAACCATCCATTCTAGTAATCATAGTACCACCATTTTTCACGGAAAAAAAAAGGAAAAAGAAAAAAGAAGATTGAAGCAGCCGAAAGGCTTAATACCATGGCACATGAAACCCAACTCTCTCAAACTTTTCTTTATCCAAGGCAAAACTTCCACTTGTTTTCCAAATGAATTTTTTCTTCTACTACTGCTCCCTTCTAAATTAAAAATCATACAAGAAAATAATAGAAAGAATTGAACACAAATCCAAATACAAACACGTCCGTGGGAGTCCCAAACGCATTTTCCATTACACCTTAACCTTCCAAAAGGTATTTTCAACCTTCACGAAAAACGGGCCAAACAAAAGAGTTGGGGATGGGTTGCAGGCTTGCAGCCCAAACTTCTTACTATTTTGGACCGAACTCATAACTCATGGGCAGAATTCATCCTTAAAAATTGGCTTATTAGGAGAAGATGCCCACATAAATACATAAGGCCAAGCTCATACTTAGTCGATGTGAAACATTAGGATCGTAACATACAACCACGCTCCACAAGTAGTGCCCATGATTGCCCACTCTATCGATACTGAACCAGTGATAGCCTTTTTTTTCTTTTTTTGCGGCTCCACTCACCTATTAGTATTATTATTTTTTTAGTATTTTAATCATCCATAGGTTGTTCTTCTACGGTCGAATTGCAACATGGCGACTAGCTCTAATACTACCAAATAATAAAAACTCATTAGTAAAATTCACCTTTGAAAAAGGCTTACAAGTGAGGCTGACCAACACTGTCGGGATATGAATATCATCCATAAGAGCATCTCCACTCTTGGACCAAATTTTTACTCAAATTTGAGGAAAAATTTGGTCAACAACTTGATTTGATACCAACCCTTCCAATGGGAAACCACCATTTTTACCAAATTCTAGTTAAAATTGTCAGAAAAAGTTTTTTTTTTTTTCATTTTGGCTCCAAAATTTTCCCACCATTTTGTAAAAACAGTTTTTTTTTTTTCATTTTGCCTCCAGTGAAAACAGTGAACAAATTTCTCACCTTCCTCATCTGCCGAAACAATGAAACAAGAGCAAATAGTACACTGATTTGAACAAAAAGAGGGGTTGCAAATTTGGTGAAGGATTTGGTGTTGAGCAAATTTGGTGAAAAATTTGAGCAAATTTGGTGTTGAGCAAATTTGGTGAAAGATTTGGTGAAGGGGTGGAGTGGGTTTTTGGGTGATTTTTACTCAAATTTAAATTTGGTGAAATATTTGGTCCTAAGAGTGGAGATGCTCAAGAAAGATCTCCACTCTTTTGAAAGCAAATCCTTCACCAAATTTAAATTTGAGTAAAAATAACAAAAAACTCCACCCCTTCAAATCCATCACCAAATTTGCTCAACACCAAAGCTCAATTTTTCACCAAATTTGATCAAACCAAATCTTTCACCAAATATTCAAGAAATTTGTTCCAAATAAAAAAACTTCAACACCAAATTTCATTTGAATTGACAAAATTTTTTTGACAAAATGGGGGGAAAAGGAAAATGAACAAAAAGGAGTTTTTGACAAAATTTTAACTAGAATTTTTAAAAGGTGGTTTTCCATTGGGAGGGTGTTATCAAATAAATTTCTCCAAATTTTTTCAAATTTGAAAAAAGTGGATGGAATCTTTCTAAAAAAAGCAAATGCATGATTTTGAGATCCACGACATAACATGTCCAATCACATGCTCAAATTCCTCAAACAAACAACCCTGAACCCTACATAATGCCAACGGCCCAACATTAACTAGACGAACGGTTAACTTCTGATTTACACTCTAAAATGTCTTACCGTTTACATCCTACACCCCGTGCCGTTTCTGCTGTTTAGCTCTCTCTCTCTCTCGTCGCAAAACCCTAAACCCTGGCTGTATCATCTCCCCTAATTCACATACGAAGAAACACCAGATTATCGTTTGAGTGATTGAATCATTCGTTTCTTCTGCGAGTGTGTATGCAGCATCAGTATATACGCGCACATTTACAGTCTCGCAGATACTACCTTTTGACACTAGAATTTGGCTCTCCTAGTTCCACAAATTTTATTCCAGAATGTCCAGCGAATCTGGCGATGGTACCGCTGTAGAGTCTTTACAGAAGCTGAAGGCTCTTCAAATTACTTCCCTAGAAGAGGAGGAAGACGACGAAGATCAAGTTAACGGTGAAAGTAGTAATCTTTTTGACGAAGATGACGATGAAGAAGAAGAGCAAGTAGCTGTTACCTTAGGTTTTGTTGAAAAGCCAAAGAAACGGTGGTCACTTCTTCGCCAATTGTTTCCAAGCAAGGCTGGGGGCTCACCTGTGCGTCTAAAGTTCCCCCTTTTGAATCTTTCTTTCTGTTTTTGTTTATTGAATCGATACATACTAGGTGAACTAATTGACTCATCTTTTACTTGCTTGTAGGCTTGGTTGGATCCGATTGATTTGCCCTCGGGAAGGTCTTGTCTCTGTGACATTTGTGGCGAGCCTTTGCAGTTCCTGCTTCAGGTTTTTATTTTCATCTTGTTTAAAACATTAGTTAAGTGTAACTAGGGCATACTTTTTAGCATGCAGCCATTAAAGGATTATTTCTTCATTAAATTGTTTCGGTTATTAATTTAGTTGAGATGGCGATTCTGTGAGATATATTGCTTTGTCCTTAGCTCAAATACGTATGCTGAGATACAGTGGTTAACAATTGCATTTCTGGGAGGGGCTATTATGAAACCAGCATTCCCTCTCTGCTTCACATGAGCGAATTTTTCAGTTCTCTCGTGTTTCTAATTGTAACAACTTTACTAGTAACCCTATTATAAAAGCAAAATGCCTTTCCTACAATAATATGTGACACAAGGAAAACAATGATAGTATTGGGTTGGGACTAGAAATTATCACAAGTGAATGACTTGGAGATTTAGGGATTCGTTTCATGACCTGTTCCATGTAGCTGTTACACGGTCTTGGGTAGAACTCAACCCCAAAAGCCAGCTCATGAAGTGAGGGTGCCTTCACGCTTATATATTTCATATTCCTATGGTAACTAGGCAATGTGGGACTTCGCTTCACACCCTCCCTCACGCGCAGCGTTCTCACTCGGCAGCACCTGCCACGTGCAGGCTAGAGACATGCACCCTACCCATCTCTAGTACCCAGCTCTGATACCATGTTACACGGTCTTGGGTAGAACTCAACCCCAAAAGCTAGCTCATGAAGTGACGATGCCCTCGCGCTTATATATTTCATATTCCTTTGGTAACTAGGCGATGTGGGACTTTGCTTCACAGTAACTCCTGCTGAAGTTCCATGTTTTCGTCATACATTCTAGAAGTCGTCTAATCCTCTCTCCCATGTAACTGTCCTCCTGCAATCATATATGCATGCACTGGGGGGAAGGGGTGTGGTGGCTTTATTGATGGCAACATTTTGTGTTTCTAGGTTTATGCACCACTCTTTGAGAAAGAGTCTACATTTCATCGCACATTATTTGTCTTCATGTGTCAATCGATGGGTTGTCTTCTCCAAGACCAACATGAGCAATGGAAACGCCAACAAGAAAAGGCATCTCGAAGGTATGAGTCAAGACTCGGGATTACTCAGTCCACTCAGCTCTCTCTCTCTCTCTCTCTCTCTCTCTCTCTCTCTCTCTCTCTCTCTCTCTCTCTCTCTCTCTCTCTCTCCGCCTCTAGTTTTCCCTAACTCAAGGTGAATTGGACCAAGTTATTCTCTTTATCCTTTTAACTTTTTTGTTTCTGATTTTGGAATTTTTGGTGAAGTGTGAAGGTTTTCCGTTGCCAACTCGGGCGCTCGAATCCTTTTTACTCAAGCGAACCTCCAAGACGTGATGGAACTGACAAACCTTCTGGAGTTGGAGGTAAATTGACATACCGTAGTTCAGTTTTAGCCTTTCATTTCCAGACTCAGTTTTTAGTTTTGTTGGCAATTGGCAAAATCATGGTCTCAGCTGTCCAAAAGGCTGTTAACTTGCCCCCTTGGCTAATTGCTTCAGTTTTCATATGCATTTTCACTTGCATCTACCTAAACACTAGGTGTAGGAAACGGTTTTGTAAGAATATAGAGATAAAAATCTATTGGAGTTCTTATGAATTATTGTCTTGACTCTTAACTGAAAGTCTGAAATCTTACATGACATACACTTCGTCGTGTCCATCTTATATGTATATTGCTCGGCACTTAATTTCCATGCCGAATTCTTACTAATGCTGTTACTGGTTGGAAATGTGCCAACGTTTGTACACTTCTCAACTTCTGGAAGTGTACATGTAAAGAAAATCTGATACATTCAACTGATTAGATGATAGTACTGCTGCAAGGTCTGTGTCTGAAACTGTATAGCGTCTTTGTGATCTTATCTTTCTAATGACGCTTTCTTTAGCTGCACTCTGCAGTTGGTGTGGTACCTGGAAAGGAGATAAAGTTTGTAGTGGTTGTAGAAGAGCACGTTATTGCTCTGACAAACACCAGGTAAATTGGGGACAAGAATGTTGTTTTATAATAATTTATATAGTTTCAGTATTTCGAATCCTCCATGCCTAAAGTGTCCCTTCCTACTCTCAGGCTATGCATTGGAAGTCAGGTCATAAAATTGAATGTCTGCACTCGAGTATTTCTCCTCAGACATCTAACAGTTCCCTCAATAGCAGTTCGGCAGATATACAGAAAGGCCAGTACAGTTTGATTGTGTTACTTGCAGTATTTGGTTTCCATAGAATTAGATTGTTACTAGTGGCACTTGCTTTCTTTTATGGCTCATAATTTCTACTTAAGTGCAACTGATTGAGGTGTTGGTGGTGGGATGTTAGTTGATCTCACCTTGAACAATCAATCTTGAATCTATAGGCATTGGCTTATATTGTTACTTTTGCTTGTTTATGTAGCTCATAATTTATACTTTAGTGTGATTGATCTCCCCTTGGACGATCAATGTTGACTCTATAGGAGCGAGGGATTGATTTTTGTTCTCCCACCTGTCATGCCCAGCCTAAAATGAACCACGATGTGCGGCGGGTTTTGTGGGTGTGGTGTGTGTGTGTGTGTGTGTGTGTGTGGGGGGGGGCGCTGACAGAGCAGGGTTGGTTGGTGTGGTTGTCCGTGATATTGTATTTTGCTGAATTCACTGCTTATCATAATTTGTTTATGTCAACAGCTGCAAGCAACAGCATATGGCCCGAATATGAAATCTTAAATGAGGATGAACCCGAGCTTGACTCAGAAATGTCTGAAGATAATGGACATAGTAATTCATTGGTTCCAGAGAGCCATGCGGATGAAACAGTCAAGTCATTGCTGGACAAATTTGAGGTATGGATTGTAATATAAAAAAGGGTTAATGACCTGGACACCCCCTGTAAGTATACGTTTTCCCCCAAACGCCCCCTGCAAGAAAAAAATCTACGACGACACCCCCTGTAAGTAGCAAAATTCTTCCATCCCTACCTTCTGTTAGGCCTTGACCCCCCTACCGTTAAATTTTGGTAAAAAATATGACATGATCTACCCAATATACCCCCACCCATGTTCCCTCTTCTTTTCCCCCATTCTCCCCCTTTTTCCCCCATTTACGTGAAATCTACATCAAACAAATCTAACCATGGCGATAAGCCAAACGCCAAACCTTAACGAATCAATTAACAACATGAATCCCCAATTAAACTTTGATTATGCAATTTAATTTTTGATTTTAGGTTTCGGAGTTCATTTGAATGGTGATTAGATGGTCCAGATTCTCCAAAATTTAGGATATATATATCTGTATGTAACTATATATGCATATACGCAAGAAGGATTCATGGATCTCTGGGGCTTCGTTCACAGAAATCGAAGTCAATTCCGTCCGTCACTGCTCTGATTGCTCAGGATTCCACCGAGATCTGTTCGCCGCCGGATCTCTAACCACCTCAAGATTATCTTAGCTTCTTTTTTATGGGAGGTCAAAATGACGCGATTTGTCGGATTAAATAAACAAATGGAATGAGTAACTAGGGAGTATGAGCGAACTGAGAACTTATTGACATGACAGAAAGCCGCCTCGGCCTCGGCTAGAACCCCACGCGCCGCCGTTGCTGGTGAGATGAAGGCCGATTCAGAGCTTGTGATTACTCTCAGCTGACGATGATGACGTCATCAGACGGCCGCTTTGAGTTTTTAGAGCTGAGATTGAATGGCTGGGAGAGGTCGGACGGTCGAGAGAGAAGCGTACGGATGGGGACGACGGAGAGGAGTTGCTGTAGAGGTTGTTGATAGGCGTCGGAGAGGTTGGGCGGTTGAAGAAGGAGGTGGTGGTTCGAGAGGAGGACGAGGCGAAAGCGGAGTACGACAGCGTTGGTGAGAGAGAGCGGAGCATTGGGCCGGATTTTCTTCAAGAGTAAGCCGCCATGGTTGTTTTCAGTAGTGAGAGAGAGTCTAGAGAGAGAGAAGGAGGGGTTTCTCTTTAGGCTGAAAATGAACTTGCAAAATGAAATTTTCGTTTAAGTGTATGTATATATATGGAGGGTAAAATGGTCCTTTAACTCTTTCCATTAACAGAGTTAGAGGTCCAAAAGTTTAGTTACTTAGAGGGGGTGTCGTCGTAGATTTTTTTCTTGCAAGGGGTGTTTGAGGGAAAACGTATACTTACAGGGAGTGTCCAGGTCATTAACCCTATAAAAAATTAAAAACGTTCTCGCCTTCTTGGAGTTTATACTGTGTACCTTTACAGGTTTTTTTTTTCTTCCCATTAAACAGGGTGATCCAGACAGAAAGAGTTTGGCCTCCTTCCAGGAGCGCATGACCAGGGCCCCTGAGCAAGTTCTAAGGTGGACTTTAAGATACTTTGATTATATAGACGTGTACATGGATGTGAATGTTGTGAACAGTTTGGTGTGCGAGATATGAAGATAAATATTGTAGCTGTAGGCGCTTGTTTGGTAACCTTTCTGTTTTTGTTTGTCTTGTTTACAAAAGAAAACATCTTCGACAACTTTTTTGTTTTCAAGAAAATGGTACAGTTTTCGAAGTTTGCAATAGTTTGGGAAACAAATAATCACATACTTTCAAAGAAGTTATCATTCCAGATCTGGTGAGAGGCCAGATTCCCTCGCCTTTTGGAAAGCAAGTTTTTGACAACATATGCATGTCCCAAAAATATTTTCCTTGTTTTGGTTTCTTACTTTGTTGGCAGTCAGTCGTTCACCATTCCTGGCAGTGTAATTCAGAAACTATATTTTCGCTCAGGGAAATGCTTCCAAAGCCATTCAATAATAGCCTTTATAGGAGTAACACGAGTATGATGATTTCTCCAGAAACATGCCCCCTTAAGCCCGGCTCTAGCTTCTTCCTTGAGCAAGCTACTGTACTTTTATGTCTATCAATTACACATGCCTGTAAATATTTAGTTACATCTGGATTCTGGAGTCATAACTATTTTTGCTATAGTTTTTGCATCTCTGATTTACTTTTCCATATCTGTTGCTGAGTTTGCATGACTAACTTAAGGCGTTTCAGCTGGGACATGTCAAAGTTAATTATTAGCCAATTCACAGCTTGGATACAGTGATCATTAGTCATTTTTTCATCTCTATAATAGTTTCCAGGTTGGTCAAGTCTTTTAAGTCTTTTGTTTCTTGATTATAACAGGTATTGTAGGTTTGAAAGGGCTAAACCTTTATGGCCCATGTCTAGTGGCCGACCATCGGAGGCTGATATTCCGAAATGCACACATTGTGGCGGAACTCGCAGTTTTGAATTTCAGGTTTAAATTACTTCTTGTCATCTCTGAAGACACTCCAATGTTATTGGATACAGAGTATTCAGACTTTGATCTTATTGGACCATTTGCCCGTCTATCTTTGATTGAAACTTTGGCTTATGTTGGTGATTCCAGATTCTGCCCCAATTGCTTTATTACTTTGGCGTGAAAAATGAGGTGGATTCGCTTGATTGGGCAAGTATTGTTGTGTATTCATGTGAAGCCTCTTGTGAGGGAAGCAGAGCATACAAAGAGGAGTTTGTCTGGGTTCAGCTTACTTCTCAATCTTCTTCAGTACCTGGATGATACATCTGTGTTTTTACAAGTTTCGTATACTTCTCTGTTTTAGTTGTAAGTTTGTTTAGATGATTTTGTTTTCCATACAATTTTTATCCAGTTGGCCTTGGGAAGTTAAGGAAAACATTATTCTTTTTCCTGTATGTCTATTTTTTCTAATTTTGTCAGAAAATGGAAGTCAGTCATAAATGGAGCAAACTTCTTTTGCATTTCTGCTATCCAGACTATTTGTTATGAGTATCTTTTTTTTTTTTTTTTTCTTCTTTTGTGTGTGGTTTTAGCCATTGTCTTGCCTTCTATTCTTGTAGATTTGTTGGCAACATAAATAAAAGGGAAGCATTAAGCAAGTGGGAAAAAAAAAAAATGAACGTGGTAAAGCATTTTTCCATTTCTTTGAGAACTATGAACCAGTCGACATAAACTTTTAACAATTTGATAGGAAAATCAAGTTAATACATATGCCATACAATTTGGGAGCAAAACTAGTGGTTACAAACCCATTTGCTTTTCATTCTATTGGGAGAAGAATTGATTGCACAAAACTTGTATGGTTTTCACCTCGCCAATGTCCAAATCACATTCAAGTTGGAATGCCATGCTGCGATGAACTAATAATTATTCTTTAATTGTAAAATTTGTATCCGGTTTAAATATTTTATGTCGCTAATTTTTTTCCGATAATTCTCATAATTTTACGGAATTGTCTATACATAATGTCCCACATTTTCACAAGGAGACTTCCACATGTCAAGGAGACAATATGATATCCTTTTTGTCTATAAAATCTAGGCACCAATAATTCAACCTCGGATCACCACCAAAAAAAAAAAAAAACTGATAAATCAACCTGAAGATTGTTAATAAGGTAATAAAGTGTTTTTTTTTTCTTTCTTTCCCTTTTGAAGAGATAAAAGTCAGTGATCGTTAAAACAAAGGAAGAAGAGTTTAAGATTCGAAAGCCTGCCTAATAGTATTCCCGAACAAAAAGTATGGGCGAAAGCGGTGCACTTTGTTAGCCACACCACCGGAAAAAGTATGGGCCAATCTTCGTTTAATTTTCCTTCATAGAGCCGCCACCATTAGCCGCTCAACTCTGTTATATAGCTGGTGAAATACTCCACTCCAGTATTCCGATATTCATAATCTTTGACCTAAACCTCTCCCTTCTTTCTCCTCCATCCTCGTCGATTCCCTTTCAATTTTCACTCTCTTCACAAGGTACTCCTCTCATCCTTAAATCAACACCTAATTCCTCTCTCTCTCTCTCTCTCTGTTGATGTTTATGTTTTTCTATCTCCTGATTTGCATGCCTAATGCCTACATCTATCCAATTTTGTGGATCCTACATCATGTTGTAGCAGGACTAGATTGGAAAGAGCAAAGTTATGGCGATGTTCATTGCATCTCGTCGCCTCGCTGGCGGATCCACTACGACGTCAAAGGTCGAGTCGTTGTTGCGCTTCAGCGCGTGTTGGAGATCCATTTCGACCTCTTTCAGGGAAGAAAGAGACACATTTGGACCCATTAGTGTTCCTTCTGATAAGTTCGTACCATCTTTCTCATTTCGTTTCAACTGCCGCGCATTTCTTACTTTTCCATTGTAACTTTTTTGTTCACATAGTACTCCGTATTTGAAATTGTGGTGCACGTTTTTCTAGTTATGCAATCAGTTAGTCCACCTATAGCTCAATTACTCATCCTCCCTACAAATATCGTGCATACTTAAAGTCAAAAGTAACATTATGTGTGCTTGTTCTTTCTGTATGTTACATAGACTTGTGTCTGGTTATATAGTCTTGTGTGTGTTTGTCAGATATGAGTACGCATCCCAGTGTTAAGATTCATTTAATTCTACTGTCAATAATACGGGCCTCAAACTAATGTGTTTTTGTATTGGCAAGCCATAGGAATTTACCGAAGATACCTTCTTCCCCGAAATTGATTCTTCCATGCAAGCAATATGGTTGATATGAATTAACCTATTTCATTCTCCTATCAGGGACATGGGACTGCAAAATAATTAGTTTTTGGGTTAATTCTGTTATGCCAATACATAGCGTAACTAGAGTGTTCATACTACTATAGGAACTTGCAGAAGTTACCTTCTTCCCCGAAGTTGATTCTTACATGCAAAAATGTGGTTGATATGGATTAACCTACCTTTGTAACCCATCCACATAGTGCTTATAGAAACGGACAATTTCCAGTATGTAACTGTCTGTGGTTCGTATGCGGGTTTACTAGAAGTATGCCCTTTTTCATGTGATAATGTGGTTGACTTGAACACTAAAGAAGGGGTATATTTGTGAAGCCTCACTGCCTTTTTATTTGGTACTAACTCAGGTGAACTTCCAATTTTTGGACTGTGTGCTTGTTTTTCCTACCTTAATTTGTCAGATTGTGGGGGGCTCAAACTCAAAGATCATTGCAGAATTTCGAGATTGGAGGTGACCGGGAACGAATGCCTGAGCCAATTATTCGTGCTTTTGGCATCCTTAAGAAGTGTGCTGCCAAGGTTGCTTACTGTATTTTTTTTTTTACATATTTAATATTTTCCCCTTCTAGTGCATCAAAATCTGCTGAGTTTTTATGTACTCGTGGTCTTATTAGTTCCCGTAAAAAATCATGTTAAGCTACCTACTAGTTACATTGGACATCTGATCCTATGGGTTGCCCTTCTCTATCTAGATGCTCAGATTTACCCTAATTAAATTGGCTCTAATCTATTGTATTGACATGGGCATAACATTCTCTTTCTAATTTGACTCGGATGAACTTATTGTGTCCAACTGCAGGTCAACATTGAATACGGTCTTGATCCTTCCATAGGGAAAGCCATAATGCAAGCAGCCCAAGAGGTTGCTGAAGGAAAGCTAAATGACCATTTTCCACTGGTGGTGTGGCAGACTGGCAGTGGGACCCAAAGTAATATGAATGCCAATGAGGTAAGTAATGATGTCAATTTGCAATTTTGCAGGCCTATTAGTTACTTGTTTTTAGAGCTTTGCTGCACCCAATGTTTTGGGGGGTTAACTTTCTATGTTTTATTGGTTTTTTTTTTTACTGAGCTTACTGTTACTTCCATATATTCAGACGAGGTTAATGTTTTCAATTTGTTTAATTTCCAATAAATATGCTCCCAGGTTATTGCAAATAGAGCAGCTGAAATTCTTGGCCATGAGCGAGGTGACAAATTTGTGCATCCAAATGACCATGTGAACAGATCACAATCTTCTAATGACACCTTCCCAACAGTAAGCCTAATTAAGCATAACTGTGAATTTTTAAGTGTCGTAAACTGTTTAATTGACCATTTATAGAGAGAAATTGATCTCATGCTCTCTTGCAAATGGTTTAATTCTACAGGTGATGCACATCGCTGCTGCAATGGAAATCAATTCGAGATTAATACCTAACATGAAACATTTGCAGTCATCACTACATTCCAAGGTTGAAGTTATTTCCTGTTGATTGAAATTTTGTCTATTAGCTGAGGGCAGTTTTTGTAATCATATCACATTCACTATATCTTCTGATTGTATACATTAAATCATGCTCCTCACTATGCTGCAACGATATTGTTTTGAAACACTTAGAAATATCTTTTTAAAGATTTTTCACTGTGAAAATGGTCTCCGTATGTGGTGAGATCTTAGTGCATGAAGCGGGAGCGGGTGCGGGAGTGGGGGCAAAAACGTGGGAGCAGGCAGAGATAGAAGCTCTGAAGGTTGGGAGCGTGAAAGCAATGTGTACATTTATTACGAAAATTATGTAGCATAGAATGTGCACTTTAAAAGTTCAGTCATTTAAGGGAGTAAAAACATAGTTCAAGTCCACCGTAAGTGTAAGAGATGGGCTAGTGTTGCAATATATGATTTTCTTTTCGAGATATCATAATTTGGGCTATGTATATGAATTAAATTGAAGACCAACTTATAAAGCCGAGTAATAAATCCCTGTTTTTCTTTATAAGGATCGTACAAAATCTCTAATCTTCGTAACGAGTGGGCTCTTGTCAAGCTCCTTATTTGGGAGCGCAGGAGTGCACTCCTAAGGTGGGAGCGGCTCTGTTTTACAAGCTTCCTGCTAGTAAGGGTGAGATGAAAATAGATAGGAGTGATTTCCCTGCTGAGAGATTTCTCAAGAACTTTTGTAATTCTTGTTTCTTTGTTTCCCAAGGTGGTTAAAATTACTCACTCGAATGCTAATTTTGTGTTCTGGATAGTCAAGAAGTGTAGTTTCAGTTATGACGTTGAAAGTACCAAAGTCCAAAGAATTCAAACCTTACGCCCTAAGATAAACATAGCATGGGATGTGATAGACCGTGAGAAAATCTATTTTGCAGAAGGATATGGAAAAGAAACTAGTCACACACTTTTTAGGCATGTTTCCACAATTGTGTTCCTCCTGGAGACCCCCAAGTAAAGAAACGAGAAGGTTTCAGTTCCGGAAAAGGTGCAGTCAACTGGCGAACTTAAACATTATGGAGAGAATATAACTGCTGGGCTGCAAATGTTCTGTCCCATTGCCCATGACATAACATAATGCACTAAACAAGCTCCGATTAAATATAGGTTGGTTTGTCACCTTGAATTTGATGATCCTAAAAGTTTCTGTTTGGTCTTTTTACATCCATTTTGTACGACCTTGGGGAAGAGAGTACTCTCTCACCATGGGTCATCAGGGTGGAGTCGGTGAACTAAGTGAGGTCGCCTTGGTCTCGGGGAGAGAGAGACAGAGAAGTGGAGGCTTGGTCCGCTTGGAGCTGGAGAATCAGTCTATGGTTTAGTGGTTAGGAGATGGCTTTTTTGCGTGCAAGGCAAGGGTTATTTTCTCAATATATGAGGGTCAAGCTCAAGCAAGCATGGAGGCAAACTCACCTAGTTGTCTGGACAGGTGGCTTCCTTGGCTAGCTCAACATTGGGAGGTTGCCACCGCTACTGTTACGCAGTGTCAAGGTGCTACGGAGCACTTCCCTTGACTCTATGACAGTATGTGTTGTTTTATCCCAAGTATTCCGATTACAAAGTCCATCTACTGAAAATTTGAACAAGCCCCTTGACGAATGCTCTAAGCCTATCAATTAAGCCACCAGAACCCAGGATCTCGTGCTAGAGTCAAGAGATTGTTGTGGTTCCTCATGGCTATTGCACCATTTCAGAGGCAGCTGCTATGCCCTATTCTCAACCTCGGCTAACCACTTAGGCTGGTTTAGAAGGGTCAAGTGCCATATGAATTAGACTAAAGTGGAAGATCCGCACGGCGGGGAATGAGAGAAGACCAAGAGCACCTGTGGTGGGGTGGGTGCGGTTGGTTAAAAAGTTTGCGGATGAGGGAGGGAGAGATAACCATTCCTAACAGGCTGTATGGGGATTTGTGTTGGTCCAGAGGTCACCTCAGGGGACTAACATGTGAGATCATTGCTAGGGGCAGGGAGGGAAATGTATTCTGACCTTGCTTTACGCGCTAGGTTTTAGTTGTCATGCTTCTATCGTTGTCATTAGTAGTGATACGTATATACTTCTGTTATAACTGCAAAGACTCCTACTAACAAGCTTATTTGGTTTTGCTAGTCGGTGGAGTTCAAAGATATTATAAAAATTGGCCGTACTCATACTCAAGATGCAACACCTTTGACTCTGGGGCAAGAGTTTAGTGGCTACACCACACAAGTAAGCTTACTTTGGTACCAAACTTTTTGAGTGTTGTTTGTCACGTTGCAGTAGGTTTGGTTTTGACCCACTCAAAAGAATGACAAAAGCCTTGATTACATTTGAAGGGATTCCTTACCGAATGTGCTCTGGTTGCAGGTGAAATATGGAATTGACCGAGTCATGTGCACCCTTCCTCGCATGTATCAGGTTGGCAGTTAGTGGTTGTTAACCTCTTTTTGTTGTACTCTGCTGCTTCTAAAAAAAATAACGGGTTAGAGGTGGCATCTGAGCAGCTTGCGCAGGGTGGCACTGCTGTAGGGACTGGATTGAACACCAAAAAGGGGTATGTGCTGCTTTGTTTGGTGCTGGAGATCTGTCAACTACTTATATGAGAATTCAGACTCTGTCTTCAGTCTGTAGTCTTGTTTCCTTGTACCAGTATTCTTTCATTGTAATTTTTCATGTGTCTTTTCTACGTGCATGCACAAACAAGGCTCATGGTTAGAATTGTTTGTTTTAGAGGCTGTTCATTTGAAAACTACTGACATTTGCATTTGTCTTAATTTTTGAACTAGTTTTAACATATAGGGTCCTTGGACTTGGAGGTATGCAGAAAGGTGTTATGAGAACTTAGTATACACGTGGATAAAATGGCCAAAATACTCAAAACATGGGGTTTGAGCTATAGCATGAGGGTATTTGCAATATTCTTTCCAGGGTCTCAATAATTGTGCAAATTCCTGTGAGGAAATTGCCCACAAAGAGTCGGTGTCTCGGTGAAGTGTTGGAGAAGGAAAGTAGCCTTAGTTGTCTGAAAGATAAGTTTTTGTTACCTGAATGGTATCCACAAGAATCAGTAGCGTTACAGAAGTAGCCTTGTCCCCTTGTCCTAGTTGTTTGAAGGAGAAGATGGTTTGTCACCTGGTCATGAGCATCCAAAGTTCAAAACATCTCACAACACATGTGGTCTTACTAAAGTCTATGATGATAATCTTTTTGGTTTGTGTTGAGGATTCCTTTTCTGAATATGGTGACATTTTTTAGGTTTGATGTAAAGATTGCTGCAGCAGTAGCTGAAGAAACAAACTTGCCTTTTGTCACAGCAGAAAACAAATTTGAAGCACTGGTTATCCTTTGTGTCCCCTGATTGTCTTTACGGTTTGTGTATCTTTTCTCGTTAATAGCAAAGCAGTTTAGCCTTTTCTAATGCTTTTTGGTAATGCCAGGCTGCACATGATGCTTTTGTTGAAACTAGTGGATCCTTGAACACTATTGCTGCTTCCCTAATGAAGATTGCAAATGACATACGGTTGTTAGGAAGGTATGTGTTGTAGTCTGTAACAGTCTTTGTTACCGTACGTTACTTCCGTGTGATAACATTTGTTTCATGGTCCAGTGGTCCACGCTGCGGCCTTGGTGAACTCATTCTTCCTGAAAATGAACCTGGCAGCAGTATTATGCCTGTAAGATCTTTATCCTCTCTCATTTCTGAACTTGGCCATTCCGCAGAAAATCAGAAAATAATTGAGAAGGAAACTTATTTTGTGTGAGCGTACTCTATTTCAGGGGAAAGTGAATCCTACCCAGTGCGAGGCCATTACTATGGTTTGTGCCCAGGTAAGGTTCAATGTCTTATTCCTGTTTACTTTGATTGTAACCGTCTGGAGAATGCCTTAGATCCTTTTCAAAATATAATGATGCTTCCCCCAAAACATATAGTGGTGACATTTACCTGTGATTCTATGACATTGTCTTAGTTCGTGTCAGTATCAATTTTCTTTTTGTGCTTTTTCACTCAACCAACTAACTTTGTGCATCTTAGGTTATGGGAAACCATGTTGCCGTGACAGTGGGAGGATCAAATGGCCATTTTGAGTTGAATGTTTTCAAGCCTATGATTGCTAATGCTCTTCTGCATGTAAGTTCTCTTAGCATTTTATGCTTATGCTTAGTTCGATTCAGTAGCCACAATAACCCTATTGCATTTGATAGTTTGCTACAGCTGGCACTTGACTGTTATCACTTCTTTTGGACAGTTCATTTGAAATCCTACTTGTTACAACATATTTGATGACCCTTGATCGTATCAAGCTTTAACCATTTGAAGTTTGCTTGAGTGATGTATTAAAGAAGAAAATGAAGTTTGACGTCTTCTTTATCTTGAATGTTGTGGTTTATAACCATTTGAATTCTTCCAAATTATCTGTACATTCTTGGAAAGTGATGGATTCCCTCTTACTAGTATCCTTTGGGTGCAGCCCTTTACATCCTGAAATTGGAGTGCTTCTTTAGGAAGAAACTGAACTGGTTCCAAGCATTAATAATAAGTATAAACTGGTTCCGAGTATAACATGAATTGCTTTAAATCTTTATGGTAAATGCATGCTGAGATTACAGGGGCAAACATCTGTTTTAGAATAGTTCCCAAATTCTGGCTAGAATCAAGACCCATGAGTGTGCTTTGTTCCTTCGAGGGGAAAAAAGGCAGCCAATGAATCACATTACCAGATGGCCCTGCATTGTGGATAATGGATATGCCTGGAATGTTGTATTATTTCGATAGTTTGCATGGATGTTCTTAGAGTCCTGTAAATGTCCATGGGTTTTTCATGTTCTTCTGTGTTGCCACAGATTCATTATTGATTACTTACCCAGGTTATATGATGCATGGTTTACAGTCAGTGAGATTGATAGGGGATGCATCTGCTTCTTTCGAAAAGAATTGTGTGAGGGGAATTCAAGCCAATAGGGAAAGGATTTCAAAATTACTGCATGAGGTAAGCGTAAGGAATAATTTATTTATTTTTATTAGATCATTATTTGTTAAATCCAAATACTAATTAATTATCTCTTGTTTCTGGTTGGTTATCTTTCTGGAATTCATTTCAGTCGCTAATGCTGGTCACATCTTTAAACCCTGTAAGTTTCCAATCACATTAAGCTGAACCTCTCTCTCTCTCTCTCTCTCTCTCTCTCTCTCTCTCTCTCTCTCTCTCTCTCTCTCTCTCTCTCTCTCTCTCTCTCTCTCTGTGTGCGTGCATGCGCATGCTTGTGTGGCAAATTTTGATTTTGGATAATATCATGTTGCTTCATTCCAGAAAATTGGTTACGACAATGCTGCAGCAGTTGCCAAGAAAGCCCACAAGGAGGGAAGTACTCTGAAGGTGATGGTTCTCTCCCATTTCTGTCATACTGGGATGTCTTAGGCAGTTTAATTTTCCCCATATGCATTTAATAATCAAATGAATTAAATGTGTCAAAGTGTTGAATGGTGTTCATGCTCAAATCTGACGGAAGTTCAATCTTGCAGGAAGCTGCTCTAAAACTTGGAGTACTGAGCGGTGAAGAGTTTGACAAACTTGTAGTTCCTGAGAAAATGATAGGCCCCTCAGACTGACAAGGATGTTATACTTTCAGAGTTTGTGGTGATCCCAAGTCCTCCAAATAGTTTTCATGAGGTACCTTTATCCGATGATGTAGGAAAATAATGATCAATGCCATTCTGTTTTCTTGGGCAAACACTATTCTTGAGGCTTTTCTCTGCTTAGCTTGTCTTTTTGGAGCTTTTCAATGACATGGCTGTTGATTTGGGTTAATAATGAGAGAGCCTGCCATATTTTTGTGTAGAAACAGTGGAGGAAATTATTTGGAACAAATCCATAGAAAACTTTTCTTGTAAAAACCTCAGTGCTGCTTTTTACCTATGCTTCATTGCTGCACTTGTTAACGACTTCTATACGCAATGGATATGCATTTTTAGACTTATTGGGATCATGATTTTTTTTAAAATTCCTTGAACACTATGTGAAGCCACAATCTAGGAGACCTGACCATATACGACTCCTTCAACAATAGTTGTACCTCCAATCAACAAGAAAAAAGTCATTTGTCTTGAATTTTCACATGGAAAATGGTTTTTCTTATACAAAGGAGATGTATGCACATTATCTGTTCAACCCCAGTTGTAGACATCCCTGCATATGCTCGCGTGTTATCCAATATACATCATCTTCAACACACAAGCTGGTGTTTAAATTTTAGCCGCAACCTTGCAGTTGGCATGCAGTGGGCCCCACATCGCTCGAAGAAGGAACTTCTGGCCACTGACACCTTAAGCATTACTTTTTTTTTTTTTTTTTATCGGCCTTGAGCATTATAACTTGCCCACCTGGATACCCCGGATAAGCTCCATCACCAAAAATCTCTGGACATGCCGTGACATCCACCAGTGGTGCCAATGTGTTGCGTTGAAAGGGTTTGTGGCAACTCCGGCAAGAATGGTCGCAACAGTAATAACGATTCCATCAGATCTGATCCCATTAGGTGCCACAAGGGCCTGGCCTGGTGGGCCATAAGCAGGATGGCCATGCACACAGCCCAGGCACTGCACTGAGGGGTTTCCAACATATGCATAGACTACTCTCCTCTTTGCTAATTTTGACCGAAAGAGGGGGCGAGAAGACCCAAATTGAACCGGACTGCATTGTTAGAAAATTGGATGCGAGGTTAGTCCTTTGATATGGGCTGGACAATGGATTTGCGACAAGAGAGGACCTGAATGTTTTTCTTCTATGCTGAAGCTAGAAAGAAAAAAAAAAATGAGAAGAAAATAATTTTGTATTTTCTGAAAGTGGTTTTGCTGTTTGTTTGATTACTCACAAAGAAGGGTGTTATACTCTAATTTTCTTTTGCTCCACAAATAGAAGATCTAACACATCATGATTATGCATAATTGCATATTGATTGATGGCACTTGTGCTGTCATCCACTGTGAAAATAAATTAGACTGCTGGGCCTTTATAGCATTGATAATGCTATGAGACAAGGCATTTAGTTTACCAGCTGGTAAAGCAATATCATCAATATCCAAGGAAATTCTGTATTTTTGTTTTTTCTCATATAAGAAATTAAGATGTAATCCTAAGAGCATCTCCACCCATTGGGTAAAAAACTTTTTTAATATCACTCATTCTAGCCCTTACCCAAATTTTTAGTAAAAACATTTTTATACCCTTTGCGACTCTCCCCACCACCCGCGCCCTCTCTCTCACTCCTTTGCGACTCACTTCTCACTCCACCACCATTGTACTCACAGCGGTGGGTACAATTTTGGAAGAAGAAGACAATGCTTCAGTTTTGGAAGAAGGTGACGACCTAGATCTAGAGCAACTCGATTAAGTGCTCAAGACCCAAGAGGTGTTCTCGCGACAAGTTCCAACCGACCATCACCAGCAAACACAACCGCCTGCCACCACAATAGAGCTATTGGATATTTGGTTTTGAATTTGGTGAAACATTTGAGTAAAACCAATTTTGGTTCTGGATTTGGTGAAGGGGTGGAGCTCTGTTTTGGGAGTTTTTTACTCTTATTTGAATTTGAGTTTAAATTTATGGATTTTTACCTCTAGGTCAAGAAAAGAGATGTCTAATTACCACTAAGGTAAGTCATTTTTTTTTGGAGTTTAGGTTTAGGGTGCACTTAGAGTTTAGTGGTTTAAGCACTTTCATAGAGTACCCTAGGATTTTAGACACTTTCATAGGGTACCTTAGTCGTAGGGTACCCTAGTCATAAGGGTACCCTAGAGTTTAGGTTTAGGGTGCACTTTCCTATTATAAGGTTTTAGTGGTTTAGGCACTTTCATATGGTATCGCTTTGACCTGATGGTAATTATGGGATCCAAGGGTGACCTGATGGTAAATGTCCCTTAAATTTAAGTAAAAAAACACGAAAAACCCCACTCCACTCCTTCACCAAATTTGATAGTACTCAAATTCTTCACCAAATTTGGTGAGAACCAAACCCCAACATCAATTTTTGAAAGCCATTCTCTCTCCTTCAAATTTACAACAATGCCATTCATGAGACTTTTACTCAAATTTATGCCTGGATTTGCTTTTGCCCAATGGAGTACTCTATACCAAATCAAGTTTTTTACGTAAATTTGGATAAAAATTTAGGTAAGGGGTGGAGATGCTCTAAGGGCATCCTCAATAGTCTAGGTAAATTTTGAGCCAAAAATACTAGCGAACAGTGCATATTTTTTAATTTTAACTCTCCATGTCTCTTTCAATACTCTAACAATACTATTAATATTACCTATTATTTATTAAAACATTATTTTTCCTTCTATTAAAATATTTTTCTTCTCTTTGGGAAGAGGGAGAGGGAAGTAAGAGAGAGCTAGGATGGGACATAAATCCACATTCTATTTATTGGGTGGTGAACAGTGCATCTCCAAACCTTGCCCCGGTTGAAGAGGTATTGTAGACAAATGTGAAAAAAACTAGGCTTTTAGCAGGCTGTTTGTAGCTTGTTTTTTGCATTTTTCTTCAACAAAAGAGATAAAAATTGTTTTTACCTAGGCTTATTGGGCTTGCTTTAAGCTGTTATACCTTGTACCTTGGTCAATCTGTGGCGACGGATCACCCTCTCATGGGTAGTGATTACTTTGAAAAGACGCTCCAAGCTTGACTCCTTCAACGAGTGGTACTGACTCATTAGCTGAACATAATATGACAATTGTGAGCCCCTCTTTCTTGAGTGGTTTACAACTTTGGTCTCCCATTTTCAACCAAAGATTACTAAAATTACTGATATCTATTCAACCAAAACTTAATTGGTTTCTTTTCTTGGTTTTTTCTCTCTCTCTCTCTCTCTCTCTCTCTCTCTCTCTCAAATTATGATCCCAATCCCGTGCAAGTTCTTAAGCTCTACGAAGAAAGAATCATGGGCCAACAGATCGGTCCAAGGGGTTATTTCAAATTTTGATTTATTCCTAAACTGACTTAAGAACTGACATATTACGTTTTATGAGACATGTGATTATCTCACAATACAAGCTACGTTGATTCTATAATGACTTGTTAGTAGCCCAAATCCAGACCAGGCCCATATAGCTCTGCCCAGATCAAAGGAGTCCTCATGGGCCAAATGTTGGTCCTATCTCGTCTACAGGCCTTTGAGAACTGTCTGGTTATTCACCACTAGAAGTTGCACTCACAAACCAAGCGTGGAAAACGATTCTAGGAGGACCTGCTGGTAGCCCAGAACCCAGGCCTGGCCCGGCCCCTTCCTTAAGTACCTTTTAGTGACCCTTGTACAGTATATTATTTGACAAAAATATTATCTTCATTTCTCCTTCGTTCATTTTTTCCTCCTCACAAAATTCAAGATTAAGGCATAGCTTTGATTTTTTCAATTAGTGTTTGTCGTATATTTAAAGGTAATTTTTGAAAGGCAGGAAAAAGAAACAAGTATATATACAGAAAAAACTTGAATTTATAAGAGAATTGGTTTTGAATCAGTGATTCACTCTGTCGGATTAATGAACACAAATGGTTTGGATTCAAGAATGGGAAGGGAAAAAAAAAGGGAACAAGTAAACAAGTAGAAAAGGAAAAAAAAGAAGAAGATAAATTAAGATAGTATAAGTACCTTTTTTTTTTTTTTTGAAATAAGGTCAAGAATTTCATTATAAACGCCATCCGGCAACGATAACATCAAAAGACGGTAATGAAACTAAAAATCACTAACAATTGAAATGAGTATGGCTTGGTAAGGCTTTCAAGCCCACCGGCTCTTAGACACACATGTCAAAGCAGACCCAACACCTCCGTGATGGGATGATGAATTCTATCAAAAGTTAGCAATAGAGTACCCAATGGATACCCAGCTCAAACCATTACACAATACTGCGCAAATGTGATCAAACACAAACCAACACCCAAAAGCAAATAAAAAACCCATCTAATCTAGACTCAGAACAGTTGCAACCGATTCACCTTGTTGAGTCAACCCACTGAGTCGGATCAGAAGCACTGAGTTTGACAGAGTTGACAAAAAAAGCCGCTTTCTTTGGGTTAAGAGCCAAGTTCCAAGTCTGGCCGCCTACAGATTTGCGAACTTTATTGCAACGGAGGGGGCCAAAACCACCCAGATTCAACCCAAAGTCAGATTATCCTCGTAAAACCCATGCCAGTCGGCGCATAAGGAAAAAGATGGTGGGGGCTAGGAGCGTGAGTGGTGGTGGGTAGTGGCTGAAAAAAGGGGCGAAGCCAGTGGAAGATGGTTGATGATGATGGAGGAGGGCTGCGAAGGAGGTAGAGGTTAAAGGAGAACAACGACAAAGGGTTGAAAACAGGTGGTCGGCAGAGGGAAGAAACCAGCGGGGGGTGAGGCGCTGAGGCAGTAGCTCCACCCCCAAAAACGAAGAGAGGAAAGAGAGGAAGAGGAAGGAGCCGGAAACAAACAAAGAAAAAGAGAGAGAGGCCGGAAGGATGGAGCCGGCAATGAGGGGAAAAAACCCTAAGGGGATCCAATTTTAGAGAGAGAAAGTCTCTCTCAAGGCAATAGTAGGCCTTTTATTCGAAAGGAAATGAAAATGGAAATGGAATTACTTCTGCATATTTGGATGGGGTAACAGTACCACATACATTGTTTGGACAAATGTATTCACTTTCTTTAAATCTACTCACTTTCTTTTCATTTTCATAATTTTACAAATAAAAGAAAATAAATAGTTATTGTATGTTTCTATAAAAGAATAAGTTCTTTTTTAATTTATATTTCAAGCACAGTCTACAAGCATAGTTATGTTGTATCTCGAAATGGTAAGATATGATTTTCTTGCGTCTAGAAGTTATCTGATTTATCGATCCTATATTTGATAATGTCACATATTTGATCATCTTTTAGAAGGTTAAGATATTTTAAATTTGATTTTGTATGCATTGAATTTTTACATTTAAAACACTTTTACATACTCCTAATTTCATCTACTAAAACCAAAAAAGCAATAATAGGAGTAATAATTATCAAACGTAAACGTGGGTTGCGAAAATAAATTTGTTTTGGGAAAGCCCACTTTCCAGTGTAAGATAAGATATCAGGCCAAATACCCAATTTGAAGGTAGGGACCACTTTCCTTCCCCCTTGAGACAGTGCATGCATCTTCCCTCTCTTCCTCCACTTTCCCCGTTCTCTCTCTCTCTCTCTCTCTAAAACAATCCTCGGAGTCGTGGACAGTCAAAGCAACTCTCAAGAAGAAGTCCCACTGAATCAACAAATGCAGAGAACAATCTGTTCAGATCATCCTCCGATCTCCTTGTCTCACTAGAGGTAATTACCTCAACTCTTCGAAAAAATTGCAATTCTTTTTATTCTCATGTTCAAGCGTCTGTTATCTATTTGTTTAATTGATTATCACGGTTTTCTAAGAAACGAATCTCAATACTCTGTTTGGTTGCTGAGAAACTCGGGGAAAAGGAAAAAAAAGGGATAAAGGAAATCCAAACCTTGCGAAGCAAATTTAGCCTGTGAGTCTCATAGATGTGTGGAATTGAATCTCCTTCATTTAATATACTTGTGATTTGGCAGCAGAGCAAGTTTTTCTTCTTTCTTCGCTTGGTTTCGTATACTCGTGATTTGGCAGCAGAGCAAGTTTTGTTACTTTCTTTCCTTGATTTGTATACTCGTGATTGGGCAGCAGTGCAAGTTGTGTTTCTTTCTTTCCTTGATTTCATATACTTGTGATCTGCCGCAGAGCAAGATTTGCTTCTTTCTTTCCGTGATTTCATATACTTGTGATTTGGCAGCAGAGCAAGTTTTGTTGTTTGATTACTGTTCCCTTGCTATTTCAGTGACGGAAAATGTAGGGCTCAAACCTGATTTGTTGGCTATTCACGTATTCTCGATGCTCTCAACTTCTTTAGGGTTAATAAATCAAGTGATTTGAAGAATTCGAGTAAAACTTTTTCCTAAACAAGTCGCTGGAGAGGGTGACTGGGGTGGTGTAAAAAAAGAACTTTCTAACTGAAGTCTTAAAATGTGTTTGCGCAAATCTTGTTATTTGAGGCTATGTTCTAAAAATCGCTAGCCGCTAGTCGGGCAGAAAGGGGCGCCTAGGCACCGACAGTCGGTTGCCTAATCTTGGCGTTGGACCACCGCCTAGAGCCTAGGTGGGGACTAGTTGGCCCAGGCAGCCGACTTTTAGGACACTTATTTGAGGCCAAAGAACGGATTTCTCTGTTACCAAGTTTGGAGATATTTTAAACGCATTTTGCAAGGGGGAAAGAAATGGAAATTTAATGTATTGGATGGGGGTATTCTTTGTGTTGCTCGGCTTATTTCTGTTTTATCTGTTGACTCCTATAAGATTCCTTCTTCGCATTTCATTAGCACTTGGCGCATTTCTCTTTGGTATCCCATGGAGTAATTCTTGATGTATGTGTTTATTCATTGCACGGTTAATTACATGATTATGATTTCAATCTAGGAAGACCTATCCATATTCTATTTAGGGCGGCATGCCATTGCATCCTATAAGGCTATAACATTAATAAGTTCCATTTCTTAATTATGTTGCTTTTGAAACGATTCATCGATTTGTTCTGCGCAAGTTAATGATCAGAGGACCAAGTTCCATCACAAGGAAATATGCTGCTCTTACATGGTGGCTTCAAGCCATTAGTTTCTGTCCAATGTTCCGCAAAACCTTTGGCATAAATAATATTCCACTCCTATCAAAGTGTGTGCATTCGTGATTGGGGTTCAATCTTATTTAAATGTCTCTCTTTTGGTAGCAGTTATTTCAACCATGAAACCACCTCTTTTAGCATGAATTTTCATTTGTTTACTAGTCTGGAATGATGGGACTAATTAATCATTCTTGTGTTTCTCAGATCTTTGCTGGCCTACTTGCTGGCAATGGACTCGTCCTGCGACTGCTTTGAGACTCAATGGCCTGCTGACGAGCTTCTGGTGAAGTATCAGTACATATCAGACTTCTTTATTGCCTTTGCATACTTCTCGATTCCCTTGGAGCTTATTTATTTTGTTCAAAAATCAGCGTTCTTCCCATATAGATGGGTGTTAATGCAGTTTGGTGCTTTTATTGTTCTTTGTGGGGCGACCCATTTCATAAATCTGTGGACATTCTCTATGCACTCGAAAACTGTTGCTGTAGTGATGACTATAGCAAAACTTGCTACTGCTGTTGTGTCATGTGCAACAGCTCTTATGCTGGTGCATATTATTCCTGATCTACTAAGTGTGAAAACACGGGAATTATTTTTGAAGAACAAGGCTGAAGAGCTGGACAGGGAGATGGGTCTTATTATGTCTCAAGAAGAAACTGGAAGGCATGTGAGAATGCTTACCCATGAAATTAGAAGCACGCTTGACAGACACACTATACTAAAAACTACTCTTGTGGAGTTGGGTAGGACTTTAGACCTGGAAGAATGTGCATTGTGGATGCCATCACGGACAGGGTTAAATCTTCAACTATCTCATGCACTAAGCAATATAATACCTGTTGGATCTTCTGTTCCAATCAATCTCCCCATAGTCAATGAAGTGTTTAATAGTGCTGAAGCAATACGTATACCACATTCATGCCCATTGGCAAGGATCAGACCTCCAGTGGGAAGATACGTGCCACCGGAAGTTGTTGCCGTTCGGGTGCCTCTTTTGAATCTTTCAAATTTCCAAATTAATGATTGGCCTGACCTCTCTGCAAAAAGCTATGCTGTGATGGTTTTGATTCTCCCTATGGACGGCATCAGAAAATGGCGTGACCATGAGTTGGAACTTGTGGAAGTTGTGGCTGACCAGGTTTCTTATTGCCTTTATCCTTGCCGTTAGTGCCTTTTAATTGCCTTCTGATTTTGAAAACTGTTATCTCATATTTTACATGCTTGTGTTCAACTTCAACCTGCTACAGCTTTAGCCTTTAAGCCTGTAAAAAAGTTTTGCTTGGATTTATGAACATAATTTGTGGCTTTCCCCTTGTCTGTGGTTCACTTTTCATTGCCTGTGTAAATGTACAAATTCAATCAACTGTATTAACCCCACGTTGCTGGTTTTTACTTCAGCTGTTCAATTTCCCGTGACACTCTGGCAAAAGCATCATTTGGTCTTTCCTAAAACTGTGCATATGATTAGGTGTGAAATGTGCGGTGCAACATGCTCTGTTTGTTGTTGGGCCCTGTTTTGCATTTTCTTTATCGGCATTGCTACATGCAGAGACACCAACCACAGTTCCGGCAACCACAGTGGCTTTGCAGCCGTCTGATCCAACAATATCGGACGGCTGCGAAGCCATCTGTGGTCGGTGTCCGTGTCTGTAAGACTATAACATTTCCGTTTCTTTATGTTCTGCCTGTTTATATTGAGTTTTATTTGTTGAAATTGCAGTTCCATAGAATGTTTTCCTTCACGAACCATAGAGTTCAAGCACTTCTATGCATTTACTATATAACCCTCAGTTTTGTGCTTTTGTTACTACCTTAGAGAAAATTAACTGGAAACTGGAATTCACCCTGGGCATGGACTAGAAATAATTTGTCCTACAAGTGCAGAGTCTTATTAATAGTAATTGAATTTAAACCCTTTCCCTTTCCTTATAGACAAAAAATAAGAAATTTTTCCCTGTCTCTTCTTTTTATTTGAGTAACGGAACAAAAAATCAAAAGAAAGTCGTTCATTTTTTCTCTTCAATTAAAACAAACAAATAAGAATTCTATAGGGTTAAATAAAAATTCAATTGACCATTTGAGAGAATTGCTATGCTTAGTGTGTGACTCGTTGGTTTTTTTAGGCTTAGGATTCAAAGAAGAAAACTATTGCCCATAGTATCAACTATTAACTATAGAACTAATAACCAACTCATCACTTCGCATTATCTGGATCCAAAAAACCAGTCAAGAGAGGATATATTGATCCTAGCATTGTAGCGAGGGAAATTTGTTATGCATAAACAAAAGAAAAAGTGAAAAACCAATCGGATTCTAAATTGTAAAGAAAATATAGATTTTTGTCTCTTTTTATCTCTCCCGAAGATCTCGTTTTGACTAGGGGTGAAACCAGTTCGGTCCGGTCCGGTTCTTCGGCATATTTGACTGAACCGAGAAACTCGGTTTGGGAGAAACATAGAACCGAAACCGGTTTTTCAAGGTCGGTTCGGTTCCGGTTTAGTTCGTCCCAGTTCGGTCCGGTTTAGATGTCGGTTTGGTTCCGGGGAGAGAGAGAGGAGATGATCGGGGCACAAAAATCATCACGTGTACAGATCTACACAGCATCATCATCATCATTAAAAACCAAAAATCAACCAAAAAATCTAATAATCTACAGATCTAACATCATCAAAAGCTACAAATCAACCAAAATCGGGAATGTATATATCGAGTATGTGTGTAACATACATCATCATCAGATCTGTAGACGCCGGCTATGGCGATGAGGACGGCCGGCTATGGCAATGATGACGACGAGATGATGTTGACGATTTGACGACGCCAACGAAGGGTACTTGCCTGATATTCTCTCCGTCGACGGAGAGCGTGTTTTCATAGGCGAGATCTGTAATCATTGGGGGAGAGAGAGAGGATTTTATGGTTGGGGGCTGAATGTATTTATACTTTATATATCACCGAATCTTCAAAACCATTAAATAATTTTATTTCCCAATTATAACGTAAGCCACTTTCCAGCCGAGTGGTGGGGAGAGTGGTACTCTACGTGGAAGGTTGGGAGTTCAATCCCTGCTACCTACATTTTTGAAGGTATATATGCATAAACCGGTTTGGTCCGGTTCGGTTCGGTTCATAAAAAAAACCCTCTGATCCGAGAACCGAAACGGTTCTTAAAATTTCGAATCTTCAGGAACCGGACCGAACCAGCCAAAGAAAAAAACCGAAAAAAAGTTCCAGTTTGGTCCGGTTTTTATGTTCACCCCTAGTTTTGACTAAGAATACCTCTTGGATCGGATTCTATTCTATTAAAGAAGAATAAGAAAATTGATTATTATAGATATCTTATATTTCATGCCGAAAGGAAAGAAGAATAAGTACATTTTTTTCGTTCTACATTCCTGGATTCCTTGCACTTAGTAGTCCTTAACACTTAGTATATATACTAAGTTGATATATACTTCAATCTATTATAATTAGAACGTCACTACTGGGTTACAATGCTTCTTTGGTTACATTACATGGACACGGGAACTATCACGAATTCATGCCTTTTCTTGTGCTCAATATATTGTTTCCACATACACAGGTAGCTGTTGCTCTTTCTCATGCTGCAATTTTAGAAGAGTCTATGAGGGCCCGTGATCAGCTCGTGGAGCAGAATGTTGCTCTTGATTTGGCTCGACAAGAAGCAGAGATGGCTATCCGTGCTCGCAATGATTTCCTTGCTGTCATGAATCATGAGATGAGGACACCCATGCATGCAATCATCTCCTTGTCTTCACTTCTTTTAGAAACAGAACTAACTCCAGATCAAAGGGTTATGATAGAGACTATACTCAAGAGTAGCAACCTGCTTGCAACCCTTATTAATGATGTATTAGATCTTTCTAGGCTTGAAGATGGTAGCCTAGAATTAGATGCTGGGGTGTTCAATCTTCATGAGGTTTTCAGACAGGTACTGCCCCTAGTTACTTCTTAATTATCATATCATTTAGTGAGAATTGATAGGTTAACCTGAATGCCTGTGAGCTAAATATTGTTGGGTTTTTTTTTTTTTTTTTTTGTAGGCCGTCAGTCTGATAAAGCCTATTGCATCTGTAAAGAAGTTATCCATGACACTTATTTTGGCCCCGGATTTGCCTGTATATGCTGCGGGTGATGAGAAACGAGTGATACAAACAATCTTAAATATCGCGGGTAATGCTGTGAAGTTCACAAAGAAAGGTTATGTCTCAGTTGTGGCTTCAATTGCAAAACCAGAGTCTTTGAGAGACTGGCGAACTCCCGAGTTTTATCCCGTGTCAAGTGATGGCCACTTCTTCTTAAGAGTGCAGGTTGGGCTCTCTCTTCTCTTCACTGGCTAAAATTTCCAGCGTCTTTTTAAAGGAAGATATGGCAATAGAAATTGATTTTCCTTGAAGTGCATCCATTCATAGTGCAAGTGTATCCATTCATAGTGCAAACTCGAGTATTTTGCTTGGAGATTGAAAGGCTGGCCTTCGGACTTGTTTAATGTGGTATAAAGATTGGCGATGAGCTACAGAAAGAAAGACAGAACAGAAGAAAAACTGAATTTCATATTTCCTGCATCTTGAACTCCATTTTGAGGACTTAGCTCTTCATTTAGTTGTCACTGGTGGGAAATTTGAACTCTTCATTAGATACTTTTTTTTTTTTGCAGGTTAAGGATTCTGGTTGCGGTATTCTCCCACAAGATGTCCCTCTTTGTTTTACTAAATTTGCTCACTCTCAAAGTGGATCAAACCGAAATACTAGTGGTGCTGGTCTTGGACTTGCGATTTGCAAAAGGTATTTACTCTGAGTCTTAGAGTAGTAATTCCGCTGTGATATATTGCAGAATGAATGATTGCATTCATCATGATGTCTTAGATTAGCACGGAGTATTGAGTAACTTAGTTTCTTCATTTAGATTGTCGTTGTCTGACCCTGTTTTTGTGACATTTTTTAAACCATGGAATCAGGTTTGTAAATCTAATGGGAGGTCACATTTGGATTGAAAGCGAGGGATTGGACAAGGGTACCACAGTTACATTCCTTGCTAAACTTGGAATCTGCAACAATCCCAATGAATCAACAGCAGTTGCCAGTAGAGCAGATCAAGGGAGCGCAGATCTAATTGGACATAACCTATTTGCTAAAGAACTCCCTCGTTATCAGAGGAGTCTTTAGACACAAACTAGGTTGGTGGAACAGATCTTAAGCCATCAAGACATTCAAGAGACTGTTGGACCAAGTTTGTTAGTAATGATTACTTTCAGCGACATTTTCTGTAGGCTTTGATCACAATATTTCTTCTTTACGCAGTTGTAATTCAGAATCGAAATGCAACTATGTTGGTTTATTTGGGAAGATATCAGATTACTCATTGCGAATATAAGGCCATTTGTCTGTAAACACATTTGAAGTGTTTAGGCCAAATTTTGCCCGATGAAATGGCAAATGCGTATTTTCTTTTTCCTTTTGCTGGTTAAAGGCAAATGTGTGTATTCTAAGCGTTCTGGCTCCAAGCTCTTCTGCTCCTAGTGATTTTCCTGAAGCAACACCTTTCATGGCGGGCAGCTGGTTTCCATACGGTTCATGGTTTTGCATCCATCCATTTCGGTGGCGTTGATGATGGGCTGGCTTTGCCTCGGCCTAGCTTGGATAAAGAGGTGGTAAATTGGGATCAAAAGTTAGCTGGAAGAACCAAATGTCTGGAAGACAAATCCCAGACTGCAATCTGTACCTCACAGCAATCAAATACCAATGGGTTGAGTGAACTTAGAACACTCAAACGTGTGGTTTTAGGGACACAACAGAAACTCTCTGGGAAAATAGCTCAAGTTGTTCTTAATAGACGTTAGGCTCCTTTCTGTGGGAGTCAATGTACGAAAACAAAGAAAAAATGCCATTGACAACCTATAATCTCTGTTTTCAATCATCTAATTCCTCGGGGGATGGATTAAAACATCCATTTATCTGCTAAATACAAACAATACTGACTCATTGATTCAAAATCCACAGAAACGAAAAGTTATTTTTGGGGCATGCATCAACTAATTTGTGCCTCCTCCCCCGGAAAGAGACAAAAAACAATGGGCCTCCTTTACTAGAAAGAGACCAAAAATAATGTGCCTCCTCCATAATTGACATTTGCAATTGCTGAGCAGTACGCTGCATCATCTTGCATAGAATTGGAAATCTGCTAAATGCGATCCTACCTATTGTGGGAAACAATCACAACATACACATCAACATTCTTTCACAGTTCGTATGCTGACAGTAGCGAGTATGGGTTGCAGATTTCATCCACCAAAACCCAACTATCATGAGAAAACAAAAGCAATGGACACAGATGAAAACAAACTAATAAGAGTATCAAACATTTTAAGCATCTTCCTTCAACACAAAAAGAACACTGTTTGACGAAATAACCCAGACAAAAGGAAAAACAGAATACTAGGTCAAAAATCACTGAACTATGATAATAACCAGAAGACAAGATACAATGTTGTAAATCCTCAGTATACATCATTGCAGACCTCACTTCTTGGATTTCTTGGACGCCCTGTTACCAAATGAAACATAGTCAAATTTTACCCCAAGCAACCTCATCATACATTAGCCTACATCACATCAGAAAACTTACTGAGCAGGTTGAGCTGTAGGTGCAGCAGCAGCCGCTGGAGGTTGAGGTGCTTTCTCTCCTGGTCCCTGTGCACATCAGACAGGAAAATGTCATTTGAACATTGATCATAAGAGAAAAAGAACGATATTCAAGCCTAAAATGATGTTCTAAGCCTCAAGTAATCAAGTTAGAAGCTCCTGCATCCTCTAACAACGTTGGAGCATTTAGACACATCGTGCAAATGAATAGGATAGGAATTTGAAGTACACGAAGATACAAATGTAGAATATGTAACCTAATTCGCGTAAACTAATGCAAGTGAAATTAGCTATTTCAATCGAAAGCATACAGAGAGTTGAGCCACAAGCGTTTCACAATAGATAAAAATGTAATCATAAGGTACGTATAAAAGGTAGCTTAAACATAAATCTTTCTGGCAGAACAGCAAACTAATATGGGGGCTGAAAAAAATGGCGTTTCATTTGCTATTTGGGAATCTATGTTACTTGGACACAGGTGCAGGTGTCAGGAGCGGGTATGTATCTAGGTGTCAGATTCAACTATTTCTCATTTCAAGGACATGGGGGTGCGGCAAAATATTCAAATTTGTTTCTATTTTTTTGTGTATTTTCTTATGTAAAATGGTGCTTTAAGGTTCTATAGCACTTTTCATGGATAATAAGAGAAGTTTATGCATACTTCCATGATAAAATCGAATTGAAATTAGGTTTTCTATAGAAGTGTGTTACTAAACTTATCAAACACATATCCCACACCCTTATCCGAGTGTTGAGTGTCCGACATGGGTACTTTATACCATTACAACAGTCCGCGTAACATAGATTGGGAATACATGTGGTAAGTCAACAAAACAAGAGTATGTTAGCTCGTTCCCTTTATCATCAAATACGGTTACATAGAAAAGAAAAGTAAAGATCCCTAGAATCTTACCTGAGCAAGTCGTTCCTCTCTCCTAGCAAACTTTCTTTCCCTGCTAGCCTTGTTCTTTGCACGCTTGGCCTCGAATTGGTCAGACAAGGTCTTTTCTCTAGCTTTCTCAGCCTTGGACTTGTGGATGCTCTCCATCAGCACCCTCTTGTTCTTAAACACATTACCCTTCACCTTCATGTACATGTCATGATACATGTGCTTGTCAATCTTCTTTGATTCCCTGTACTTGCGGAGCAAGCGCCTGAGCACACGCATCCTCCTCATCCACAGTATTTTTGTGGGCAACCTTGCCTCCCTTGTACCCTTACGTTTACCTGAAACCAAACAAAGAGAACATCAAAACCCAGACAAGTTTCTCCATCAAACAAAGAAACAATCAACATAATTTACATAAACCTATCACAGAGCAGCAAATGACAGAAATGAAGATACCTGCTACCTATGATAAACATTCTGCCATGGCGATTTTCAAGTTCCAGTGATTTCTTAAGCAAAATTCTACATATAATCTAGCTCTTCAAAACAATTTGTTCATGAAAAAAGTCTTGATTGATTCACATCTGTGTCCCAGGTGATTTTAGCATAATTTTCCTACTAAATACACGCAAATTATAAGAAATGCAAATTACAAGAGATGTCTGTCTAAGCTACTGGAATTTTTTTTTAGAAAAAATAACAGTAGAAATATGAAATATCTGAACAGAAAAATATTCTCTACGTGACCCCAAATCATTTCTCATTGTTACCATATCCAGAATGACGGCCCTTTCGCTTGGCCTCTTTCATTCTGCGTGCACGAGATCGGGAGTGAATCTTGGTTGGTTTCCTAATGATAAAACCGTCCTTGACCAGCTTCCGAACATTTTGACCTGCACTCCACAAGAAAGAAAAATATCAAAATACAAGCAGAAGAATGACCAATGATGTTACAAAAGAAACACTGCTGACAGTAGCAGTAGAAGTAGTAGTCATAGTAGAGCATTGACTTTAAGCGAGTGCAAGAGATATAGTCATGTCAGAGTGTACAGAATATCACTTTTCTTTAGTCTTCCTACTACAAAGTCAGGGGTTGCCTCAACTTTCGAATATTACGCATACAAAATTTCACCTCACTGACAAAAACCACCAGTGGCATATAGATGAAGAAAACAACTGCTAGCCATTTTCCCCTCCATTTTCAATTTCTTGCTTTAGGCTCCGTTCCTCCATTTGTTTTGGTGTGAAATGTTTCACATTGGAAAATAATTTCCATGTACAATAATCAGCACAAAAATATTTTTTGTGCAAACATTTCGCACAAAAACATTTTCTGATGTTTGGTTTGCTTAGAAAAACATTTTCCAATGCTACATAAAAAAAATCAAAACCTCAACACCAACTCAACATTCTAACCAGATTACATACATATGCATACAAATTTACACACTGATATGGAGCAAAAGATTTTTCAAAGGCAGAGGTAGATAGTAAACAAGGCTTTTCAGGCGCTCGATATGTGGCAGGAAGGTGAGTTTTAACAGTCGGTTGGGCTGCCATGGAATCGTAAAATGACTTACAGAAATAATCGGCTTAAGTTGTTTTCATTCTCTTGACATAAATTCCATGAAAAATATTTTACACAACTTCTATTCCAATACCAAACACCAAAAATTGCGTAACCAAACATCAAAAATTACTAAAATATTTTGACGCGCAAACCAACGAAGCCTTAGTTCATTCCTGTTCTACCAAGGCATATAACTAGAACGTGTTTCTAAAATCTGTCAACTGCAGCACATATAAATGGACTAAACCATTAACCATTATAACTTTACAAATAGATAACTGTCCCCATAGACGACTGCAGAAAAACATTAAGTGCTATCAAAGAAACTAAGATCGTGAAGATATCCCAAATCTAATTCATTTTAAACATTACAAAAACATTTTTGATCAGAAATACTATATACAGTTGCCTGCACATGGTATGCACATGGTACAATCCACTTCAACAATTATTCAAGACCCCTACCGTTGAACTACAATTCTCCAATGCAATACGAGATGGAAGTAAGCCAAAAACAAAACAGTAGCTATTTAGCAAACGTAAACAACCATCTAACTACGTAGATATCGATACATGGAGAACGCATAAGGTGATTACATATATAGATACATGATTAAACCACATATAAAGGCCGTAAAAAGTGGAAAGCAGTAAACAGAAGACGGATTAGCACCGTTTTATTACAATAACGAAATACTGAAAATGAAGTAGTTTCGCTAGCTAATCGAACAAGATCAATCAAAGCAGGAAATGATCTCCAAGTAATTAAATCTAACACAGAAATGAAATCTCAGACGAGAAAAAGGATAGAGGAACTTACGAGAGTTGGCCATGGAGATTTCGTTGACTTCATTTGGATCGAGCCAAACCTTTCCCCTGCCGCACTTGAGGACGCTGGCGGCGAGCCGCTTCTGAAGCTTCAGAGACACCATCTCTCTCTTTCTCTCCTCTCTCCTCTCTCCTCTCTCCTCTGTTGAAGCTGCGAATAGGGAAGAAGACGGAGGGTGTGGTTAGCATAAAGCCTTTATATCTCATCGAATCAGCACTCCCCTAGGGTTTTGAGGAGAAGGGCCAAATTGTTGGGCTTTTAGAATATTTTTCAAGCCCAATAGGTTTCAAGTATGGACAGCCCAAATAGTACTGCTAACGAGATTATAGGGTCGGCCTAACAACTTCTAACAGGCCAACTCATGCATTTTAAGTTTTAAGTCCTGTTTGGGATGACAATAAAGTTAAATAAGAAGTCAAACCAAACGAGTCCTATTTTTTTAATGATTTTCCGAAAATAACACAAACAAAGGTACGGTAGAATGGTTTAGGTAGCTGGCTTATTTTTTCGTGTTTATTTATTTTTTTCGTGTTTTTTAGTTTTTCATCAACTTTTTGTGTATTATCGTCTCGGCGAGAGAAATCAAAAAAATAAAAAATTATGATCTAATCATAATTTTTTTTGAATAAAGACAAAAATAAACCAAAAAGTCAGATTTTTACACTTTTTCGATCTTATTCAAAAAATTGAAAGTTCTAGTCATAATCTTTTACCTTGTTGGATTCCTCTCGCCAAAACGAACCAATAATACTCAAAAAATCGATGCAAAACTAACAAACGCAAAAAAAATCAAATAAAGACAAAGCAAAAAGTTAAGTTCGCTTTTTAGGCCAAACTCACCTTACGAGCAATTGAACCTATACAGTACTTTATATTCGGCGTATAATGTATAAATAAGTTTGAGGAAGTAGAAAATCACTACCAATTTTTCTTAATTCACATTCAGAGTCTCCGTAATGATTTAGAAAATTTTATTTCACTTGCAAGCAACAAGCATTGGAGCATGATACTACATGTTCCTAGTTTAGGGACAAGTTCCCCACACAATATTTCACAAACCACCCATTTCAAAGTCCCACGCAAATGATCCGAGCCATTCAATCTCTTCTTCATAACATGTTTTTAAGAGTTCCTGTGAATAATCAACTCATTCAGATATCGATAAAGACTTGATCGGTATTGTACGCAAAGTTGACATCATAAAAACTTAATGAATGAATCAATCTCTTACCGATATTTGAATGAGTTGAAATTTTACGAGTATTCTTAGAAAATAATTTTAAACAAATTGAATAGCTTCCATTATTAGCGTGGGGCTCCAATTTTTATTTTATTTTTTGGGTCAAAATTTGTGTTAATAGTTCTTTGAGGAAAACCGGCTTAGTTTATTAAGGCAAATATGAACAATGGATGGAAAGTGGTTTTATTTCCCAACGAAATACAAAGGCAAATCTTAACCATGGATGGAGATTGGGAGTACTAGTTTTAGGGCATCCACAGTGGGCTAGCAATATGGCTCCTAAGCTTGGCTCCTAACATTTACCTAGCCATGTCCTCAAATATTGCCTTCAATGGGCTCCCCAAACAAGCTCCTAAGGGTGGCTCCTAAAATTGGCTCCTAGCACAATAGCTAAATTTAGGTAGCCTTCTAGCTAACTCTAAGTGGGGCCAAAGTCTTTAATTCTTTAATTTACCCAAAAAAAAGTCTTTAATTCTTTTTTTAATATAAAATATTTGAAAAAGTTGCCATTGGAAAAATCTCTCAAAAATCATGCAACTGAAGGTAAGATCTTTGATGTGGTTGTTTATCACTAGTTCCTTTATGACAATTTTTTTTTTTTTTTTTTTGTGAAGTGAAATGGAACAAAAGAATAGAGGAGAAACATTTTTATTTCACAAGAGACATTACAATGACAGCTTCAAATTGCACTATTTAGTTAGCAAAAATACTATGTTTTGCATTAGAATATCATGTTTCGCCTTAGAGAAATAGTAACAAACGAATATTAATCAAAGTAATGAGAAATTCAAAACGGTAACAAGTCCATATTGTAGACGTTAGGATTATCAATGTATGGGTCCCACATTTTTAATTTTTTTTTTTATACAAATAGAGAAGGATATTGCTAGCCCATTGAGTGCACACATCCTCTCCAAATTTAACAAACTCTAGGAGTGAAAAGTGGACCCCAATTATGCTTATGTGTACACCTTAGGATACAAGTTAGGAGCCATTTTTTGCTAGCCCACTGTGGATGCCCTTATTTCCCAATGAAATGTAGCCAAGGTAGGGAATAAGGAGAAGTTAGCTCTCATTATGCACATTGAAAAATAAGTACACACAAAGCTCCTCTTACAAACATTTTGTTTCATATCTATTATAGTATTGCAGGATGGGTTTTCGCGAGGAGGGCCGTGGTTGCAACAAGTGTCGTCAGTTGATTGGATTGTGATGGGTGTTATAAAGTTAGCAATGTGGCTCGATCAAATCACGTATATAAAACTTTCCATAAAACTATTTTGAATTTCAAAAGAAAGAATTTTGAACTATCCATAAATTTTCTCAATATCCTTTCCATAATGATGACTAAAACATTATTGATATCTTTTTACATTGATTTTTTTTCCTTCCAAATTTTCTTAAATTGTGCTTCCAATATAGATTGGAAACAGTTTTTAAAGGGCCACATTTAAAAGAAAAACAACGATTCAAAAAACTAACGGAGGTATCAAAGGCACAGTGATCTCAGCAAAGAAAGTAAAAAGTATGAATCACTCCATTTAGGCTGTAGTGAGGTATTTTTCTTTACCTCTCCATATTTTAATGCATGTAGTCTTCTTATTAATTATTTTTTAATATTCGACAAACAAGTCAGAAGACAAGACTTATGTATGGATTATTTTACTCTTCACGTATAAAATATTTCGTATGATTCATATGATTACAACAATGGATCGATTATTTATGCCTACCTTCTCATAATGAATCGGGAGTGGTCATCTACCCCGAAGAGGTGTTTTTCAATGTCATGTTCTGTTAGTAAAATTTGGTTAGATTTTACTCTCTAATTTTTCCATGGAATTGTGTTTGAAAAATTCCTGCAACCCAAAACACTAGATTTATGGATGGTGAAGAAGTTTTTTTAGGTCTTTATGATAAAATAAAAAAAAAACAATTAGAGCAAACTCCGATAAGTGGTAACTTTATGTTCATGCATGAGTCAACCAAGAGGCGGCTCTAGGATTTTTGTTCACTAGTGGCAAAAATATAAAGGAAGTTTTTGTATATAAAGTTGTATATAAAATAAGCATATTTATTGGGTCTAATATGTCATTCGACATGTCTACTACTTATTGGGCTATCTTAGTATATCTTTAACTGTTAGGAAAAAAAAAGGGATGAAGAGTGGATCAGCGCAATATTTTGAAAACTGTTTTACCATCAAGAGCGAAAACACACCCACATATCTTTTTTCTTTTTTTTTTTTTGATCGGCAAAAGTAACATTTTTATTAAGGGAAAGGGGAGGGGAATCCAACAATAAGTTGGATAGTACAGCCCGTTGGGACAAGCCCAAAACACACCAAAAAGGACGAAGCTTAACATCCGAGGGCCTAAAATGCTCAAATATACTAACAAATAAGCACTAATAAACACCTGTGGGCCAAAATACCTAAATACAACAATAAAGCCATAATGAGAAGCACAAAAACCAAACCCTAAAATTCCAAAGCTACACCAACCACCACCCTCAGCCTTCTCCATACCAAACTAAGAACAAAACATCTAGCCAAACTTATCGGATTGTCATCCCCAAAACCACCACGCCACCATCGGCAAACCGGAGGAGAATAAACGCATCGACATTTACCACCCACTGTCGCGGAAGCTCACCAATGCCGTTAAGCCAAAACCGTGAAAACCCAGCAAAGATCACAGTGGCAGACCGACACTGTCCAGCCATCGACAAACTGAAAGACCACCTTACCGTTAGGCGAAAATCCTGGGAACCCAACAGTTGATTAGACCGGGGACAAGAATGGAGGGAAAAAGACGAAGAACATGGGGAGAAAGCAGAGGAGGGATGCCATGGTAGGGGTGTGGCAGTGAAACGGGAGTTGAGGGTGGAAAAGAAACAGAGTGGAGAGGAAGAGAGACAGAGAAACCGATGAACTTACCGCAAGCCGACCCCGTCGCCGTCCGGACATCCCAACAATATCGCCAAGCAACCACCGATTCGGTACCCATAAACGATTAGGAGACCCCAAAAGTCGTGATCCATGACTCCAGCTTGACCACCGGCATTGCCACCGCCCAACCCATTACCTCGCTGATCAAGATGAGATAAGGAAAAATAAGAGGAAAAAAGAAGGCGGAGGAGAAAGGAAAATGGGGAAAATGGGGGATGGAAAGATAGGGAGAAGAAGAGATAGACAGAGATGAGAGAGCAGAAAAGAGGGAAGGAGGGGGGGAGGGTGCTGCCCCCCAAACGGAAACCCTAGCTGTTAGTTTCTTAGAGAGAAGGTGGAGGAACAACACACCCACATGTCCTGAAGGGTTGATTATTGTTGAAAAAATATTCATTCGATCTTATAATCTGATCAATAATCATCATTTTTTCCTTAAACTTTATGTTATAATTATCTTCCTTTTTGTATTATATTGTGTTGTTTACATATACTATGGTGAATGAATAGAATGATGGAGTACATTTTAAAGTTGGGTTTGGGCTAACTACTTATTTGATAGATCTTTTTTCTAAACTTTTTGTCTTTCTCTATCGTTCTTTAGTTTTTCCTTAAATATTTGGAAATTAATGATACATCTCGACAAGAGAGAAATAAAAAAATTAAAAATCCGTGACAAAATACTTAGAAAAGTTCACTAAAGACAACAATAAAAAAAAATAGACAAATTTGTATTGTTTTGTCTTCAATAATTTTTTAAACTTTATTTAATTTTTAACTCTTTAGATTCCTCTTATCAAGATAAATTTATAATCTCCAAAGATTTAACGCAAAACTACAATTTTTAGGAAAATGATCCTATAATAAACTCAGGCAAAATCCCAAGTCCCGTGCATAGCACGAGTTTTACGCTAGTCTTATATATTATTGCAGAATGACTTTTCGTGAGGAGGGCTACGGTCGCGACAAGTGGCATGAAGTAATTGGATTGTGATTGACGTTTTCAAGCCACACATGTGAGATTCGATTACACATGTCCTAAAAAATCATTTTCGAAATTCAAATCCAAAAATCTCAAACTTTCATTTTAAAGTTGGGTTTGGGCTAACTACTTATTTGATAGATCTTTTTTCTAAACTTTTTGTCTTTCTCTATCGTTCTTTAGTTTTTCCTTAAATATTTGGAAATTAATGATACATCTCGACAAGAGAAATAAAAAAAATTAAAAATCCGTGACAAAATACTTAGAAAAGTTCACTAAAGACAACAATAAAAAAAAATAGACAAATTTGTATTGTTTTGTCTTCAATAATTTTTTAAACTTTATTTAATTTTTAACTCTTTAGATTCCTCTTATCAAGATAAATTTATAATCTCCAAAGATTTAACGCAAAACTACAATTTTTAGGAAAATGATCCTATAATAAACTCAGGCAAAATCCCAAGTCCCGTGCATAGCACGAGTTTTACGCTAGTCTTATATATTATTGCAGAATGACTTTTCGTGAGGAGGGCTACGGTCGCGACAAGTGGCATGAAGTAATTGGATTGTGATTGACGTTTTCAAGCCACACATGTGAGATTCGATTACACATGTCCTAAAAAATCATTTTCGAAATTCAAATCCAAAAATCTCAAACTTTCCTAATTCAAACACTTCAATTTATTCCCATAATGGAAGCGAAAGTTGTCTAATAAAATTAAAAGTTCAAATTTAAAAATCTTTATAAACTGTCAATCAGTTGTGATTTGTGGTTTCAAAATAAAAAATAAAAAGTAAAAGGAAAGGTAAGATTTTTCCCTTTGGATACTATCATTTCTAAAACCGTTACTATTAAGTCTATACAAATACTTGAGTGAAACTGCAAACTAGAAATGTTCTTAACTTTTAGTATGACATTAGTTTTTATCCTTTATAGGTGTGTAGCTCGAGCCTCGAGTACATCTCCATTGCTTTTCATATGCGATCGGTTTGTTCTCTAACTTTTTTGTGCAAACAATCATGCTTAAATTTTTGGATTTCGCAATGGAAGGCATTGGGAATTTCATAATGACAGTTTTAATTGTTGGGTTAAGTTTCAAATATATTTGTTTTACTTTTCCTGAGTTTTAGTAGATGTGATGAATGAATTTAAGTTTTGACAATTTACACTAATAAGTCGGAATTTTTTGAGATATAAATTTTTTTTAGCGTGTGCACTTGTGTTGTAAAATTCAAAACCATGGATTTTTTTTTCTTTTTTTTCCAGCTTGTGCACTTGTGTTAATAAATTCAAAACCATGGATTTTTTTTTTTTTAATCATCATGTGCGCATAACACATTAGCACTTGATTTTTTTTTTTTTTACTAATTAACTATCAGTAGTTATGGAAGATGACAGGCTCAGCAAATTGTAAGTCTTCCACACATTTCTGTTTTCTTAGTTTTAGAAGCAAAAGTTTTCCCCTTCTATTTGTATTCACTATTAAAAAAATATATATAGGTTATGTTTTGGCAAGAGATTTTTTTTTTCTTCAATCTACTTCTAATGCATTTTCTCTTTAATCATCATGTGTATATCACATTAGCACGGGTTTTTTGCAATAATAATTTTGCTTAAGACTTCAGAATTATGGCTAATGCATTTTCTTTTTAATCATCATGTGCGCATAACACATTAGCACAGCTATTCTGCTACAATAATTTGGCTTAAGACTTGAAAATTATGGCTAAAATGTAGGTATGCGTAAATTTTAGATAGCAATAATTTTCAAGTATCGCTACGGTAGTTCTCTCATGCCATGCATTGCACGGGGTCAAACACCGGGCAATTAACTATTCTATGAAAGTTGTTGCATAAATAATTTGCATGCTTAAAGATGTTAATCTAAGTTAACTTTTATACTTCTATACTTCTCCTAATTTTTTTCAAGGTGTTTAACCAATTATTTTGTCGAAAAGTCACACATATAGATTATGATTTTATAGGAGAATCAATCGCCATGGAAAATTAGAGTCAAGAGGAGCACATAGAAAATAGAATTGTTATACTTTTTTTGATCATCTAAGTAATCCAATAATTAAATAAATTTTGTGCTTGAGAGTACAATTTTTTAGCTAATCAAAAAAGAAAAAAACACATCATTTTATTTCGTGTCTCCGCGCATAGCACGGGTTTATACTAGTTTGTATGATACAAAGATATCTGCGAGGGAAAAGTAAAAGCACCCTCTTATTCAGATACTAGTTTTCTGCTATTTTGAATTTAACTTTGTCAAGAAAATGCAACAAAAATAAAATAGACAATTGGGCTAGAGGCCAAATTTAGTGGCTTAATAGAATTTTAGTCCAACCAACTTGTTTTAAATGAGCCCAATCCATTGATGTGAAAATGTTAATGCAAGAAGTCCAAAAAATGGACAAAAATCCCCTAAAACACAGAACACGCACTCCTCACCCCCGATCTAAAGGGAATGTTTTCCTTTCTCCACAATCTTAAGAAATTTTCGCCGGTGGCTACCACTGTACCATCTACTCTCTCTCTCTCTCTCTCGCTCTCAGATCCAGAAAGTGGCCGGTGCCGACAAATTTTCAAGCTCTCTTGAAGCTGAGGTCTAGCAGCGCCTCCTCAGAGCTTCACCTGCCGACGACTCTGGAGTGATTCGACAATCTAAGATCGGCTCTGTCCCTCGCCGTTCCTATCGAGAAAGAGGGGTTTTGGAGTTTGAACTGAACAACCGAAATGTTCTGAAGTCGTCGATGATCCATTGGAACAAATGTAAAGCTATTCCTCCTTTCTTTTAGGCCCACCCACTCACTCATATAGCTTCGGAGCGAATAACCATGGATTTACAATCGTTCGTCAATTCCAACATTTATATATTCCCATATCTACCATTTCAGCTTTGTTACGTTGAATTTGGTTGGGGTTTTTGAAAACATAGAATTTCTCTTTCGTTGGAATTCTCTCCTGTTGGTGATGCTATTTGGATATATATATATATTTAGATCTACTTATTTTCACATTAATGTTTCTTCCTTCTTCTTTGGTACTTATTTTCACATTAATGATTTGTATTGTATTAATGTTTCTATATGTGGCTATCACTCATCTACTTTGAGCTCCGAAATATATTTTTTTGTTATCCGACAAGGCTTGCTCTAAAATAATAAAAGAAACAAATAAAGTAGCAAAAATGTGGGTCGAAGTTGAAAAAAATTCATACGAGACGGCAATTTAGCAACCAAATTTTTTTTTTACAAGTTTGAGTTTTAAATAATCATAATTTGGTTATTACTGTAGTTGGGTTTTGGAAAATAGCTCATTTTGTTATCTACCCTGTCTCGAGTCCCAATTTTCCATCCCTAATCCCTCCTTCGGGAAGGTTTTTTGTGTAGTCAATAGATACATTTTTTCATTGTTGAAAGGTATGATCCACTTTCAGTCCTGACTCCTGACATTATAAAGTTTGTATTTCTTGGCCTTGCAATACAAATCAATGTAGGCATTGTTTATTTGAATGTCCCAACGTTTGATTTTGTTCGGTAGAAGCATTGTTGCTATCTTTTTTTGACAAAACATGAAAACAGATAGGGCCGAAGTCTATGGGAGAGGGAAGTTGCATAGTTTACCACCATCAGGAAGAGGTCAAAATGAGTTACTAACAAATTCTCTATCTGCAAATCCTGGATCCAAGAAAGAGGGCTACCAATGTTGTGAAAGAGGCGAAGGATCTTAAACACCTGGCTGATCGCCTTAAGGTCGACTGATTTTGCACCTCTCTTCTACTATTGAAGTGTTAGTTCTCATTTTCATAACTCTTGCCACTTCTTTGATATCGTTTGCATAATTCTGGATCGAGTGCTGAAAGTACAGGTCTTTACTTCCAGGCAGCCCTTAAGTTTCTTCACGGAGCCTCTTTATTAGAATCCACTAATGGCGAGAGTGGCAAGCAAAGCGACATGATTCAATCCATGCAAATGTATAGTAGCACAGCAAAACTCTGCGAGTAAGTTACATTTAAATTTGTAGCAGGGGTCTTTTTCTTCTTGCAATGTTTCGTGTGTTATGTTTTTAAGTGGTTGTATTTGTCTATTACTACCTGTTTGGCTGTTTCTCAACTATGTTCTGCGGTCTTCTCTTATCTCTTCTTCCAAAGTGTTGTCTCAATTAACCATCGTTTATAACAGTTTGGGTATATTGATCATCTCTTATTGGGAAGGGACCACATATTCTGATATATTAAAGGTGGTAATGAGTCATTTCTCACCCTTCTCAGTGTATTACACTCTTGAGAACCATATTCCAATACAGGGTGGAAATAATTTCAACTTGCAATTTGAATAGATGATGTTTTCTTTGCAATATGAAAGGCTCATGTAGCTTTCCTTTCCTTGTCTTGTTATTCCTCTTAAACTTATAGGTTTTGTGCCCATGAATATGAGAAATCTAAGGACATGGCTGCTACTGCTCTGGCCTACAAATGCACGGAGGTTGCATACTTGAGAGTAATTTATTCCTCGCGTTCCGGGGCAAGCAGAGATCGACATGAGTTCAGCTTTGCAAATAGTGCCTCTTGGTAATTATAATGAACTTTGACCAGGAAAATATGTTCATATGTCAGTTTTTGCTGCAGAGATCTGTGGCACTGTTAATTATGTTTTTTTCCATATCCATCTCACAATTTTTTTTCTTTCTTTCTGTTTGTCTATCAATTTGTTCCCTCATTTTTTTTTATTATCCTCGTAAGTCTGCAATCTATTGTTTTAGCATTCTAGCAGATACTGAAAATTGGCCATTTGCTGGTGGTAGAGGAGACGTCAGACACTCATTAGTTCCTTTAGTTGATCTGATATGTTTCCCATCATTGCTTTTATTAGGTGAATCTCCTTCTTCCTCTGCCTCCGATGTTGATAACGTAAATAACTTATCAACATTAGACAAGGTTCCCTTATCCAAGGGTGTTAGCTCTCCTCAAGTTGCTGGAAGTAATTTTATTAAAAACCCAAGATAAAAAATTATATTTTATAAAAAATAAGTTATAAAAAATATTTTTTTAAAAAAATTCTTTTTCGGAAATATCATTTTTAATATATAATATAGTTTAAATAAGTTTATGTATTTATTATGTAATTATTTTAATTATTATGTATTTATTGTTGTTATAATAAAATTAATCCATTTAGTTTATTAAAATAAAAACCTGGGGGCAAATAGGTCATTTGCTCTCTTATCCTATCAAATCCACCTTCCAAATTCACCTTCTCAAAATATCATCCAAATACCTCACTAACAAATCCACCCTTCTTATGAGGTGGGGTTACCCTCATTACCAAATCTACCCTCATTACAAATCCACCTTCAAATCCACCCTCGTTACAAATCCACCCAAATCATCTTCGACATCCAAACGGGGTGTGAAAGTGATGAAGATCGTGGATGAGGCTAGGGCTTCATTGACATCAAAGATGAAGATGGTTGAGGAGGCTAGGGCTGCATTGACATCAAAGATGAAGATCCTTAAACAGCAAGCAGGTGGATGGAAAATTGAAGCACAAGGGCTGCTGAAAAATCAAGCAGGTAGAGCTCTCTCTCTCTCTCTCTCTCTCTCTCTCTCTCTCTCACACACACACACACACACACACACACACACACACACACACACACACAGGCTCTAGAAACCGTGATAGTGCACTGCAAGTGTTTGCTTAAATGTGCCAATGAGATGTATTCAATTTCTCGCTTTGGTATTGTGCACTGCAAATGTGTTTGCTTAAATGTGCCAATGTCAATTGTAAAACCTATGACCTATTATCTTTAACTTTCTAAATCTTTAATCCTTTAGGTTTTGTGACAGCCTATTTCGCTGATGCGAATAGGATCCACAAGGCTGCGGACATTACATCCATGGGTTACTCGGTCGTGTTTCTTGTCTGGTTTGCGGTGGAAAGAAGTAGAGAGGATAGGAAGAAAGTTTTTACGAAAAAAAAAAACAGATGTCTTGAAATAATCCCTAATTGCTTCAAACTTAATCTGTGTTCTTCCTAGCATGTGTCAGCATTGGGCTACACATGGGGGTCTGCAAAAGGAACCTATGTTGCACGTTTCTACGTGCAACAATAGCTTCATTGGTACGCCTTTGAGCCTCGAGTAATTCTTTGAGCTTCTGGAACTCCTTGTTCACCCCTGATATCTGTTTGGTAAAGGCCTCAATCTGACCTCTCTCATTTGAACACTCAGATTGATGCCTTTACCAAACAAATATCAGGGGTGAACAAGGAGTTGCAGAAGCTCAAAGAATTACTCGAGGCTCAAAGGCGTACCAATGAAGCTATTGTTGCACGTAGAAACGTGCAACATAGGTTCCTTTTGCAGACCCCCATGTGTAGCCCAATGCTGACACATGCTAGGAAGAACACAGATTAAGTTTGAAGCAATTAGGGATTATTTCAAGACATCTGTTTTTTTTTTTGGTAAAAACTTTCTTCATATCCTCTCTAATTCTTTCCACCGCAAACCAGACAAGAAACACGACCGAGTAACCCATGGATGTAATGTCCGCAGCCTTGTGAATCCTATTCGCATCAGCGAAATAGGCTGTCACAGAACCTAAAGGATTAAAGATTTAGAAAGTTAAAGATAATAGGTCATAGGTTTTACAATTGACATTGGCACATTTAAGCAAACACTTGCAGTGCACAATACCAAAGCGAGAAATTGAATACATCTCATTGACACATTTAAGCAAACACTTGCAGTGCACTATCACGGTTTCTAGAGCATGTGTGTGTGTGTGTGTGTGAGAGAGAGAGAGAGAGAGAGAGAGAGAGAGAGAGAGAGAGAGAGCTCTACCAGCTTGATTTTTCAGCAGCCCTTGTGCTTCAATTTTCCATCCACCTGCTTGCTGTTTGAGGATCTTCGTCTTTGATGTCAATGCAGCCCTAGCCTCCTCCACGATCTTCATCACTTTCACACCCTGTTTGGATGCCGGAGATGATTTGGGTGGATTTGTAACGAGGGTGCATTTGTAATGAGGGTAGATTTGGTAATGAGGGTGGCCTCACCTCATAAGAAGGGTTGATTTGTTAATGAAGTGTTTGGATTAGGGCTGAACAAAAGAACCGAAGAACCGAACCGAACCGGAGAACCGAGCCGAACCGGATTTTTTTTTCGGTTCTTTAATAGGCCGGTCGGTTCTCGGTTCTGAAAATTTTTAAATTTGAGAACCGGTTCGGTTCCCGGTTCTTGCGATTTTCGTCCCGGTTCGAACCGAACCGAACCGATTTATATAATATATACGAAATATATATTTATATAATATTTCATTACACAAAAAAGAGAGAGGGGGATGAGGATCGAACCCCGGCCAACCACTTGGCATCAACTTAGCTTATCAACTTGCTGGACCAGCTGTTGTGCATAGACTAACAAATAATAATACTTATTCCTATTATTGATTCCCTTCTATATATATATTTAAATCACAGATTCACAGTCCATGTAATCACACTTTACTCATCACATAGGGTTCCCACTTTTCCATGTGCGGCGACCCCTCTCCTCTCTCTCTCTCTCTCTCTCTGAAATCGATCCCATCTCACCGTCGACGAACTCCCTCACGTTGAGATCGGAGATGCCATCACAATCAGAGTGGACATTATCGTCGTCGTGGTCATCCGACGCCATCATCGTTGTCGCCCACCAGATTTGGTTCTCTCTCTCTCGATCTGTATTGATACATATATGTATATGTTCGTCCAGATCTATATATTATGTATGTACAAACAATTTTTTAGGAGTATTTTTCCATTGATTGATGCGTTTTCATTGTTGTGTATATCTGTGTTTCATTGTTGTGTATATCTGGAGTATTTTTCCATTGATTGATGTGTATATCTGGGTTTGTGTGTGCTTGAAGTGTCCAGATTCGTCTCTCTCTCCTCCGAACCGAACCGACTGACGAACCGAGACGAACCGGGACGAACCGAACCGGAACCTAACCGATCTCTAAAACTCGGTTTCGGTTCTATGGTTTCTCCGAACCGGTTTTACTCGGTTCACTCAAAACTCCCCCTGAACCGGACCGAACCGAACCGGTTACACCCCTAGTTTGGATGGTATTTTGAGAAGGTGAATTTGGAAGGTGGATTTGATAGGATAAGAGAGCAAATGACCTATTTGCCCCCAGGTTTTTATTTTAATAAACTAAATGGATTAATTTTATTATAATAACAATAAATACATAATAATTAAAATAATTACATAATAAATACATAAACTTATTTAAACTATATTATATATTAAAAATGATATTTCCGAAAAAGAATTTTTTTAAAAAATATTTTTATAAAATATAATTTTTATCTTGGGTTTTTAATAAAATTACTAGAGTTTTAATAAAATTACTAGAGCCCAAAGGATAAGACCTTTGCCCAATTACTCATTTCAAAGCTAATGCACAAACACTAAAGATAATTGGAAGCAATTAGGGATTGTTAATGTTTTGTATGGGATCAGTTTCCGTATCTGTTTTTGCTCCTGTTTATTGTGATTTTGATTTGGTATTTGCACTTTTGTTGCGTTCTCTAATTGGAAGCAATTAGGGATTGTTAATGTTTTGTTATGGGATCAGTTTCCGTATCTGTTTTTGCTCCTGTTTATTGTGATTTTGATTTGGTATTTTCATCTTGCAATGTGCTGTGGTGTTGACTTCTTGTACTGCAGTAAGCTCTGGAATCGATTTGTTTTCGAATCTAAAAGAACCAATGTAAAATGTTTTGATAGAAACAAGAATGTTAGTTTGAAGTAGTAGATGTATTGTCATGGTGGGTGAGATCACTAGCTTGAACAGAATGGTTGAATGATTTCAATGTGAAGGCAGTCACAGTTTTCTCTGGACTGATCAGTATAGATGTGCAGCAGCCGCTGTTTAGAGCTTGCTTCAACCAGCTGGAAAAACTGAGATGTTCTTGGTGCTTGCTTCTTTGATTACTGGGATTAAACACACTTGTTATCATTTCTATGTAACACTTATAACTTGATATCTGGCTAAGGAGACCTAGCCACAACTAATGCCAATATCATTCAACAATTAATTTCAAAAGAAGAGTTCTTGTTTCAAGATAGAGATATCTTGGAATTACAAATACTTTGCAAAATGCAATCGAGCGTAGAGTCGGGCTCATATACATTGATATCTTTGCTTTGTTTGCTGCTGTTGTTAATATTGAGACGCGAGGCATCGGGCCAGGCAATAAAGCAAGGAAATCATGTCAAAAATTTTGGATGACTTTACATTCCAACACCCCTGTTTCATGAATAAATTGTCACTTGGTATTGAGAACCCACCGTTGCTGCAATGTGGTTGGTCACAGAGCACATTCCTATCCTATTGATAATATAGAGCACACCGGAAGGACAAAATGATCGACACTCAAATGCAACTCCGTTTTTTTTTTTTTTTAAACCATAAACATATGCCATATATTAATCAACTAAGTAACTATCATGAGTTGTGTTACTAATATTGAGTCCTCTATTCTTTGGAATGGAGAACCTCTCCCTTCTTTCACCCCCAAAAGAGGTCTACGTCAAGGAGATCCTCTATCCCCTTATCTTTTTGTCCTATGTATGGAAAGACTTTCGACTATAATTAATCAAAGTGTGGCTTCGAACCAGTGGATGGGTCTTAAGGCCTCCCCGAATGGTCCTTGCTTATCTCACCTTTTCTTCGCCGATGACATTATCTTATTTGGTATTGCCACGGAAAGACAAAGTGAAAAACATTCTTGACATGTTTTGTGAGGAGTCTGGACAACTTGTTAGTGCCCATAAATCCAAAATTTTTGTCTCCCCCAACATCCCCGATAGAGAAGCTAGAATGTTGAGTCATATTAGTGGTTTTACTCTCACCAAGGATCTGGGTATGTATCTTGGCGTCCCTCTGATTCATACTAAATTTTCTAAGAGGAACTATCAATACATTATTGAAAGGCTTTCTAAGAAACTTGCGGGATGGAAGGCGGATTCTCTTAACCTCATGGGCCGTGCTACGCTTGTGCAATCTGTCACGTCCACTATTCCGAATTATACCATGCAAACCACGGCTCTCCCTGTCTCTATAACCAATCAAATTGATAGAATTAATAGAAACTTTCTTTGGGGAGACAAGGATGACAAGAAAAAAGTGCACCTTGTTAACTGGAATATGTTTGCAAACCCAAGAAGTGTGGGGGGCTTGGTATTAGGAAAGCTGGTATTTCTAACTTGGCCTTTTTATCGAAACTGGGTTGGAGAATCACTGCCGAGAAAAAGCCTTTGTGGATCCAAGTCCTTAAACACAAGTATCTCAAGATGCACAAGTTTAAGGATTGGCCTTCCAACAAGAAAGCCTCCCAAACTTGGCGGAGTATCATAAAAATCAGAGACTTCACTATCAAGAACATTAAGTGGATGGTGGGTAATGGGAAAGAGATTACTTTTTGGCACGACTGGTGGTGTGGTGACACCAGTCTTGCAGAAAGTCGGCAAATTACTAACCTTGAGCAGATCAAAGTTAAAGATTTCATTACTGAGAACAAAGTTTGGGACAGTCCTCTCATTGCTAATGCCTTGGGTTCTAATGACATTGATGTGGTTACCAATATTCTCATTCCCAAGAGGGCTGAGGTGGAAGATACCCCCTGTTGGGTTGCTTCTAGTAATGGAAAATTTTCGGTGAAATCTGCTTATAATTGCTTGGCTAATAACTCCATTGTGAATGATAGTTGGGATTGGATTTGGCATCTCAAAGTCCCTGCGAAACTCCAAGGTTTCTTGTGGACTTGCATGCATGGCAAGTTACTCACGAATCAACATCGCAAACTCAGAGGGCTAACTGATAATGATTCTTGCCCCAGATGTGATTCTGGGACTGAGGATTTGAAACATCTTTTCTTCGATTGCTCCACTAGTGCTAACATTTGGTCTAGATTGCCTAACATTCAGGTTCTAACCACGGGAGAACTCGAAGACTGGAGGAATTGGCTAAAGCTGAATACCAGAAATTCTCGTGGAAACTCAGGGAGTTTCTCTTCTTCTGTTCTAACATTAGTTACGCTTTGGAATATCTGGATTATGAGAAATAAAAAAGTGTTTGACAACATAGACCCTAATCCTGTGACTGTATACACGAAATGCCTTCAATTTGCTTCTGAAATTATTGAGCTATCTACTGTCAAGTTTGGTCCAATTTCCAGAACTACGAAACTCATTTCATGGAATTTTCCAGGTGCTGGCAAGTTGAAGTTGAACACGGATGGAAGCAGTCGTGGCAATCCGGATCCAGCTGGGTATGGTGGAGTTTTCAGAGAAGAAAGAGGATTTTGGGTGCTTGGTTTCTACGGGAAGCTGGACGATTGCACCAGTCTGGAGGCTGAGCTCTGGGGAATCTTGGGGATTGGAGCTTGTGCAAAGCCAAGGAATGGAAGCGGTTGAGATAGATTCAGACTCGACAGCGGCAATTGCTTTGATCATGGAGGAGGCCCCAGCACACTCACCTTACTTGGTTTTGATTCAAGAATGCAAGGCTTTAATGGCTAGCACGGGGTGCTCCTTGAAGCATATATACAGGGAGGGCAACAAAGTAGCCGACAAACTCGCCAACATAGGAGTTGAACAAGAGCACAAGTGGGTCTCGCACATCTCTCCGCCTTGCAGATATCATTCCCCTCCTTGAAGCCGATATGAGGGGTGTAGCTTTTGAGAGGGATTAGTTTTCCTTTTATTTTGCTTTCCTATGCACCAAAAAAAAATAAAATAAATAAAGACGATTTTGCACAAGATTGTGGCCTTGATTGCATTTACATCGTCAAAAGATGAAACAAATCCAAAATATCAAGCACAATGTTTCTATAAAAAATACTCGCATCCACAACAGTATCGACAAGCTGTTACAATTTATTTAGCAGGTAAGCTAGAGCAAATTTGAGAGCCAAGTGATTAATTAGTCTTGTTCGCTTACTTTAGTTTTGGTCACTCTTAATGATTTCCTAAAGAATATCGAAACAAATTTGGAGAGAAAGTACCTTGGTTTTTGGGGGGCCTAAATCCCAAGGTTCATGGGATTCATGCTTAAGCCGGTACTGGAGAGAGAGGGAGTAGAGTAAGCAACAAGCCCCTATTGCTTGCTGGCTCTCATTACAGGTTTGAATCCTGTGTCCCCTGATTTATAGTTGATGCAATTTAGTTTAGTTTTGACTATAATTTTATATACTTTTTAGATTATTCCTTAATGCAAGTGGTTGATATTCACTATTTATGTAGAGGAGATAGGTTTTGAGATGCCTCATTTAGATTATTGTTCGCAATCTTCATACTAAACTTAATCTTGTAGCATTGTGGTTCTTATGGAAAGTTGGAATAACTCTCCTGTTTAAGCTCTGGTAAGTTCATGCAATAACAGGAAGTAGTGCTAACGTAATAGCTCATTCTAGAATGGCAATTTCCTGCCAGAGAATCGGCCTCTATGAAATTTTAGGTTCACTATCTTTTTATCATCTAATCTTTGATCCTAATTTATATCAGAAACAACAAATTTCAACGGAGAGTTGCATTGGAATAAAAAGAATAACAATGCAAGAATTTTACAACTATATAGAAGTGTTGGCTGTAGGAGTTGGGGTTACTAACCTAAGAAAACGAGTCTTATTTTTTTAATGATTTTCAGAAAATAACACAGACAAAGGTATGGTAGAACGGTTGAACCTATAAAATAATTTATATTCGGCGTATATAACGTATAAATAAGTTTGAGAAAGTAGAAAATCACTACCAATTTTTCTTAAATTATTCGCAATCAGAGTCTCCGTTATGATTTAGAAAAATTTATTTCACTTGCAAGCAACAAGCATTGGAGCATGATAATACATGTTCCTAGTCAGGGACAAGTTCCGCTCACACAATATTTCACATAACTTTAGACACAAAAATGTAAACCACCCATTTCGGAGTCTCACGCAAATGATACGAGCCGTTCAATTTCTGTATAACATGTTTCTAAGATTTCCTGTAAGTAATCAACTTATTAAGATATCGGTAAGGACTTGATCGGTATTGTCCCCAAAATTGACAGGATAAAAACTTAATGAATCAATCAAGCTTTTACCGATATCCAAATGAGTTGATTTTTCGTGAGTACTCTTAAAAACATGTTTTAAATAAATTGAACGGCTTCCATTATTAGCATGGTGTTGGGGTGCAAACAACCTTCAACAATAGTCTATCCCGCGGGTGTAGGGCGCAACACCCCCGCAAGACAAAGGGCCCGACATATTTATTTAACAGTTTGTTAAATTTTAGGGTTTATCAGTTTTCAGAGAAAAACAGAGAGAGACGAGAGAAAACGCAGATCTCAGAGAGATTGCGAGAAGACTTGTACTCTTATTTTTAATTTCATAGTGGACTGGTGTGGCTCCCGTGGTTTTTCCTCGCGTTTGAGGTTTTTCATGTATATCTTGTGTCTCGTTTCTCTTTTTCGTTTTTCATTACGCACAACTGTTTGTGTAAAAAAAAAAATTTGGGCCAAAAAAATTTTTTTTGGGTCAAAATTTTTATTAATGGTTCCATGAGCAGAAACGACATGCCCGCTTAGTTTTATTTAGGCAAATCTGAACAATGGATGGATGGGATACATGGAGGTGTTGCGCACCCTCGTGCTTCACAACGTGCTGTGCCACAATTTTCGAAGCCGCGCCGACATTATTTCCACGATCGGAGACGTTCACCGCGTAGAGCTCGTTGAGTACTACAAGTTTACCAAAAATCATCTCGATCAGATTTCGTTAAGTGTCTCATCGGAACACATATAGCTTTAAAAAAATTGGAACACATATAACTTGAAACACTGGATGAAAACTATTGAACCCATTTTTTTGAAGTTATTTGTATTCCGATGAGGCACTTAACAATATCCGATCAAGTTGATTTTTGGTAAATAGCAAGAGTTCAAACGATCTTTGGGCGTCAAAATCACCATATTGTTCGAAATGATGCGCGAGCAAATAATGAAAATGGTTGTCAGTCTTCTTTTATAGCATGTTGCACATGATGCAAAGCAAATAATTAAAACGTTAAAATAAAAATATTAGGACTTTTCATTTTATATCCTTTAATTATTAGTAAACGGACGGAGTCGGTTTATTAACAGTTTTTTGGGTGGATTGAAAGATTGAGCGTTAATTTCAAGAGTCTTAGTTTTTAGTGTTATTTTGTTAATCAAAGAGTCTTTTTTAAGTTCATTTCAATTTCCTAAGCGTCTTTTAAGTTCTCAAGAGTTTTTCTAGTTTTTAGTGGTCAAAGTGTGTAGTTCATTAAATTTAGACATTTCCTACGCTTGGAGGTATGTTCCAAGTAATCTATTTAAACCTATGTGGTGAATGAGTAGAGATAGAGTTGTGCGTTTGAGATAGTCTTTGGCTTGTGAAGACTAGTTCTTCTTTTATGTTATGTATCTCTTTGGTGGATTCCATTGAGTGGTGAGCATTTCCTACGCCCTGTATCCCTTTTTAGACACCTCGGGTGGTGATATCTGTATCCCGTTGGCATTTCTAATTACTTGGTGAGCGACTACCCCTTTATCTATTTACCTTTATATTTCCCCTTCTACCGTAAATAAGAAGGCATCAGCGCAACACCTCCCCGGATCCAATGGAAGTAGTTTTATTTCCCAATGAAATAAGAAGGCAAATCTTAACAATTAATGGATGGAGAGTAGTTTTATTTCCCAATGAAATGGAACCATTAAGGTAGGGAATAAGGAGAAGTTAGCTCCCATTATGCACATTGAAAAGTAGCCACTTTGCCAATTCATTGGGTTATGTTTTAAGCTTCATTCACCTTTTACTCATTTATTTTTGGAGCGGTTCTTTTATCAAGCCCAAAGAAACAAGGGGAAAGCATTGGAAAACACAATAAGCAAGAGAACAAGCCAAGCTAAGAGCAAGGCCGCCAAAAAACCTAAGACTCTGACGAACAGCAAAACCAACAAACAAGAGTGCAACATCCAAGCTACTGTAAAGAAGCAACTAATTGAAAATAAATTTGCGATTCGATGCAACTAATTGAAAATAAATTTGCGATTAGATGCACACTCTTGTCGTCCTTTGTACTTGTAATTAGTTGTAATAGTGGTGCCGTTCAAAAACTAAAGCAAAAATAGTTGTAATAGTACTGGAATATCATGCATGCTGTCACTTTGGCTTGCTAATTATGTTCGCTTTCCCACTTAAGCTTACACAGGGCTTTAATTTGTTCCTTTACCACAAATTGGTTTTTGGTTGGACCCATTGGAGAGAATATAAGATAGTACTCCACTCTCCTTAACAGGCAGTATCACAAATTTTTCTTGCGTCACCTTGTCCCTGCATGAATATCTGCATCCCAATTGCTCGCCTGCCACACTACCACGATTGGTGAAGTGACCTCGTGTTTCCCATCCGTCCATGTCAGTTTACCCGACTCGGTACTCACCTTGCCGGGTGGCTCATTCGCCCCCGAAATCCGAACCACGTAGCTCTTCTTCTCACCCTTTTTTATAAACTCCATCTTCGGTGGATCAACAATCACCTTCACACCTCGTGGTGGGACAACGGTTACGGTATAGCTTGATGCACCACCATCACTAACGTGCGTCGCTGTTCTTGTAGCCGCAACTTCAAATTTAGCCAATTGAGGTGACATATCAACGGCAACGGAGATTGCAGGGTAGTTGAGCTCCCATGGTGTGGATTTCGTCCCGTTGCAGCTAACTGGCCTAATGTGTGTGAGACGCTCTATGTCCCCAACGCTGTAGTTTGATGAACAAAGAAAGTCCAAGTAATCACTCACCGTGAGATCATACACCAAGCCAGGATCAGCCGCCTTTTCAGGATCCACATGTCCGGCACCTGTACCCCACACGCTCAACACACTGTAATCTTTCTCATCCAACAGCGGCTTCCCGCTATTATCAACCGTGTAAGCAGTGGTCATGAGAGCTGATTTTATCATAGCCGGTGACCAATCCGGGTGGGCTGCCTTAAGCAAGGCAGCCAAACCTGAAACGTGGGGGCACGACATGGATGTGCCCGAGAGTATATTGAACTCACTGCGCCTGGTATCCTCTGCTAGCTGAGATGGCGACACGGTGTCGGGCCAAGCGGCTAGGATGTCGACACCTGGTGCGATCATATCTGGTTTGAGAACATACGATGATTCAGCATTGGGGCCCCTTGACGAGAAGGAGGCAACTACAGGAGCGGGCTTCACCCCTAATCGGGTCCCATGAGAAACTATGGTGGCCATGGGCTTCTTTGAAGCACTGATGTAATCACGAACTTTGTTACCACCTGATTCTGTAACCAGCAATCCAGGAATTACATGTGGCTCTGCCATTAAACCTTCACCGTCTGGGGGCACGCCCGCCACTACCACCCCAACTCCTCCTGCTTCCCTCACTGCAATTCCCTTGGCGACGCGTGAAACCTCGCCTCTATCACACACCACGATCTTGCCACGTACGAGCTTTTCATCTAGCGATCCAGGCATGCATAACGATGGGAAAGGGAAGCTCTCACTCGAATTGTGTTTCACAGCATCCGCGGCATAAATAAGGGGGTAATAAGTCTTTCCATCCAATGGTTTACCGTTGTACGATGACGATCCGGTGATAACCGTTCCGTTTGCCAAAATAAGATCAACCGGGAATTTCCGATCGATTGTGCTTGCGCCTACGGTTGTTATCCAAGGAGCGACGTTTGCGACCAACATCTCAGCAGGTCCGCTATTACCAGCAGAGGCAGAAACAAAGACTCCTCTCTCCATTGCACCGAATGATCCGATAGCGATTGGGTCGAAATTATAAGGAATGGAGCCACCATCGCTACCGACAGAGAGGGAAATGATGTCAACGCCGTCTTCAACAGCTTTGTCAAAGCCGGCGAGTATGTCTGAGTCTAAGCAGCCATTCTTCCAGCATATCTTGTACACCGCGATTCTCGCCTTGGGCGCAATTCCCACGGCAACACCGGTGGCTAAGCCAAAGAGGGAGGCGTTGGTAACTTCCCTGCCAGCGGCGGTGGATGCCGTGTGAGTACCGTGGCCGTTGCTGTCTCTTGGGGACAAGACATCAGTCGAATTCCTTGTTCCCACACTGGCCTCGTACCCGGCAGAAAAATACCTTGCCCCGATTATCTTTTTGTTGCAAGATGTGTTGGTGAATTTCTCTCCACCAATGCACTCTCCTTTCCAACGAGTTGGGACAGGTCCAAGGCCAACGTCATGGAAACTGCGTCGGTCTGGGGTAATACCGGTATCAAGTAGTCCAATGATGAGATTAGAGCCCGAGTCGGACTTGGTTATGAGCCCGGTCGGGTTGTTTCCAGTGAGCCCCAGGAAAGACGGTGTCCGAGTCGTCTGAATTTGAAGAACTCGATCTGGTAAGACTCCAAGTACTTCCGGGCGTTTGGATAATTCTCGGGCTTGTGCTGCTGTTAGTCTTGCTGAGAAACCGTGGAAGACAGTTTTGTATACGTGAAGGAAGTCTCTTTGTTTCCCCCTCTTGATGTTTGTGGATTCAAGAGAGTTTAATGGGTATGAAGTTAAAGTTCTGAGAGTGGCACTGTACCAGTCCTCGACGCTGGAAAACACAGACGGTTTAAGATCGTTTTGTACTCTGACAATGAAGGTTTGGGTAGTTTGACAATGGGAGATGAGAGGAAAATAGAGAAAAATAGCAGTAGCAGTGAAAACCAGAGCCCAAAATCGATCCATTTGGAATTGAGAAAGAATTGCTTGGCTAAAAAATGAGGAAGAATTTGTGAATGAATGAATCCCTTTGAATGCTTTGCTTTGAACTTATAAGAAAAAGAAAACGGCCGGAGATCCTCTGTTCCAGATTTCCCTCCGTACCGAGGAATTTCTAACCGTTGGAAATAGAAAAAATAAAAAACAAAACATACAATCTAGCGGACCAAACTCCCTCAGCACATAGGCACGGAGAATTTGTGAACAGGCGATCTTGCACTAAAAAAACGTATTTGTTCAGAAGATTTAATTTGTGGAGTATAGTATTTCGTATAATAGAAAGTAAATCATAATATTACTCTAATTAAACACGTCTAGACGGCCCTGTCTTGTGATATCTTTTTCCTATCTTTTCTAGGATAGTGGAATCTGACTAGTAAAGAGGTGAATCACCTTTAAGGATTTTGGTTTACAAAATTGAGTTGGTAGGTATTCTGATTCCATACGAGACCTTTGCAATGGTGGAATATTAGAGGTCCATTTACAATATTCTTCTGGATTTGCATCAACATAATACATGGTGTAAAAGTTTAAACAATAAATATTCATCAACTTAATTAATCACACACCTACTTGTACATATTCGGTAGAAATTTAAATAAGTCTCTAAAACCTAATGTGAATATATAAAAGAATAGGATTATACTTGGCAGTTGAGGGGGATTAGAATAACGGCTGGAACTCAAAAAAGTGGTGTCAAGTGGTGGAGACCAGAGGTTCTATTTAAGTTACTTTGGCTTATTTTCTTGTCTTTATTCCAAAAAAAATCTTCTTTTTTTTTTTTTAGTTTCGAGTTAAATTTTTTTGGATTATTGGTTCCTCTGGACGAGGAGAACGAATAATCCACAAAAATTTAAATTGGAGTATGATCCAAGCTTACAATTTCTTGATAAAGACAAAAATCATGCTAAAAAGCCAGATTTTTTTTATTTATACAAAAAAAAAAATTTGAGTTTGGATCACAATTTTTTACTTCTTTTATCCTCTCGTCGAGAAGAACGAATAATCCGCAAAAATTTAACACGAAACTAACAAATACAAAAAAATAATAATAATAAAGACAAAAAAGTAAGCCAAACAACTTATTTAGCCAAAACAGCCCTAATTAGCTTCAAGCTTTTAATATGATTGTGGGATTTTAGTGCTGGCAAGAGGGCAAACGGCCCAAACCTGCATGTGAGTATTAGTGCGTTAATTTGAAAGGTTTGTAATGTACCCAAAAAGGCAGGTGAGATGGAGAGCTGAGTTGTAGTGATAATACTAGTCACTTTTGGAAAAGTTGGGGAATGGAAAAGTGTACAAATAAAATAGTAGTAGTATGAGATTAGGGTGGTGATAATGGAGTGATTACCTACCTATGTGGAGTTAAATTTTTTTTTTTTCATCGGAATTTTTGCGTACTCCAATCTCGATGGCCGATGCAGTTTTAGTCGCTGAATAAAATCTAAGATTTCCGTCGTTAGAATTTCTCACATAATATTGAGCCTAAAAATACACCTATGCATCAAGATTCTTACATGATATGAATATCACTCTTGCAATATTTTGTAGGGGGAAAAATCCACGCGTACACCACATGTGTGCACACCACTCCATCCGGACCGTCCAAACGCTTTTTGGACGGTCTGGATTTGAAACCGGTCAAAAATGCTTTATGACCGGTTTCAAATCCAGACCGTCCAAAAAGCGTTTGGACAGTCCGAATGAGCTGGTGTGCATGAATATGGTGTGCGCGTATCATCAGGCGCGGCCCCGACGTTGGGGTTGCCCAAGCCCGACTCAACTTTGGTTGCCCACTTACTATCAAGTAAAAAAAAATGTCAATAAGTCAGTAAAAAAAAATCAAGAAAAATCACTGTGAAAATGTAACCTCCGCCTCCTTTATGATTAGTACGATTCGATTCAAACAAATATAAGACAATTTGCTTCATATTTTAAATATGATTTGTGTAACCTCCATCTCCTTTATGATTAGTACGTTAGCTCGCTCCTTTTTAAAAAAAGTTTCTAAAATTAAATGTAAGAACATATCGCTTCTATATTATTGTTGTGTTTGTTAAATGTAAAATTTCTAACAAAGTAATTGAGTAGGGTGATTTTCATAAAATTGTAGATTAGGAGGGGAAAAAATGAGCCATATAAAACAACAATAGAGGAAAAAAAAAAAGAAAAGACAGAGGCTTTGAATAGTGTGATTTTGGTAAAATTGTGGATGGAGAGAAAAAAGGCAGAGGCATCAAAACAACTAGAACGATACAGAGAAGAAATGCAAAGAGCTTTGAATTAAAAAAGAAGGAAGAAAAGCAAAAATGATTTAGATAAAGAAAAAGTGTGGGAATCAAATGCTAATCATCAAGACCCAAAGACTCTATCTACACTTCAGTGACCATTGAATCAGGTAGGAGTTCTATGCTCCTTACGGAAACTTTTTAAGATTTATATGTAGTTCTCTAATTATTGTTTTTTTGGTTGCCCCCGGCCCGGGGGTTGCCCAAGCCCGGAGGCTTGCGGGGCTTACCCCGGGGCCGGCTCTGCGTATCATTACTATTTTGTATGGTGTGAGTCGACACATTGAAGGAGTATGATTTCCTTATGGCAAGCAAAGTAAAAATGAGAATTCTTAGCATCCAGCCATCCACGGATCTCACTTGCCCTCAATAATGATTTGCTCAAATTAAGGAATTATTCAGAAGAATTTGAAACTCAAATGCTCACCCAGTCCCCCGTGTTTGTGATTTTGCAAATCGCACCCCATGAGAGGTCTAGCATAATTAAAATAATATTTGCATGCCTCAATCAACACTCACTTCGTATAAAAATTGATTTGTCAGTATTATATTATTGCAAGATGACTTTTGGTGAAAAGAGCTTCCCGAGCTTGCCACGTGTCTCCCAATTTTTTTCACTTTTTTTTAGCAAAGTCCTAAATGGTAATTAGGGTTCAAATGTCATTTTCAAAATTCAAAAAACAATATCAATTATTGCTCTAATAATCCTTTACTGAATTTCTAAATGAAATCATCCCAAATTTTAAAAAGTACGTATATCATCAAAATGGTTTCCTTTTGCTCCGTATATCAACAAAATGGTTTCCTTTAGTCACTTCCATTGTTTCCTTCAGCTGCGTTCTCATTAGGGGACAAATTTTAGAAAGAAAACCTGAACTGTTACAACTTTAAATGATTCTCTAAAGGAAACTGTAGCACATCAATTTTCAGACTTTGAACACTTTTAAATGAACAATTTTTGAAAGGAAATCTGAAGACCTAAACCTATATATATCCCTTGATTTGTGAGATTTTCCAAATCTCAAAAGAATAATTTTCTTAGTTTGTAACCAAAAGTTTTTATACCTTTTGGAAACAATACCAGACCTTTCGGCAACCATTTGGGGAATCTATTATATTATTGAAGAAATTTCTACATAACAAAAAGTTTATACTAATGCCGAGAGATTACATAACCGAAATTTTTTACTCTACGATTTGCGGAATAAGTCAATTTTTGCAGATAATTCTATCTATAATCACGTGGTTAAGAATTAGAGATCGAAGAGTGATAGGCAATCATTTGGGACATAGACCATCTTCAGGGGAGATCAGAGGTAGTATGGTAGCAGCTTCGATTCTTCATCCGTTCTTTGAAAGGTAAATCTTTTGTAAAGATTATTTTAGTACAGTTTTTTCGATTCCTCATGTGCTCTTCGATGCAAAATTCATCCTAGTCAGACGCCCTTGTTATTTTCCGTTTATCAAAATCTATGAATATGTTCATGAATATCAGTGGTTATACCATTCATAAATTTTGAATATTGAAAAATCACGTGTAATGTATCAATATCATGATCGGGCCTACATATTCATTATACTCCCTCCAAAACCACTATATCATGAACAATGTACTCCTGTAGTGACATTCATGTTTAAAGTAGACTGGTCAGAAGAATGTTTGCACATTTTCAAAGGTAATAAATACAACTGTCCTCATTCTACGTCATGAACTAATGGGTGTCTAATATGTCATGAATTTAATTATTTTTTAATCTTATATATGTAGGAATGTCGAGGAATGACACAGGATCAATGGGGTCTTCATGCCTAATCTTTTATTTGTTACATCAAGGCATTCGGGAATTCACAATGACCATTTTATTTGCTTGAATTATTTTTTCTAGATGTTTGTTTATGAATGTTCACACTTTAAATAAAGACGAATTTGTTTGATAAAAATTTATATTAATCGTGTGCAACATTCGCACGATCAAATCGTTTTATATATTTGTGAGAAGGAACGTGGATGCGACGTGAGGAGGAACTTGGTTGCGACAATTTATCATGTGCATTTATGTGCACAACATTTTAATTCATGTCTCCGTGCATAGCACGAGTTCATGCTAGTTTTCTTTATATTGGAAAAGGAAAGTGTTAATCTCCACCTAAAAGGGTGGAGGATAATAAGTAGAGAGTGAATAGATATTCCAGATGCAATCAATCAACGTTATTCTACATGAATGGAATATCATCGCTAGGACATTTTGCAATTGAATAATTGATTGCCAGATATTCATTAATATTTTTTTTATAACCAGGTGTCTGGATAAGGTGACACGCACCTAGACTAATGCTGGGGTAACGTTAGCCACTTTCCACTAGGGAGAGCTCTATTTGAAGCCAGAGCAAATGTTCTGTATCGACTAGATCCAAAAGAGTTGATAGCACTTGAGAGGTTTCGAACCAGAGAAATTAGTAGGGAGCAAACTTTTAAGTCCAAGCCTTGACCACTAGACCAACCTCTCGGGATTGGGGAGCCTGTAGTGCCCCAAAGCACTACAGGGTTGTAGTCCTCAGATCCGACCGTTCATCTCCATAATCAACGGTTCAAATATGTTTGTTAACTCTTAACGGTAACACAACAGAATACATCCATGAATCTGAACTATCGATTGCGGAGATGAACAGTCGGATTGAGTGACTACAATAGTGCTTTGGAACGCTACAAGCTCCCTAAATCGCAACCTCTTGGGTTAAGGAGTTGATAGCTAATTAGTTATTAATACACGCTATTCGAAGTACTTTTTATGTCATCTTTTTCTATTTAAAAGGGACGTTCATAAACGCAAATGTTTCGTCTATTTTAGGCAGTCGGTATCTTGTTAACAAATTTATTTTTGTTTCATTGTCAAATTGTCAGACAAGATGCGTAATTTTGAAAAATGAACGGTATGATTCAAAGAATAAACTGTAACACGAATATCACTTGAACATTAGAATCTTGATGATTACATCTCCAAAAGCCATGCCGAGTTAAGGTTGTAGTGTGTTTGAACCCCAGGTCCTAATATTTTTCCGTTTCTATCAAGGGCAGAGCCAGGATTATAATTTACCTTGGGCTAACCCAAACTTGTACATACGTATAAATGTTAAAAAATACACAAAAGAAACATTTGATAAAATGCGAACTTGTTTTAAAAAATTAAGATCTCAAAAGTCGTACATTTGTTGCGATCAATGATACATGTACAACAAAAGTTTGTAACAAGTCTCCAACACACTCACATGTTGTGTGGAGCCCACACACACTTCACACTCAAGTGTGTGTGGGCTCCACACATTATGTGAGTGTGTTGGAGATTTGTTTGAGCTAGTCGTTGTACACTTATCATTTTTGTTTTCTTTATATTGGAGAAGGAATGTGTTAATCTCCACCTAAAAAGGTGGAGGATAATAAGTAGAAAGTATATAAATATTCCAGATGCAATCAATCAACATTATTCTACATGAATGGAATATCATCGCTAGGTCATTTTGCAATTGAAATTGATTATCAGATACTCATTAATTTTTTTTTTATAACCAGGTGTCCGGATAAGGCGGCACGCACCTAGACTAATGCTGGGGTACCATTAGCCACTTTCCACTAGGGAGAGCTCTACTTGAAGCCAGAGCAAATGCTCTGTATCGACTAGATCCAAAAGAGTTGATAGCACCTGAGAGGTTTCGAAACTGAGAAATTAGTAGGGAGCAAACTTTTAAGTCCAAGCCTTGACCACTAGACCAACCTCTCGGGATTGGGGAGCCTGTAGTGCCCCAAAGCACTATAGGGTTGTAGTCCCCGGATCCGACCGTTCATCTCCATAATCAACGGTTCAAATATGTTTGTTAACTCCTAACGGTAACAAAACAACATATATCCGTGAATCTGAACTATCGATTGCGGAGATGAACAATCGGATTTAGTGACTACTGGGCCCAGCCCTGTGGGGGGGGGGCTGGGTAGGCTCAGGCCTGGGGCCCCACGAAAATGGGCCAATTTTGGGGGCCCTTCTCGCAGGGGAAAAAAAATTTATATATAAAAAAAAAATTATATATATAAAAAAAAAATTATATATATATATATATATATAAAGGGCCTCAAATTGATGATAGGGTTGGGGTCTCGCGAAACACAAGGCCGGGCCTGACTACAGCCACATAGTGCTTTGGAACGCTACAAGCTCCCTAAATCGCAACCTCTTGGGGTTAAGGAGTTGATAGCTAATTAGCTATTAATACACGTTATTCGAAGTACTTTTTATGTCATCTTTTTCTATTTAAAAGGGAAGTTCATAAACTTAAATGTTTCGTCTATTTTAGGCAGTAGGCATCTTGTTAACAAATTTATTTTTGTATAGGAGATTCATTGTCAAATTGTCAGACGAGATGCATAATCTTGAAAAATGAACGGTATGATTCAAAGAATAAACTGTAACACGAATATCACTTGAACATTAGAATCTTGATGATTACATCTCGAAAAGCCATGCCGAGTTAAGGTTGTAGTGCGTTTGAACCCCATGTCTCAATATTTTTCCGTTTCTATCAAGGGCAGAGCTAGGATTATAATTTACCTTGGGCTAACCCAAACTTGTACAGACGTAAATGTTCAAAAATACACAAAAGAAACATTTGATCAAATGCGAACTTGTTTTCAAAAATTAAGATCTCAAAAGTCGTACATTTGTTGTGATCAAACGCTGAATCACCCAAGTACCGAAATTTAAACACAACCATATTCACAACCAATTAAAGTACGATAAAAGTTATATAGAGAGAAAGAGAGAGACACAAGATTTACGTTGTTGGGCAATAACACACCTACTCCACGGAGAGGATCCCGTTCTTTTCACTATGAGAATTTTAGTACAAGTACACTTGAGTATGAAAAAACCCACACCCAAGCCCCAGCTTGTACCCCTCATTCAGACAAGAACACACTCTCACTCCCTAACTTGCTCTCATCTTGTGCTATGTAAAGCATACATGATCATGGGTATATATAGAACTAGTAGAACTAGAGAGACTCATAAGGAGTAAATTCTACTAACTCACTGGGAACAAAACCATTCCAATAAATACCATCGGGAATTCGAACCACCGAAGAACATTCAACAAAGAGCACATGTGATTAATAAAGAACTGATCAATAGCTGTAAAAAGAGCATGTGATTAATAAAGAACTCAGTAGTTGTACATTCAACATGTTACGAGTGGTGCCTAATGACTCGAACCCCAAACCTACAACGTGCAAGGCGATGGGTTTTGTTTACCCACAAACGTTGGTTTGACGTTTTGACAAGCACCTGAATAAGGCAGCGCTATTTTTGGAGAAGTAACGCCAACGAAGGTGAGATCAATGTCAACCAATTCGATGCCTTCACAAGGCGCAGTGGCGCTGCAATACAGAGCAACGGCTTCATTTGTCACCGTGGTTCCCCTTATGTTCTTGAAGTGAACGTCACTAATCTTCACTGATGATGACTGCCAAAACAGATAAAAATGTAACAAAATCAGGCTACCCATTTTTATCAAGACAAAAATATAAACTGGTTTGTGGTCAAATGACTTGACTTAAGAAAAAAATAATCAAAAAACTTTAAATTTAGATGTTATTTTCGCCATGAGTGAATTCGAGTTTTAGGCTATGTTTGGAACACGGGGAAGGAAAGGAAAAGGGAAGGAAAATAAAATCAGAGAAAAGTAAGACGAAAGTGGGAGGAAAATTTCAATATTCGCAAACTTAATTTTTTTATTTTCCCTCCTCTTTCTCTCCAAACCAAACAAGAAGAGGGGAAATTTTCCATTTTCCTTCCCTTTTCCTTTCTTTCCTCATGTTCCAAATAGAGCCTAATCTTCTCCTTTTCATTTTTTTTCTGTAGGCTGACTCAATGAGAGGAACCAAAGTAGTACTGTGAAACTTGGAACAAAATCATAAATGAAAAGTTTTTCTAATTAAAACTCGACGATGTTTTTGTAACTGGGTTAAGCGGAAAGTATTGAAGAACAAGGTCCATCGTTTCCTGCAATTCTTCTGCTACTCTATTGAATTCACAATTTTACAATTATATGTTAAGGTTAATCGCCTTCAAAACTCTAATGTCGGGAAAGGAAGATTCAAGAAAGAAATAAAATTAAGTGCATGTTGATACTAATTGAAACGAGGAGTATGTTTTTACCCCTTGTTTCTGCTTGGAACCGTAGTTTTGATCAATGAAGATTGGACTCCTAACACTGTTCATAACAATATTGTCATAAACAATGCCTGAAGCTTGAATAGGAGTAGAACCGTGCCATGATTTGATTCTTGCACCATTCGTCGTATTTGTCAGTGTACAATTAGTCACCGTAACTCCTTTGACATCCGCATCATCTGGACGGAGGCCTAGGCTCCCAATACTGCCACAACACCAAACAACCGGAAAATTGACCGTGTTAGTAGCTATAGCTATGAAACTAGTGCATGCACGTGCCTGTGCTTGAAGGCATGCACGGTTTGAGCAATCAAAGTACGTGCCCGTGCCAATTCTTTATGGTCCTTCGAATTTGAGAGAGGGGGAAAGAGAGGAGGTAGTGAGAGAGAATATGGTTTGAATTTCAAAAAGGAGAGAGAGAGAGAGAGAGAGAGATCAGAATCGATGGAGATACAATCGATGGTATTTACCTAATTCCGTGTCCTGGGCCACAAGTGATACCAGAGATGGCAACATTAGTGGATCCTTCACCGATGGAGATACAATCGTCACCGGTCCCAATTGTAGAATCTGCTATAGTGATGAGATCAGAATCGCTTATATGGATTCCATCCGTGTTAGGACTATCCCCAGGCGCAATTATATTAATGTTATGGGCTGTGAAGTTGTGGCAATGATTAATTTTCATGTGGAATCCTTTACTATTCACCGAAGTAATGTCTTCAAGAATTGAATTGCTCACGTTGGAGAACACAACAGACTGCATCCATCAAAACAAGAATTAAGTTGGTTAGTGATTCTTTGAGGTTTTTATAAACGGAAAAACGACACCACATTTCTGTTCTCACCGGCGTGAGAGGGTTATTGCACGAAGCTTTACCACCGCAAGCATCATGTTGCCATGATTTTTCACCTTGGCCGTTAAAAGTGCCTCCGCCTTTGATGATTAAACCATCATTGTTTTCAATGCTGAACCATTGATTGTTATCGAACATGGAGAGATCGGTTTGGGCCAATATGGTACCCTGCATTTCAACAGTTATGGAGCTAGTACATGGGCCTTGGAAATAGACTTCTCCGGACAAATATTTTCCTGGTGGGATAAGAACCGTCACCGCCCCGGTTGCTGCGCATGCTGCATTCCATGTCTGTATAAATGCCTAGAAAAAAAAATAAAAATAATACTGTTTTAGACTAGAAGACAGACATAAATTATGAACAAACTCATTTTTTAAAAAACATGTTCGGGATGTATTCCGATTTTTTTTTTTTAAATCTTAGACCGGAAGATATAGACAAATTATGAATGTCATTTTTCATAAAAATTATGAAAACAAACTCATTTTTTTAAAAAACATGTTCGGGATGTATTTTGAACAATTTTTTAAATCTTAGACCGGAAGACAGATAGAAATTATGAATAACGTTTTTCATAAAAATTATGAAAACAAACTCATTTAAAAAAAAACATGTTCGGGATGTATTCCGATTTTTTTTTTAAATCTTAGACCGGAAGATATAGACAAATTATGAATGTCATTTTTCATAAAAAAAATTATGAAAACAAACTCATTTTTTTAAAAAACATGTTCGGGATGTATTTTGAACAATTTTTTAAATCTTAGACCGGAAGACAGATAGAAATTATGAATATTGTTTTTCATAAAAATTATGAAAACAAACTCATTTTAAAAAAAAAAACATGTTCGGGATGTATTCCGAACAATTTTTGAAATCTGATTCCGCACAAAAAACAGTAAGACAAATAAAATTACAATTGGCATAATCAAATTTTTTTACTACCAATTTCGCTCCACAAAATACGAAAACAAAAAACAAAAAACTGAATTAATAGCCTCGAATAGAAACCAACCATTGCACAGTCAGTTTGGGCATCAGCTATAGCACCATATTTCGTAACATCAAAAACTGTAGCAACATTGTTAACAAGGCCACGGCGGGCACCTTTTGCCCCACAAGAGAGCAAAGCTAGACCCACAAAGAATAGAGCATTGACTTCAATTTTTTTTACGAGCCCCATTGTGACCTTGAACCATGGACTACAGTTTTTACAACTCGGCTGGAAAAGAAAAGAAAAGAAAAGAAAAGAAAAGAAAAAGGCAGTAGCCTGAGGATGATTTTCACCATCTGCATCCTATTTATACATTATTTTTTGTTCTCATATTTTCGACCATTCAATCTATCATTGGTGCGGTAGCTACAAGCGGCGGAAAATACTCAAAATCTATTTTGGATTGGTTGGTTCCCATGTGTTTGAGTTATAATGTCCCCAAATTTTGTGTATTAGCTCTTTCAGATATACGAGGGTTATTACACCTACATACACGAAGCTAAATATAGTTCATGCAAGGGCCTTTGAGATATACTACGAATTAACGGAAACACCTCTACTTCAAGATTTTTTGTTTATTTCCATAATGTATTTTCCCATTTATTTTGCTTAGCAATTAAGTAGGCTACAGGGATCGGGACGAACAACCTAGACTAGACATCCAATTAAAGCTCTAAATCTCTTTTCCTCACTTTTGTACCCTTATCCATATCACAAGAACTAACAAAACCCTCTTATCCCAGAATATTGTTAATAATTGAGGTATATATCTCCTTTGAACATTCGAAATATAATTCTTCCATCTGTTTTATTCCTGATTCCACTGCTTTTCTTTGCTGTCTCCTTTTCTAGTCTGTGTAACAGTATTTCTAAAATTGGAAGCAGATTTGATGCGCCCAAAGATAGATAGGAATATATATACATTTGGCAACACCCATATGTGGAGACGGAACCGAAAGTAGATCACAATCAATTTACTCAGAGTAGCATTGGACCTACTTGTCCATATTCTATTCTTCCATATTCTTAGTTTGTGGGCTTATTTTCAATCCATAAGCATAATCCGAATTGTTCATTTCACAAAACACAAAAAAAAGAACATGTGTTTAAGTTAACTTGATACTTATTGATAGATACGTGAACAATACGACTTTTGTTCTACTTCGGTTTTAAGTTTGAAATATACGTGCCATTCACTTTACATAACAAAAAGTAGTTTGAGTTTGATTATGTAGCCATTGATATCCGATTAATTTTTTCCAGAAGTATTCTTCTTCGCATATACCAATGAACAATTCAAATTACATGTGTCTGTCCAAGGTGGACCCTCCAAAATAAAGGTATGGAGAGGAGAGGTATAGAGAGGAGTTGATCCCGGTAGGATATAAAGGTGCAATCAGAGGGGCATCAGTACTATAAAAGGGGAATTGCCTGTATGGTCTTTGGTATAACACAAAACTAGATGGAGACTAAAATGTACTTTAGGCGAGGTCAAGAGAAAATGGTGGCACCAGATGAGCAAGTGAAGTATGGGATTGGAGGCTTCAAAGTCGAGGAGTCCAACAAGCCAAAATCGAATTCACCTTCCACTCCAACTCCAGTCGACTTAAAATCGGAGGAGTCCAACAGGCCAAAGTGGAATTTGCCTTCCAATCTAACTCCACTGGGCTTCAAATTTGAGGAGTCCAACAGGCCAAAATGGAATTCGCCTTCCAATCCTACTCAAGCAGACTTCAAACTGGAGGAGTCCAACAGGCCAAAATGGAAAGCTCCTTCCAATCCAACTCAAGCAGACTTCAAATTGGAGGAGCCCATAAAGCCGAAATGGAATTCGTCTTCTAATTCAACTCAAGCTGACTTCAAATTGGAGGAGTCCAACATGCCAAAATGGAAATCTCCTTCCAATCCAACTCAAGCAGATTTCAAATTGGAGGAGCCCATAAAGCCAAAATGGAATTCGCCTTCCAATTCAACTGAAGTAGACTTCAAACTGGAGGAGTCCAACAGGCCAAAATGGAAATCTCCTTCCAATCCAACTCAAGCAGACTTCAAATTGGAGGAGCCCATAAAGCCAAAATGGAATTCGCCTTCCAATTCAACTCAAGCAGACTTCAAATTGGAGGAGTCCAACAGGCCAAAATGGAATTCGCCTTCCAATCCAACTCAAGCAGACTTCAAATTGGAGGAGTCCAATATACCAAAATGGAAATCTCCTTCCAATCCAACTCAACCTCCCTATCAAGCAAGAGATCAAGTTATTAATAGCAAAGAGGCTGCGGAAAAATATGGTGGCATCTTTGTCGTCGATCGCCCAAGAGATCCACCTGTTAATTGTATTGAGGCAGCGGAAAAATATGGTGGCGTCTTATTTTCAGATCATCCTGTTAGAGATCGAACTACCACCGCAGCTGCAAAGCATAGTGGCATGTCAATGAATTATCCAACCACTAAAGTGCCACCACGCCGTTAACTCGTACTTCAGTCTTCATATATCGCTCTGTAGTTGTTGCATGTATTAGAGCATGGATAATGATAGAATGCTATTATCTGTACTGTACGTACTAAATAAATGCTATGTAAGGAACTGTCGCTTAGTGTTGCCTTATGTGAATTTTCGTTAGATCCGGTTCAAACTTTTGGATTAATTATTGGTCTTGACGAGCTAAGTCTAAAGAAAGGAAAAAATCATGACGAAAAACAAACCAAAAAAAAAAAATACTTACTTTGTTTTAAAAAAGTTCACTAAATGATCACTAAACACCGATAATGTTGATTTTTCTAAAAAATAATTAATTTAGTCCAAACTCCGCTAATGGTTCGATAAAGCTGTGTATGGTAATTACCTATCGTCTTTTTCTCATTTTCCTAAACTAAAGAAGAGAGGAAATTAATTTTTGTTTACCCTTTCTCGTCCTTTATTGATTTTGTTGTACGTATAAATTTGGCATCTAAAACTAGATGTGCACTTTCTTGAATCGCTTTGTATTCATCAAATTTAGTAAGAAATTAGTAACAGATGAAAACTCAAAGCATAATGTTTTGAATTCAAAATTAATATGAACTGTTATCTAGGAGTTATAAATTCAAGACTGTCATATGAATTTTTATTGCAAAATATTTTGAATGGATTTCAAAGCAATTTAAAAAGTCATGTCGTACAATAAGAATGCGTATAGTAGTAGATCCCAAAACCAAACGGGATATGAGACTACCTACTTCCACATTTTTGGATTGACAATGTCAATATGGGTGGAAATGGAGTAATTATTTGACGCTCCTGGAGTATCATGTGGAGTTGCTTAAGTGGTACTCTCAACTATTTACGGTGCGACAAACCAATAAAACATTCACTTGTGTTGAGTGGTTGGGAGACAATGAGTGACCCATATCGTGTGGTGGCAATCTTTTATTTGTGGGGGAGTACCACTTGGCAATGCCACATGGTCCGCGCTCTGGGATTTCCAAATAATTAATCATGGAGACGTGAAAGTTGATGAATGTCTACGCACCGTGAAATCATCCAACAGTCCAGGAGCACCACCTCGTGGTGATCTGGACCACTTCACAATCACACATTTTCATGGGATATTGAACCACTTGGGTGTGACGGTGCTCCCGAATTACTGAGCAATTATTCCCAGTTTCTGGAGACGCAAATAGTTTGTGGGACCACAACATTGGAGCCTTCAGCCTAAGCCTCTCTCTCGATCACCAAGAAACAACCTCAAAGTCCATTCCTCAAATCTCTGCCTCGTCAGACCCACAGGCAGGGGCTTCCAACCCATTTCCGGGCATTAACACGCGATACCACAACTCGTCTCTCTATCATAACATTGCGTAGTTCCACAAGGCGTGGAGATGTGGGACGCGGGGATCCTGTAAACGACGTCGTTTTGGGCTGCCCTACAATCCTGTAGTGCGGGCTGCACTACAGGATCCCCGCGTCCGGAGATGTGGATGACCTACGTAAATGTGTGGTGGAGAAAAAGAGTTAGAGCATCTCCAACCATTCCTTCATTTTGAAGAATGAAGGAGCTCCAACCATGCTTCATTTCACTCCTTCATTTTGAAGAATCAATTTTGGTTCTTCACTTCAAAAATGAAGAACATTCTTCAAATGAGTTTTGCACTATTCATTTTATCTAAAATGTATTTATCTTTTAAATTTTTGATCAAATTTTTATAAAAATGGTACCAATAAAAAGATATTAAAAATACCTTTAAAATGAGACCAATATTCAATATATTCAAAAACAAAAAAATTGTAGCTTAAAATTTGAATTTTTCTTGCAACCACCATCATTGACTCCAACTGCCATGGTAATTTTTCAGGTATTCAATTCAACGTAGAATACTCTGTTCACTTTAAATGTCCACACCAACCAGTAAGTGCATTCAGCTGCCATAGTAATTGTGGCATTTGAAGTCTACGTAAACAACTCTCATTTGCCTATATATTGAAATGCAGTCTTCCTCCCAAATCACTTTCCTCATAGTTCTTCAACCATGGAAACTGGTTCAACCATTTTGGAAATGAGAATAATATGAAAATGGGGGCTAGGATTTTTGGACAGAAAAGAAAGGAGTTTTGGCCCTTTTGGGAGGGTGGTTTTGGTGGGAATATTGGGAGGATATTTATTGGGAGGGGATTTTGGAGGGAATATTGGGAGGGGATTTTGGAGGGAAAGCTTTGGAGGAAAAAATGAAGAATTGGGTTGGAGTAAAAAGGAATAGTAACATTCTTCAAAAATAAAAAACATTATTTTGGTTCTTCAAAATGAAGAATGTGGTTGGAGATGCTCTTTAGAGACACAACTTGACAGTACTCTCGCGGGCATTGAATATTCACTCGAGTTCCACACCTCTTGAGTGTTTTTAGCATTGCGCAGCTTTTTGACCATGTGATGTTGTGAAACTACCCCTCCTCTCTCTCTCTCTCTCTCTCTCTCTCTCTCTCTGCATTTATCAGATGGTAGTAGTTTCCATAGCATGTCTTTTTTTCCCCTCCTTTTCATGTCTTTTTAGCATTGCGCAGCTTTTCATGTTGATATCTAGCTAGATGTTTAGGGGTAATTTTGTAGTGCTCTGCTTTTGCAGACATTATAACATTATATACTAATTAAGCACCAAAAAAGGTTAAAAACATTGGGACTGATATTGAAATAATTGATTCCTCAGCAATGTAGCAAACATTAAACAATATTGCATTCAAACTACACACTTTCAGCTAAAAGGACTTCTCTAACTACATAAATCCGCCTTGACAACTTCAATCCACATGGTTAGGGGCTCAAACCTCACGTCTCGACCCTAAAAGGCCGCTAGAGAGCAATCGAAACCGCTTTTAGAGAAATCAAGATAAGAATAGCAATTGCTATAGAATATAAAAATTACGGACACCTATTAAGTCCAAGTAGTTTAGTCTTTAGAGCTGCCCATATGTATGAGCAAGATAAGCCAATGCTCCTACAAGGGGTGCATTGGTGTAGGTTGCCGGCTCTGAATGTGCATAATCTGACCGTTGATCTGGAAACTGGTCTTCCTGATCGGGCCCGCCAACTACGGCCCCCACCAGGACGTTTGGGTTGGGAGATTGGGAGCTCATGATGCTGAACCCGTATGCGCATTCGATCTTGGCTGGGTGGGCAGCGATGGATGGTAGAGATGATCCCCTGTGGTGGATCCTCAACGGGTATTGTGGACCGTGCCCTACCATGTAGGACATCTTCAAGGGGTTGTCTCCTAGAACGTAGTCCACCTGGAAGACAATGCAACAATATTGGTAATGTAATACTCAAAACTAGAATTAGTTGATTACTAAGGTGCAAGATATACCTGTTTTTTGGCAATGGATTGGAGCATATCGGGTGTGACAACTTCCCCGTCACAATTAATGACCATGCGGGCAGAGTTCAAGTATTTTGCATAGGCCAATAGGAGAAATGAGGTGGAGGTCACATACTGCATGTTGCTATCACTCACTTTGTAAATAAGCCCTCCTGTAAAAGTAGCCATCGTAAATTATGTCTCCACGTGTCTGTATCTATGTTCTGAGAGTGAGAGAGAGGACCTGGAGTGAACTGAGTTTGAGAGGACGGCCCCCCTGGAATAATGGAACAAATGTAGTTATCTGCATGGCCCTTGTAATCGTAGAGGGATTGAACCTTTTGAAGTAGATATTCCTGAAAATTGTAAGAGCAGGGAACATCTTAGATTATGCCTCGAAGTACCCGGGGTCAACAACTCGTGAGAAATAGAGTACTTCATTACAAAGTATAAATAGAAACAAATGACGAAATCATTGAAATGTTACCTTGGAGAGAAGAATCCTGGCTCCAACACGCTTGTCATCCCAACTAAATGTATTATCATTCTCATCGGCTCCTAGTGTTTGCCCATTCACTTGGATGTAGTTGAGGTAAGTTGGATTCTTGGTGACTCTATGCAACCAAGCAGCACCCCACAGCAGCTCATCCTTCAATAACCAACGCACGAATTAGAACAAGAACAACTCTAAAACCTTTCACGCAAAAGAGGACCTTTGAAAACCAGAGTGCGAGCAATAGGTAACTCTTAAAGAACCCAAGATCCTACCTGATAACCAGAGAACGAGCAATAGTAAGCGCACACTTCATCTTTCAAACCATTGCTGTAGGACCCTCTGTACTTATCAGCAAATTCAAACACCTAAACCAAAAAACACACAAAACAATATCATCATCTTTCCCCGTTCTATACAGGATACTTTTTTCTGATGTTGTCATTATGTTGTTTTAAGTTTGATCAATACATCTCTTGCCCTATTGAGGAGAAGACTGGCATAAGTGGGGTCAGTTCTCTTGAACACCAAAGATCCAGCCGCAAGTGCTGCAGCAGTTTCAGCTGCTACGTCAGAACCTGGGTTATTTCTGTCTATCTTGAACACACTTCTTGGGGTGTCCATGTCTTCAGGTCTCTCCCAACAGGCATGGTCCCTGTTTGCCTCACCCACCTACAATCAAATACCCATTTTACACATTCAGGTCCCCAAGTTTTTCAAAATTTCTTTAACCGCATTCTGTAAATTAGGAACTGAAGAATTCAGAACCGAGAAGGAAGACCTGAACAAAAATGGTGTCTGTTTGGGAAGTGGCTTTCAAAAGGTAATCGGTCGCCCAACGAACGGCTTCTCTTGCATTCTGCAACTCATCTTTCATCAACTCACCGAACTCGATCACACTCCAAGAAAGCATGGTGGTCGTGAAAGCCATGGGGAACCCAAACTTCATATTATCCCCCGCATCATAGTAGCCTCCCACCAAATCAACCTGCATTGTCATTTCGACATCCAAATTAGCAAAAACCCAAATTAGCAAAACCCAGGTCAATACTTTAACCACATTCCTCATTAACAAGTCCGGACACCGAGTTATAAAAAAAAACTTCCTCCGCAGTAACAAAATATTAAAGAAACAGACAGAAATAAGAGTAATCGGAGGAGGGTATGGAACATATACGTTCATTGCTGAACCATCTGAGAGACCAGAGTCACCCCTCCAAGTAAGCCTTTGGCTAGGGGGGAGTTTCCCAGATCTCTGACCTTCAAAAAACAGAATGGATTTGGTGAGTGCGTCTCGGTAGTTTTGACTGGCGAATTGAGTTTGGTGGTGGAGAAGAGGATTGGGCTGGGCTGAGAAGGCATTGCAGAGAAAATGAGGGACAGCGAACGAAAATAGAAGAAAGATCACCAGAGAAGGTGAGACAGTCATTTGGCCTTTGCTGCCCAAAGAGTGAACCAACTACCAACCAACCAACTAAACTACCAACAAACTAAACAGCATGCCACAGGGAGAACGCTGAGGCTTTGCGGTATTTATACAGAAAAACGCTGCTTTTGCTTACTGCCTTTCAATAATTAGGGTAACAACTAGTAGTTGCAATTTAAAAAAAAAAAATTACTCAGCACTCCAAGCTAATTGAAATCCACCCCCTCTTTATTTATTAAGTGCAAATACTGTCTTACCCTGGGAAATAAGGGAATATTTACATTTGTGGGAGCCCCATGCCATTTATACAGGACTTTCATTAATCCAATACATAGGGACATACTCACGTGGCCCATAAACATTGGAGAGCGTGTAACTTCCTAGTTTAATCATGGAAAGCTAGAGGATTAACTTAATGCTTAATTTGGAAAAGTGATTTCAGCTAGAATTACTAAAGAAAGAATTACATTCTTTCCAATTTAACAACAGCATTAGAGAATCCGGGATCAGATTCCATTAATCCCCCTCAAGATTACGGATAAGCATTCCCAGATCACAGGGACAAGAGTTCATGGATATCACAAAGGCCACTCTCGGAGAGCATATCACAAAAATGGCAGGTTCTGTGCTTGAACATCAAGTTCAACTGAATGGATGAGGCCGATTGAACACAAAAATGTCAGGTTGTGCCATTGAATCTCAAGTTCAGTGAGTAAGTCAGAAAAGTGTCGAGATAGACCCGTGCTGCCATGCATATGCAGGGCCGGGGTTGGAGCTTTTAGAGTCCAGGAAATCTGTCAGAATTAGAGAGTTATAATTGCAAACCCACTTAAATTCAACAAAACCCCATCCCTTCCTATCTATTCCACAAGTTTCATTTCCAGCTCCATTGCTTTACTCTCTCTCTCTCTCTCTCTCTCTCTCTCTCTCTCTCTCTCTCTCTCTCTCTCTCTCTCTCTCTCACACACACACACACACACACACACTTTCCCCCCATCCGTTCCTTTGTACTATATTATTTGCAAGTACAACTTATATTGTCTGAGTCTTTGGAGCAGTCAATATCGAAGTTGAGAAACCACCAAGTACGTCCTGTCATAAAAACCAGGTTTGCTGCAGATGTAATGATTTTCGCCTATAATATTTCTTGGGTAGGCAACTATTTTGTTATATGCCACAAAAGCACAACAGAAAAAAGGAAAAGAAAAGCAAAGCATGTGCCATATATTCCTTAAAGTTAACTGTATTTCGTTTAAAAATTCTCGAATCAGTACTGTGAGAATCTTGTGGACTGATTCTCATATGCACACTGCTGAAATTATAGTTGGCATTTGGCAATAAGTAGCCACTCATTTGTCCAAATAAAAGAAAACTTATTTAGTACTCCAATTAAATATCCGGAAAAGTAGCAGACAGGATTCAAATGATCAATCTCCATTTCTAAATGGGGTTGTGACTTCAAACAGGACCCCAGTGTACTTTCGATAAGATTGGAGCCACATTAGCTGTTATTTTTTCAGAGACGTGAATTAAAACTTGGTTAGGGGCTCAGAAATTTGAATTGAAACTCATGGAATATCTTTATGAGAAGGGTGCAAATCTTTCTCCACATGGTTTCATCTTACTTTACCTTGCTCTGTTTTCTTAAAGTATCTGATCGTTTTGTGAGTTATGTTATCTTTTTTCTTATATATTTGGTTGTTTGTGCGCGCGTGCACAGAGAGAGAGAGAGAGAGAGAGAGAGAGAGAGAACGCAAACAGGTCAGCGAGTAAGACTGACGGGCAAAAGCCAAAAGCTGTCTAAATACTTGCCGAAAAATGAAAAGCAGCTAGAAGAAAGATGAACATGGATTCCCAACATAGCAAAGTGTATTTTAACTCATCTATAAGCTATGTAATGTGGATGAAACACAGTTAATCATTTAATATACAGAAAGAACATGAAATACCCCAACTTTTGGTCAGAAAAAGAATGTACGCAGATGGCCAGATTGGACCTTAACAGCAGCTTTCTTGGAGTCACCTGCTCGTATCATCATGTGCTTTCTGATACCCTCACACATGCCAAAAAGCCTATCTTGGTTATCTTCAATGTTCTGTTCACTTAATGTGAACTGCTTATAATCAGTTCAGTATAGCAAGGTCCATGACCAACCTACCTCACTTCCCACTCTAGCTAAATTAAAAGGGGTTCAGAAATTCCTAACTTTTTATAATTTTTTTTTTTGCCTTTTGACAGATAATGAAGCATTGTTAGCAAGACTCCAAGAAAATGGAGGGCAACCTGATGTGATGTTTAGGCTGCCGAGGTCAACCACGACTCACTCCTAGACTAAGTGGCGGAGAAAAGATTGATGGGCAAAGATAAATGAACAATGGAGTCGTGTATTTAAAATTCCGCTCGTTTCATTGCCATAAGATCCTATCGGGCAATGCCAAAGTCTAATTGTAGATCGAGCAGCATCTTTGGACAATTTACAAACATATGTAGGTGAAATATCAGTAGAATTTTACATTTGTTCTAAGCAAAATTTAAAACTTCAAGTAACCAACTTGCCATATTATCATGACTCTAGTACCAGCTAGAAGTTATCCTGGAGGAAAGAAACCCAAAGCCCGAGTAAGGTCCACCATGTTGCTTAACTACACCCATAGACCATAGAGATGGATACCATAACTCCATGAAAGTAAATTCATTTACCAACCGATAACTGTCTTATCAAGATCCCTAGATACATAAACCTTATTGGTGAAATTGAAAATGTGCCAAAGCTAATGAACAATTTCCTGAACATTGGCTCCAATCTTTATTTAAGAAATACAATCTCTTCCATTCAAGAAGACACAAACAATTTTTCGAATAATAAACTCTTAAGTCGCAGTCAAATTGAGATAATAAGGGATACCATAAGAAGGCAACCACTCACCTCCCTCAATAAAATTCCCCACCGTAAACATACTCGCCTCCGTCGCATTATTCGTCACCGCAAAACCCGGCCACGTCACCCTACCGCTGGTGTTCGAACCGGGTCCCCGGTTCTTATACTCCCTGTAATAAAGCGTCGACAGCGCGAAATCCCCATCCCACTCCAACCAACCAGCCGGGTCCACCACATCCTCCATATTAGAAAGCATATAAATCGTCCTCGAGTACTCCTTCCACGGCCGACCCAAGTAGGTCGGAAACTCCGATATGACCGGAATCAAGTCGGCCGCCGCCGCCACTTTGCATTCTTGGATCGAGATTCCAGTGTTCTGAAAAGGGTCCTCTCTCCCCTGAGCGGTGAAGACGTTTTTCTGATTCTCGTTGGGTTTTCTGGCGTAGAGGTTGCATTTTTGCAAAACGACTGCGGCGTTACCGAAGATGAAGTCGATGGTGCCGTAGACGTCGCAGTCGCGGTAGAATTGGCGGAGGGAGTGGACGTAGAGGGTGTCTTGGTAGGCTACGAAGCTGCAGTTGTAGAAGGCGGAGAGGTCCGACCCGCTGCGTAGGGCCACGGCTTGGTGTTTGCTGGGCCCGGCGTAGTTTTCGAAGGTTATGCCTCTGGCTATGAAACCATTTCCTACCACAGCTGCAGAAAGATACAGTAACGAAGTCACATTTGATCCGGTTCGGAAAATAAAAAACAGCCACATTTAACCCAATTGAAACATTTTGTTCGGGCCAAGTATTACTCCATCCAATTCTTACGGGTCTAAGAATGGGCCTACAGCACTCAGACATAGGGTAGGCTGCCTAAATTAAAATAGCCCAATTCCGATCATTGAAAAGTACTCCTCTGTGCTACCATAAACGGATAACAGCCCTTGAAATTTCTGTGAGTTCGGCCTAGCAAAATTGGCTTTTCCACTTGCAAAGAAGGGAAAAAAAAAAAAAACAGCTTGTTCCAAAGGCTTAAGGCCTAGTTTCCCAAAAAAAAATTATCAAAATTTGATAAAATCACCCTTAGATTTTATCAAAGAGACAGTCTTTTTGAATGCCAAAAAGCTGAGATTTTATTAACTCTCCACCTCATTTGATAAAATCTGATACAATATTTTGGGAAACTCAGATAGAATTGACAATATTACCCCAATGATAAACAAAATGAAACACTAACCTAATTTTAGTCCAAGGGCATATTTGACATTTTGCAGTGTTCAATGGATTCTCTCTTGAAGTTGTTTTGCACTCCACTGTCTTTTTATTAGGTGTAATAAGGTGTCTTTTAGTGTCTTTTTGGACATCAAAAGACATGTTGCGAAACATTAGCTAATGAACTTTAGCTACAATACACACTCCCTATTTGGGTGTGTATACACAGTCGAGTGCAAAACAACTTCAGGAGAGAAGCCGTTAAACAGTACTTCAAAATAGGAAGTGTGCTAAAGTTATAGTAGATGTTAAAGTGTGAGAGAATGAATTTTATTTTCTATAATTCCATTATTACTAAACTCTCAGAACTCGATTTTATAAGTTGGTGCTACATACGCAAGGCCGGCTCTGAAATTTACAGCACTTAAAGCAAACTTTTTGAATGGAGTCCTAAAATCTCAATATACTCCATTATTACTAAACTCTCAGAATTCGATTGTATAAGTTGGTGCTACATACGCAAGGCCGGCTCTGTAATTTACAGCACTTAAAGCAAACTTTTTGAATGGAGTCCCAAAATAAATATACTCTCCATATTTCAAAATACTTACTAAAAAAAAACCTTAATAACGAAGTCATTACATGCATTTAAGAACATAAATACTCCAAAACTAAAACCATTTACAATATCCTATCGTTTAAACATTAAAGAATTACTCTAAGGTCCATTATAGCTTTTTGTAACATGTCTAGTCCACCTCTTAGTTCCATAACTCCTCTAATCCACATTTTTGCAATTTCTAAGGTGTAAGGTCCACTCTCCATTTTTAATAGACAAATGTACCCTCACATTAAATTTAATACATAATATATTTTCATAGGGTACCCTAGGGTTTAGGTTTAGGGTGCACTTTCCTATTATAGGGTTTTTAGTGGTTTATGCACTTTCATAGGATACCCTAGGGTTTAGGTTTAGACACTTTCTTAAGGTACCCTAAAACTCACCCTATGATTTAAGGGTAGGGTACCCTAGGGTTAGGGTACCCTAGGTTTTTAGGGTAGGGTACCCTAGGATCTTAAGGTATCCTAAGAAGCGAGGGGTATTCTTGTAATTGGTACGTGTGAGTGGACTAGATGTGTTAGGATAATATTAGGTGGACTAGAAGTTTTAGGAAATAACTATAGTGGAGCTTATAACAATTCTCCCTTGAAACATTACTCCTTTCTCATTTTTAGCTGCATCGTACTAATTAAATTTATATAATCAAGATTTGTAACCAAAAGTCCAATTATGAATCTCTCATTTGACATAGTTGACTGAAACGTCAGTTTTCTATGACCTTTCAAAAATGATATATACACTCCCTTCCAGCCACACACTCTCTCACATGGGGTGTGGTCCCCATATGGGTCCCATGTGGGCCCCACACCCCATGTGAGAGAGGGTGTGGCTAGGAGTAGCTGGGGAGGGAGTGTATATATCACTGTTGATGACCTTTTAGCTTTGAAAATGTTATTTCCCCTAAAGCAACTGTAACAAAAAGCACACTGTAAATGGAAAGATTATCAAGACTTCCAATTCAAAACACAATTCCTCCCATTAATATCGGAAAGCTAACAATAACTTTCACAATAACTCAGTAGATGAATTATTTTACTTTGAAATTGGGGCCTTGAAAAGTTCAAGCAATTTAACTTAATTTTTATACATACCTCACTTTTATACGGGTCTTATAATTCATCTCCCAAAATATTAGTCATGACCTAAAAAAAACTCCCAAAATATTAGTCAAATTTTGAAAACTTAAAGCAGTGGTTTTACGGGCTTTAACCTAACATAAATCCGGCTTTCTTAGGTACTATGTGATTTTATAGGAGTCCGACTGCAACCTATAGTAGGAGGAATCTGAGGTGGAGGATAAATTTTTCCGTGTCGAGTGAACAGCGCTCGTATCAATCATCTAAAAATATTTTGAACGACTTAAATTTTAAAGAGAGAAAATCATCTAAAAATATTTTGAACGACTTAAATTTTAAAGAGAGAAAGAGGATTGAGGGAGGACCATGCCCACTCGGACATGAAGGTGAGCTTCTCCAGCCCCACATTTATCCTTTCCCTCCTCTGGCCGAAGGACGTACTATATATATAACCTCTTTTGTTTTACTAGTACTTTTTTGGTCCCAAACAGGAAGAGTATATCCTAGATGGGAAATGCTAACGGGTGTCTTAGTGTTCCGTTAGGCACTTAATAAGATATCAGTTAAAGAAAGATAAAAATACATTTAAAAAAATACATGCTATCTTTAAAATACATCTTTAAGTGTATTTTAACGCATAAATGTAATTTTAAAGTGTCTTTTTGTCATGCAGTGAGATCCACAAAAACCTCTTTTTTTTATACCCTTTTTTCCCAAACAGGCGTAGTACATTATGAGACCAGTTAGCATGACCATCATATTAGGGTCCAATCATGCAAAATTCCACGTAAGCAAGACTCCTCCAGTCCAAATCAGTCCAGATCTATGGATGACGATTGGGACCAGTCGAATTTCCGATGTACCAATATAAAAAAAAAAGATTGAGACCAGTCACTCGGGTGGATTACTTGTCGAATATTCTTTTTTGAATTTTAAACCTGAACAGGTTGGTGTCCAGAACATACTTGTCTTGGGAAGTACTAGTAATTAAACCGAATTACTAATTACTTTGGCTAAATAAATCAAGTGATTATTTTTTGTCCTTATTCAAAAAAATTGTCTAATTGTTAATTTTGCGGTGATTTTTTGTGATTTATTGGTTTTTCTAGACGAGAGAAATTTACAAAGCATAAAATTATTCACCAAACTTAAATTTTTGCGAATAAAGACAAAAATAATCCAATAAACCACAAAAAATATGGATTATTTTTTGTCTTTAGTGAACTTTTTTTAAATTATGATCATAATTTTAGGCAATTGATATTGGTACTCCCATTTTAATATCGGCACTCCCCATTTTGTCTCTATTAGGGGAAGTTACTAAACCATCCTTGTACAGTTACATTTTTCTCTTGTTTTTAAAATATGGGTCTTGCTAATGTGTGCCCGATTGACACATAATAAGCACACAAACAAACAAATAAAACACATTCCAATACACATTTATTTTTTTGAATAAAAACAAAAAAAATAAACTAGAAGTGGTTTATTTAGCCAAAGCAACCCTTATTTTTTTTAGTGAACCTATAGAGATTTTGATCATGATATTTTTCTCATTGAGACAAATCAATAATTCACAAAAATATCGACAAAAAAAAATGAAAAAATGAAAAAAAAAAACAAAAATTCTACTCAATTTTTAAAGAAAACACCCCTACATAAACAATAGAGCCCCTACATTAGATACATAATTACAAGTCTTGCCAGTTGCCAGCCTTCACCCAATAAGTGAAGGATAATATGTATATAATGACAAATTAGTTCGGTTATTAATGCACATTTCATGAATATCTCAATATATATTCACTGATAATAATACATTTTTTTATATCCATTAGGCTGAGGTTAGCATTTTCCATACATGTTCCCAACAAAATTTTCTCCGAATTTGAAAGAGGACCCCAAAAAAGGGTCTTGCTATTGTGAGCCCACTAAAAAAAAAACAGTTTATTTCAAAAACCAAGATATGTCATTCTCTTACAATACATCACATAAAAAACCTTAAAAATCAAGTTTATTTTTAAAACACCCTTAGTGGAACACCTCCCAAGTACACAGGAAAAAAAAAGTATGAATTTCAGTGAACTTTTTACACTTATCTTTATACATTTTTTACACGATAAATACTTATTCACGGATGAGCCAAGAATAGGATGTTTGCATCGAACAAATCCAGACCATGGATTCCGAGATCCAACAGTTTGGATTAAGCGCGTATTTTGTTTTTACTTTCTTTTTTTTGAATTCGACATGCTTTTAATAAAGGAAGAGAGACTGCATTGATCCGAGCCGTCGGAATCAAACACCCTATTCAAGGCTCAACAGTGGATAATTATTTATCTTTTTACACATTTTAATACATTTTTTAAACCTTAACATAAATCTACCGGGGCTACTAACCTTAAAAAAAAACATTCCGACAAATTTAAACGTGTAAAACGGGATCACGGACACCCTTGGACTTTTCAGACGCTCGCCGGGCCTACTAATAACCTTACCGACATGGTTCCATGCCAATTACGTCTCACAAAATTATGCCCATATACATGGACAGCAATAGCATTCAAAAAGCCGCTACTTGTTTTTTGCAAAAATAATTCAAATGAATATTATTTTGTATTTATTTTTAAAAAAATTCATTTATTTGTTGTCTCGGTATGAGAAATTTAAAAAGTACAAAAAATAATAAATATAAAAGGATTAATTTTAGATTCTTCTCTTAAAAAAGAACCGACAATCCACAAAAATTGAAACAAAACTAACAAATCATTGTGTATGAATTTCCAGGTTACCGCTAATAATAATAAAAAAAAAATCTTTTGTACGGTATAGACCTAGATTATTAGTCATTGTACATGCTAATAAATTTCTAATGATTTTTTTTAAACCGGATATTTGGGTCAGCTTATGTGCACTTCTAAGCATTTTTTCGAATAGTGCAAATTTATGAAAACGAATAGGATATAACCTCTAAAGAAATTTCCACGGTTTGGGATGATTGGACTCCGTAGAATTCAAACATGCGACCTCATGTTCAAGCAATACTTATTGCCCACTTTGCCAATCTCTTGGGGACGTGCATAAGTAGTGTTTTTCGTTTAGCTTACCTTAAACTTCATTACTCATTCTGGAAGAGAAATGATAAAAAATATAGGAGTATAGAAATCTAAACAGGAACTGAAACAAATTGAGGAGAAAGAGAGGGGACAAAAAGAGAAAATGGTTATTGTAGAAACTCACCGACAGTGGCAGAACGGAAAGTGGTCCACCCATCAACAACGCTCCGATTGCCCTTTATCAGCGTCTTCCCAATCCCATCTCCCACAAACATCAACATCGTTTTCCTACTGATCACTTCCACATACTCGTAATACGCTCCACCCTTTATATATATCACGAACCTTGTCGCGCTCGAGTTCGGTGCCGCCGCCACCGCCTCGTTAATCGTCGTGAAATTCCCACTCCCGTCCTTCGCCACCACCAAATCGTACTTTATTTCCCCCACCGACGACTGCAGCAGCCTCCTATCCTTCTTCGACAACCACCCCGGATACCCTCCCTTCATTTTCCCGTACTCCGGGAACACCTTGTATACAGAGATTCATACACAAAAATTATTTTACTCTCAAGAATTAGAAATATTATTATCATAAAAATAAAGTTCGAAATTGAAATAATGAATCGAAACCCATTTTTAAAAAATAAATAAGTTGCAAAATACGTACCATATCGAATGATATCTAATTAACAGAAATGACTACAATACACACTCATTAAAAATGTGTGTACCATATGTGCTCATATTATTAAAGTGAAGTCTTAAAAAAGTATAATCCAGGCATTGATGAATTGATCATCTCTTTTAATTGTAACATTTTTTAGTTTTTCGTAACTTTTCAGTAATATGATTCGTACTATTTTTCATGATTCATAACATTTTGGTATGTCTCGTAAATTTTATATAAAAATCATAACTTTTATAATTGTATATATGATACACATCTAAATAAGAGTGTGTATTCTAACTTTTTCCCTAATTTACATCCCTTTTTATGTGACTCATTTTTGTCTTTTTTATAAAGTGAATGGTCATATTATTAAAGTGAAGTCTAAAAAAGTGCCCACAAATAGACCAGGCATGATGATAGAATTAACTCTTTTTAAAGAACTACTAAAGCGACAGGGAGGATCTAAACCTCTTTAATAATAGAATTAACTCTTTGTACTATTTAAAAAATGATTTGAATTTTGTTACTCAAAATTTAAGAGCAATGTTAAGACACAGACATTAATCTTACAAGACGTAACTGAAATCTTGACACATCGAACAGTTTCAGACACATCTGTATAAACAGACAAATTACTGTATTTTCTAAAATTTTGAAACTAACCTCTGCTTCCCGTGACGTCTTTTTGGCTCCCGGAATTTTCTTGAGCATCGCGAGACTGTTACTCACGTGATGAGAGATATTGTCCAGTCTTCTCTCGATATACCGCCGTATATTCGACTTGCTGTACGCAAACCCATCGAGACAGGTATACTGATTCGTCATCGCGCCGCTCAACAGCGTTTGCAAGTCGCTGTAGTGTTTTTTCGCCGACTTATTCGTGTGGAGATCAGTTATGGCGGTTTTGAGCTGCGAAACGGTCTCGTCCAACAGCTCGAGGCAGTCGTCGAGAGCTCGCTTGTCGAGTAGGGCCAGATGTGAGAATTTTTTCCGAATTCCGGAACAGTTTGTTTCAGAGGCTTTTACCTCCGTTACGGTGTGGTTTGCGGCGGCGGCTATGATTTGGGGGAGGGATTTGGTGTAGAGATCTGGGAATGTGGATAGAGTGGAGACGCAGAGTTGCGGGTATAGCGTGCCCTCACATGTTGAGTGAGCGATTTGGAGTTTTTTTTGGATGTGGATGTGAATGTGAGGGGTCTTCTCTCTGTTTTGGTAGGTTTTTGCCACATTGGTTGTTAGTGAGGAGAGTGTGAGTATTAAGACCAGTGCTGAAATGGGTAACAGAGTCAGCAAGATTTTGGTTTTTTTCCTCATAGGAGACTGCATAGTTGAAGTATGTTCAGAGAGAGAGAGAGAGAGAGAGAGGGGTGTGAAATTTGAAGGGTGGAAGAGAGGGCTAGAAGTAGGGCGCTGCAGGGAAAAAGATAAAGAGGGGTGGATGAATAATATAAACTTTATAAAGTGGTGGATGTGGTGAAATTATTTAATGTTATGGTATCACCATCACGTGATGCTACTTTCTACTCTAGACTTATACATTCATGTGAAATTTATATACCCAGTCGGGACTTTATAAGAATATTTCGTTGTAGGATCGGTAAGGATGGAGTTAGGGGTGGCTAACAAGGGTTGTCGCTCCTGGTTATAATTTAAAAAATTCCTATTATTACATTGAAAAACTATATATATTATCAAATTATATGACCCCTTCACTCCACGTATATAGGCCGCCTTCACTACGCAAAGATCCTCATTCCGTTCCTGCCAACTGGGGATATAAATTCCACATGAATGTATAGTTCTCGTGTGGAAATTAGCACCACGTGGGAATGATGTTGAATGGGAAATAAATGGGTTTTGGATAGGATATGTCAGGACGGAATTGAAGGGCTTGTGGGCTCATGAGCAGTGGATAGGAACGCTTTAATTTGGTTCCGGGAAGATTAATGGGTCATGGGGTGGATAAATCCCAATAATATTGGAGGATCCGACCTGACATTTTAACGGTAGAGGTGGTGGTTGTATTTTGCTTTTCCTTTTGTTAGATTGTAAGTACAAAAGTGATGGAGTAAAAAGTTGGTGAATTGTTAGCGAGGTTTTGCATGGTCCATGGCCAAAGTACTTTTGTAGATTTATGTCTTTGAACGAATGAATAAAAGAATGCGATTCAAGCATGGGAAAGGCCTATGCGGGAGGAGCAATTTTTGGGTGTCGGGCGAGCACCACGTGTCTGTGCTGGAACACTCATCTCGACTGTCTAAAATATTTTGGACGGTCTGAATTTAAAAGAGAAAAAGATGAGAGACAGAGAGAGAGATAGGCCGTCCAAAAGTGTTTTGGACGGTCGGAATGGTGCTCGGGCACGGAAACGTGGTATCCGCCTGGCACCCAAATTTTTTTCCTCCGGGAGGCATAATCCATGAATGTGAATGTGATGAGTGCAATTTTGTTCACCTTCTTCCTTTCTATTGGTTAAATTGGTGTGGATCGATGTCTTGTTTGCCTCTGCAATAGAATTTTCGGTAAATATAACATCACTTTGTTTCTTGGGTTTTTTGCCTCATTGGTTATTGAGGAGAGTGTGAGTATTAAGACTAATGCTGAAATGGCTACCAGAATAAGCAATGAGAATGCATAGTGGAAATACGGGGAGAGAGAGAGAGAGAGGTGCTTGAAATTTGAAGGATGAAAGAGAGGAGACGGAGGTGTTGCTAGAAGTAGGGAGCAAGAGTAGATATAGAGTGGTGAATAATACAGTATAAGGAGTTCGCTTTCCTGCAGTTCCCCCTGGGGCACTGCACTCTCAGTTTGGGTCCGTTTTCAGGCTATAACCGTGCCCGCAAATTGACCGGAATCGTTCGCTTTTTATATGGACCCTGAAATTATGTGTACCGATATCCAAACAATATGTTACGAATAATTTTTGCAACATGATCTAAAAAGTGAACAAAGTTCGATCACTTTTTCTTGCTTAAGAAGAGCCCAAAAATTGACGCAACTCGAGGGTGCAGTCCCCTTGCCAAGTCCATAATAAAACACTTTACGTCCTATTTGTTAGAGAGAGAATATATAATTTGTTATATCCATTGTTTGTTTAGTTTTTTGGGCCAGATATTTTTGGCCCGCATATCTCCTCCAGGGGTCTAAAAACCCAATCTAATGTATATACGGCCTTCTTTTTACCAACACACACCTTGGCCCCAGCACTTCTATTGTTGGAGAAAATATACAAAATAGGAGTTTCTATTAGAAAATAAAACTAATAATATTAATCAATCGCATTGAAGAAATTAAAAAGAGAGAGGAATGGAAAAGCATTTAGAGTGGTCGAGGCACGCGAATAACGCTCTCCTTAGAAAAGATACCCCATTCAGCTCGGGGTTGAATGACGCTCTTTTGTATGCACACTTTTGGAAATGAGGCTCTCCTTTTTGGATGTATCGTGTAAAACCAAGAGTACTGAGAATGACGCTCCTTTGTATGCACACTTTTGGAAATGAGGCTCTCCTTTTTGGATGTATCGTGTAAAACCAAGAGTAGTGAGGAAAGTACGTAATACTAAATTAACAAAAGGAACACGTACAACATGCATTTATAGACTTAACGTTAGTTTGTTATGCATAAAGATAATGGGCAGATTTCATGGAGTAAAATTAGGAGTTCATCTAACTCCCACCTCTCATACTATGGAGAGAGATTATAAGGAGAACTGAGTCAAAGAGGAGTCCTTATAAAATCATCAATGACAAATCCAAT